>JAPFBE010000371.1:20000-58459 GCA_034336665.1 Luscinia megarhynchos | reverse complement strand
CCCGTGGATCCCACTACCCCCCGTGGATCCCACACTGCCCGTGGATCCCACACTGCCCGTGGATCCCACACCCCCGTGGATCCCACACTGCCCGTGGATCCCACACTCCCCGTGGATCCCCATGCACTCGTGGATCCTCGTCGGGATCCTGATCCCGTGTGATCCCACACTGCCCGTGGATCCCACACCCCCGTGGATCCCACACTGCCCGTGGATCCCACACTGCCCGTGATCCCACACTGCCCACGGGATCCCGCACTGCCCGTGGATCCCACACTGCCCACGGATCCCGCAGACTCCCCGTGGATCCCACACCGCCCACGGATCCCACACTGCCCGTGATCCCGCACTGCCCGTGGATCCCGTGACTCCCCCGTGGATCCCGCACTTCCCGGGATCCCACACCTCCCGTGGATCCCACACGCCCGTGGATCCCACACTGCCCGTGGATCCCACAGACTGCCCGTGGATCCACACTCCCCGTGGATCCCACACCCCCGTGGATCCCACACTGCCCGTGGATCCCACACTGCCCGTGGATCCCACACCCCCCCGTGGATCCCACACTGCCCGTGGATCCCACACTCCCCTGTGATCCCACACCCCCGTGATCCCGACTGCCCGTGGATCCTACACTGCCCGTGGATCCCACACCCCCGTGGATCCCACACTGCCCCGTGGATTCCACACTGCCCGTGGATCCCACATTCCCCGTGATCCCGCACTCCCCTGTGGATCCCGCACTCCCCTCGTGATCCCGCAGACTCCGTGATCCCGCATGACTCCTCGTGATCCCACACTCTCCATGGATCCCACACTCCCCTGTGGATCCCACACACTGCCCGTGGATCCCACACTGCCCGTGGATCCCACATTCCCCTGTGGATCCCGCACTCCCCTGTGGATCCCACACTCCCTCGTGGATCCCGTGACTTCCGTGGATCCCGCACTCCCCACGGATCCCACACCTCCCCGTGATCCCACACTGCCTCGTGGATCCCACACTGCCCGTGGATCCCACACTGCCCGTGGATCCCACACTCCCCACGGATCCCACACGCCCCACGGATCCCGCACTGCCCGTGGATCCCACACTGCCCACGGATCCCACACTGCCCGTGGATCCCACACTGCCCACGGATCCCACACTTCCACGGATCCCACACTGCCCACGTGATCCCACACTGCCCGTGGATCCCACACTGCCCTGTGGATCCCACACTGCCCTGTGATCCCGCGACTCCCCCGTGGATCCCACACTCTCCGTGGATCCCACATTGCCCGTGGATCCCGCACTGCCCGTGGGATCCCACACTGCCCGTGATCCCACACTGCCCGTGATCCCACACTGCCCACGGATCCCCACACGTCCCACGGGATCCCACACCGCCCGTGGATCCCACACTGCCCACGGATCCCACACTCCCCGTGGATCCCACACTGCCCGTGGATCCCACATTCCCCGTGGATCCCGCACTGCCCGTGGATCCCACACTGCCCGTGGATCCCACACTGCCCGTGGATCCCACACTGCCCACGGATCCCGCACTGCCCGTGGATCCCACACTGCCCGTGGATCCCACACTGCCCGTGGATCCCACACTGCCCACGGATCCCACACTGCCCGTGGATCCCGCACTCCCCGTGGATCCCGCACTCCCCGTGGATCCCGCACTCCCCCGTGGGATCCCACACACTCTCCATGGATCCCACACTCTCCATGGATCCCACACTCCCCACGGCTCCCCCACTCCCCGTGGATCCGGCACTCCCCGTGGATCCCGCACTCCCCGTGGATCCCGCACTCCCCACGGCTCCCGCACTTCCCGTGGATCCCGCACTCCCCACGGCTCCCGCACTCCCCGTGGATCCCGCACTCCCCGTGGATTCCCTGCAGAAGGTTCGGCAGCAGAAGGCTTGGCAGCAGTCACTGGGGCAGCCAACCCTGCGGGTCAGCGCTGGCGCTGCACAGAAAGGGCAGAACCCCCTCTCCTCAAGGCTCACCCCCCTCCTCCTCCTGGCTCTGGTCCTCGTGGGTCTCACCTCGCTGGGAGTGACACCTGTCCCCAGCTCTGCTCCAGAATATTCGAGAGCTAGAGCACGGGTTGTGGAACACGACAGCTCAGCCCATCCCAGCCTCCCCTGCCTCCCCTCCAGCCCAAACCCAGATGTTTGTCCGATTTTGGGACTGTTAATCACAGAATTCTGGAGTGGTTTGGAAAGTACCTTAAAGCTCATCAGTGAGCAACACTTTCTACTGCCCCAGGCTGCTCCAATTCCCATCCAGCCTGGCCCTGGGCACTGCCAGGGATCCAGGGGCAGCCACAGCTGCTCTGGGCACCCTGTGCCAGGGCCAGCAATTCCTTCCCAATATCCCATCCATCCCTGCCCGCTCTCAGTTAAAACCAGAAATTTTTATTCTAACGAGAACTTCTGTTAAGTAAGAGTTTTAATTCTCTGCCACGGAACACGATTTAAATAGTTCGATGTACGAAGGAGCACGGCGCAGTTAAAAGCAGCCGAGTCACTATAGTAACAGTATCAGATATTTAAACCTACTTAATCAAACCCCCTCTCCTAATTACGATTTTGACGCCTGTCATGAAGAGCTGTTCAGCTGCTTTCTCCCCGCTGCTCCCGGCAGCAGGCTGTGCCGGCTTTGAAACGCTCCCGAGCAAAGCTGCTCCGCACCTACAAACAAAGGAGATTGCGAAAATAACCTGCAAGGTCATGACGCCGTGCCAGGCTAAAAATAGCCCAAATTGGAGGCATTTAAAAGCGCCTGGCTCCGTCCCCAAATGGCACAAAGCGCTTCTGCTGCTAATCCTTGCGGGCTCGGAGGGGCGGGGATGCTCCGGGATCGCCTGGCGAGCAGCTGGGGCCGCGCAGCGCAGCGCCTCGCGGGGAAAGCGCGGCTGGCCCGGGGGCTGAGCCGCAATTAGTCACGGCGGAGACAAACCTGCGCCCCCGGGGCCGCAATCTGTCCGGGCTGGGGGCCGGGGCTGCCGGGCTCGGCTGCAGGGAGAGATGCCGTCCACAGACAGAGCGCCACTGCCCCCTCTGGCTCTGCTCGTCCCAAACCCAGGAAATTCCCGGAGCCTGTCCGCGATGCAGGAGAGGACAGTGTGCCGCGGAGGGCAGCAGGGTCCTGGGATCACGGCGGTTGGAAAGGGCCAGCCCCGTCCCCAGACTGCCCAGGCCACCCCTGACCGCTGTCCCCAATGCCACAGCTCCAGGGATGGGGACTCGCCACTGCCCTGGGCAGCTGGGCCAGGGCTGGACAGTCCTTTCCGTGGGGAAACTCTGCTGCTGTGCACCCCGAGCCTCCCCTGCCCTGAGCCCGTTCCCTCTCCTCCTGTCCCTGTTCCCTGGGATAAGATCCCAAATCCCCCCGGCTGTCCCCTCCTGTCAGGGAGCTGTGCAGAGCCACAAGGTCCCCCTGAGCCTCCTTTTCTCCAGGCTGAGCCCCTTTCCAGCTCCCTCAGCCTCTCCTGGGGCTCCAGCCCCTTCCCCAGCTCCGTCCCTGCCCTGGACACGCTCCAGCCCCTCCGTGTCTCTGTTTGTGAGTCTCTGTGCCACGGATCAAGAGCAGCAGTTGTTTCTCCTTCCTCTGCCCGGCTTCCACCTCCGTATTTGGTGCTCCCTCCCTCGGTCCCTGCTGGCTCTCGGGCTGTTGCTGCTCTGCCAGGAGAGCCCTGGCAGCTGCTGGGCCCTGCAAACCCACCCAGCGCGGGGCTGCCCGCGCTGCCCAGCACTGCCCACTGCCCCGGGCACAGCTCATCCCTGTGTGGCTGCTCTGTGCTCACCCCACGTCTCCTGCGTGCCCAGCGCTCTGCCTTCCTCCGGGGCTCCCTTCCAGAGGCAGGCAGCGGTCTGTGCTAAATTAAAACTGCATCTCCTAGAACATCGTCACTGTTTGAAGGCAGTTTTCTTAAATCGCACCAGGGTGGTTTCTAAAGTCACTGCCACCACCCTAAAACTGTGTTCTATTTCTCTTTAGAGTTTTCCTAGACTTCTGGTCATCTTCTGCTTGTTTGTTGTCTCTTTCCTGAAGAGAACGTCCTTTTTTCCTCCATTTTTCTCATGATAAACCTTAGTGATTTTAACCACTTCATGCCTGTTGAAGCACACAGAAGGCTTTTGCTCCCCACCCTTGAGACAGTTATGACTCTCCTTTCTGTAACACTCCCAGTTTTTCAAATATCTTATTTAAAGTAGCATCACCAGCACTGGACCCTGTGTTCTTGGCTTTTTCTATCATCAATCCTTGATGCAAACAAACAAACTCGAATAATCTCTGTTCTGGCTGCCCAGATCTGTCCTTCCGTTCCTTCCATGGTGCTCCCATAAATTCACTGATAGTGTCGCTGCGTGTGCACAGATAATAGAGAACAAATTATTATTGAAGCAGTGGCATTGGGTTTTATCTCACCCCAATCTCAGAAGGTTTTGAGCAGGGACTAGCAGAACAAGCCATCCCTCAGAAGGCAGTTTCTGTGGTTTGATAACAACTGGCCTCTTTGCCTGCTGCTCTTTATTATTATTGTTTTTTTATTTAAAAAAGCAGTGTTGATTGTTCCAAGGCTGACCCTAGCTCCTTGCATTTGCACGAGGCTGCAGCAGGAGCAGGCAGTAGAGATGATGGCTACCCCGAGGCAAGGTTTGTGAAGGAAATTAACGTCTTTAATCACACCAATTCCACTCAGAGATACCACTGCCCCCCACCAGCCTTGCCCTCTTCACTTCTTCAGAGCAACAACACAGCCAAGCGTGTTTACACTGTTTCCCTGTCCTGCACTCAATTCCTGACGCTAATTCCATTATTTTTAAAGCGCTCCTGCATAAAACTTGTCGTTCAGCCGTTTTGGGCTCCAGGGCTTGCAGAAGCGTCTGGCCCAGAGACCAGCTCACGCAGAGCAGCCCACGCTGTGCTGGGTGACAAATCCCTTCGTGGCTCTCAGTGGGCTAACAGGTTTGTCTTTGCTGCTTTTTAATTTGCGCTTTGACGTGAATTAAGTTTTACTTTCTCTCAAGTTTTTCTTTCTCTTCTGGTGATCCGCAGCCTCTTTTTAGGCCAGTCTGACCTCAGGCTGTGGGTTGGCTCCAATGCTGAGCTCCCGGACAGCCAGGACACCTGGGTGATTTCTCACCAGGGACACCATCACTAGGGATGGGTGACATTCTGGCTGGACAGAAGGAAGATTTTTACGGTGAGGATGGTAAATTTATTGAGGTAAATGATGACGAGGAACAGAAATTTTCCTGAGGAGGCTGGCCCAGGTAGCCCAGAGGTGATGGGTGTCCCGTCCCTGGAAGAATTTGGGGCTCTGAGCATCCCTGTCCAGCAGAGACACAGCCAGCAGCTTTCACAGGGAGAAGGACTGCAGCCGGTTTAATGTTTTACCCCCGAATAAACCTGCTTTCATCCCCTAACAAACCTCCTTTCACCTCCTGATAAACCCTAATTTTCTGCTGGGAATCACGGCAAACCCCCTTCCTCTCAGCGCAGCTTGTTGTACCCATTGAAACTAATAAACTGAAATATTCTTTACAA
The DNA here is from genome assembly GCA_034336665.1 of Luscinia megarhynchos. Lineage (NCBI taxonomy): Eukaryota > Metazoa > Chordata > Aves > Passeriformes > Muscicapidae > Luscinia > Luscinia megarhynchos. The sequence continues at coordinate 52,905 of JAPFBE010000371.1, read as the reverse complement.
GTGTGGCACCGCCAGTCCCAGCTCCGGCGCTCACACCGGGCAGGATTTTCCTACACCTTGCAGAAATCGCCCCGCAGCATCACGCGGGGCTCGGCGCTGCTTTATCCCCGGGGAGCGCAGGAGATGCTCCGGCCGCACCCCCCGGCGGGCCGGGCAGCCGGCTCGGCCAGGCGCAGAGCCGAGCTCGGCGGAAGGGCAGGACTGCCCTCTCCTGATGGCTCGGGAGACGCCGAGTGTCCTGGGTTATGTTGTGACTACTCCTCTCCCTGTCCCCGCTCTGTCTGCACGGAGCTGCCGCCGCGGCCGTTCCTCCCCGCCCCGGCTGCTCCCTCTGTCTCTCTCCCTTCTTCCCTTCATCCCGAAGATCTGCACCGGCTCCGGACGGAGGGATCTGAACATCAGAGACTGCGTCTGGAAGCCTGCCACAGAAGCTTTGCACCCTTCCCAGCAGGGACTGACCGAGCTCGTCCATCCTCGCTCACCTTGGTGAAAACGTTTTGTGTCATCTGGGGATTGTTCTTTCCTGGTGTTGGGAAGTGTTTTGTTAAAATAAACAAGTTTTTTCCACTTTTTTTCCCTCGGAGGAAGTTGTTCCCGAACCCGGTAGTGGGAGGGGGAAGGAGTTCTGGGGGTTTATTTTCCTAGGGGGACTCCTTTGCGAGATATCTCCCGTAAATTTGTCCTAAACCAGGACACCGAGCCAGCCTTTGCTCCGGACCGACAGAGCGCCGGCACCGCCGCGCCGGCTGGGCTGGAGGCAGGTCGGACAGCAGGTCGGACAGCAGGTCGGACAGCAGGTCGGACAGCAGGCAGCAGTCCAACCCCGCCGGCAGCGTCCGGCCCGAGACCTGCGCTGCGGTTTGGGTCTGGAAATGAGCGCTTCGTGGTCTCTCCCCTCGCAGGCTGCGCGCCGTGCCGCAGTTTGTGACGGGACCTGTCAGAGCCGGATCGAGCCCGGGGCGACAGAACCGCTGCCACCAGCCCGGGCACGCTGCTGTCCTGCTGTAATCCGAGAACACCTCACGCCCAGCTGTGGGAGCGCAGAGTGCTCCTCTGCCTTCCCTGGGAGCTTGAACACCCCCTGGCAGGGTCGCCAAAGACCCCTGGGTGAGACCCTGGTGTCTCAGGCACTGAATTCAAACCCCTGGGGGAAATCACCAACACAGAGGGAATGGAAACAAGCCACCAAAATCAGTAAAGTGTAAATTAGGTTGTTAGAACGTAGATAAATAGACTTTTGGGAATGTTTGTGATAAGGGACACGTGTCCAAGATGGAGAATTTGGGGTGTGGATACCTCTTCCTCCTCCTTCTCCTGCCATCCGTGCTGGGTGACATGCTGGCACTGTCAGATTGGATGGGACAGAGCTGGACTGTTTAACAAGACTGTATTGTATTGGAAAATAATTGTAAATCCCTAGTAGGTAATTTAGACTATAAAAGATCAGTCCTGCCTCTGCCAGGCACATTCTGCCCTGGATGTGCTGGGCAGAGCAATCCTGAGATAAGGGAGAACAAACAGCCATGGAAACCTCCAAGAACAGCTCCTGCAGCCTCTCATCAGTGGGCATGGGGAAGAGCTGGGCTCAAACCACCTGCAGGTGAGCTCAGGGCTGAGGAGACACCCCGGGCAGCGACACCAGCCAGCTCTGCTGAGAGCATCCGTGCAGAGCTGCAGAAATGACAGATCCACTAGCCCTGGCGCGGGGCTGACACGTGTAAAACGCGCTTTCTGTGCCTGCTAGCACGGCGCCGTGGTGCCAGCCCTGCCTTTCCTGCCTGCAAATCCCAACCAGGGCAAAACCACCCAGCCTGCAGAGGGAGCAGAGAGTGCTGACAGTGGTTTGCTGGTTTTCCTGCCTGCAATCAGTCAGGGCTGAGCGCTCGAGAGACAGATTTCTTGCTCAGATTTGGCTGTTTATTCAAGCTTATCTAAGAGAGTTCTGCAGCACTTCTAGCTGCCTGCTAAAAGCCAGCAAAAATGAAAATGAATCTAGCTAGTTACAAGGTCTTTAAAAACCCAACTATCCAATTAAAAACTAACACCTGTATTATTTACACTTCTGCCCCAATAACCAAACTGCTGTGACCCACAGTGCAGCACTAAGTATCCAACCAAAACTCCTGCCAGAAATTAGGAAGAGGAAGGAACAAGAATGAACAAAGAGACAATGCCCAAGAAGCTTCATCTTGCTCCCATACCTATTATTATATTTTAAAACCCCAAACTGCAAACCCTTCACTCTGTGAAATCACACACTTCTATTTAACTACACACCTGTGATTTTAACTGCACCACTCAAATTTGGAGCCCCTCTCCAAGGCCCCAACTCAAAAGCAGTGTTCTCCAGGGGTCAGTGCTGGGATCCAGCAGAGCACCCTGGCAGTGAGGAGAAGTGGCTTTTGCCATTTTTGGGGTTTTTTGACCTGCCATTCCGTTTCTGGGTGGTGCTGAAGGCACAGCAATCCACGGGACTCTGCTGCAGCAGTTACAGCTGCTGACCCCAGCACTGCTCGGGTTTCATCCTGCATGTGCTCTCACTGGACATGTGCTGCCAGCCAAACCTTAAAATCCAACTCCTCCTGCAGGAGAGGGCTGGCACTAAAACCCTGAAACACCCAGCCAGGAAAATACCTGGTCTGGGGTGTAACATGGGGGATTTTTACACCTCACACAAAGAGGAGAGGGCAGAAACCCTTCCCGTCAATTGTGCATTTTGCCACTCCACAGAACGCACAGGTATCTGGGTTTGGGACAGTGCCAGGTCTGGGGCACCTGGGCGGGGAGACAAGAGCCAGTCACAGAAGCTCTCTTATGAGGAAAGCCTTTTTCAGGAGCTCTTCTGCAGTTTGAATTACAGAGAACCTAACCCAATCAAGATTTCATCAACAATGTGGTGAAGGGAAGCCTCCAATTTTTCACAAACAGGATTTTTTTCTTTTTCTGAGAGCAAGGAAACCTGAGTCTCTTAAAAACCCAGACCTACTTAGCTAATATGCTTTTTCGATTTTTTTTTTGTTGTTGTTTTGTTTTGTTTTGTTTTTTTGTTTTTTTGGTTTTTTCCCCTCTTGGTTGAAGCCAGAGCTGTAAACAACTATGTAGTTGTTGGCTGTTATCTATTGGTTCTTGCAAATCATCATTAATCGGAACAATTTTGATACAGTAGAGTTTGCAATCACTTTTATCTGCTTTTGAAATAGTTTAATTTGCCAGCTTTTTGTGGCCATCCTGGCCCCTGTCTAGCTCATCAGAACAAAATTTATGGACGGTATTCTAGTTTGTGGACAGTGTGATGAACTTACATTATAGTTTTGGTTTTCACAAAATATGAAAGTGGATCTAATTATTGTGCATTATAACGTTAACTTTTGCACAAGTAACTGAAAGTAATGGGAGTAACTCAGATATATTTGTGAAATAGCTAATGTTGGTTTAAAGTACTTGTGGAAATAGTTAACACCATCTGTGAGGTCAGATAATATTTAAAGAATGGGTGTGAAGAGCGCCCTTAACCCTTCAAATATCATGATTTCTGCACCTACTCGATGGGTCAGGGGTCGAACCCAGCTAAAGAACTCCCAGAACACGCAAGAAAATTAAAATAAACGCTTCAGTACGTACAACCTTTATGAACACGCAATGGAAAAGTTTATAGGAGTTGTTAGGGTTATCCGTGTGCCCTGGGGATGGCTGCACACCCAGGGCTGTGCTGTCCCTCCACCCCTTGCAGTGCACCCTGCAGTCAGGGTGTGTTTTCTGTGAGACTGAACCTGGGAGAGTCGGCTCGTTGCTGTTTCCCAGCTGATGGTGGATCAATCTTTTTCTTCTGCCTTCACTCAGAGTCAGGATGGAACGCTCCAGAGATGGATTTCTTGTTCAGGTTTGGTTATTAAAGCTTATCTAAAGTACAGAGAGTTCTGCCAGCTGAAAGTGAGCCAAGTGGAGGCAAATCTAGCTAGTTACAAAGTTTTTAAAGCTAAAAAGTCCAATAAAGAACTAACATATATATTATTTATACTTTTAACCCAATAACCAAACTCCTGTGACCTACAGTGCAGCACTAGCTATCCAACCAAAACTCCTACCTGAAATCATGGAGAAGGAAGAAGACAGAAAGAGACAGCACCCAAAACCTTCCATCTTGTTCCCAAACCTATTATTATATTTTAAAACCTCAAATTCCAAACCCTTCTCCATGTGAAATCACACACTTTTATTGCTGCTCTTGGGGTATTTACTTTTTTGGGATATCCACTTTTTTGGGGTATTCACTTTTTTGGGGATATTCACTTTTTTGGGAAATTCACTTCTTTGGGGTATTAATTTTTTTGGGGTATTCACTTTTTTTTGGGTATTCACTTTTTTTTGGGTATTCATTTTTTTGGGGTATTCATTTTTTTTGGGATATTCACTTTTTTGGGATATTCACTTTTTTGGGGATATTCCCTTTTTTGGGATATTCCCTTTTTTGGGATATTCATTTTTTTTGGGATATCCACTTTTCTGGGGTATTCAGTTTTTTGGGGGATATTCACTTTTTTGGGATATTCACTTTTTTGGGTATATTCACTTTTTTGGGATATCCACTTTTTTGGGATATTCACTTTTTTGGGTATATTCACTTTTTTGGGATAGTCACTTTTTTGGGGTATTCACTTTTTTGGGGGATATTCACTTTTTTGGGTATATTCACTTTTTGGGATATTCACTTTTTTGGGGTATTCACTTTTTCTGGGTATTCATTTTTTTGGGGGTATTCACTTTTTTTGGCTGTTCACTTTTTTGGGGTATTCACTTTTTTGGGATATTCACTTTTTTGGGGATATTCCCTTTTTTGGGATATTCCCTTTTTTGGGATATTCCCTTTTTTGGGGATATCCACTTTTTTGGGGTATTCCCTTTTTTGGGATATCCTCTTTACACAAGCACTTACAGAGACCCCAACAAGGCATTGCACTTCTTTCAGCTCCTGATAAACTCGTGTGAACGGGACCTGTCCATCACCCCTGTCCCAAAAACCTGGGGAGACGCAGAAACTGCAAAATTTCCTTTTCTGTTCCAACGTCTGCTGCCAAAATTCCAACCCGAGCAAGCAGAGAGCTCAGCCCCATGCATGCAGGCAACGCTGGCTTAAATTGAATTTATTAAATTTATGAACATGTATTCGGCCAACCAAGCAAGCAGAGCGCTCAGCCCCACGCATGCAGGCAACGCTGGCTTGAATTGAATTAATACCGACTTTAATTTAGGCTGGCTTAAATGACTTTGCCGACCTGGTGACCGTGTGCTGAAACAACCTGGCTGGAGGGCATCCCCTGTGTCTGTGTCAGAAATGTGAATTCTGTCCCACCTGCTGCAGCCGGGTGGGGCAGTGCCCCTGATCTCCTGGCACACATTATCTGCTCATGGGCCAGCTTTAAACCAGCTGGGCAATCATCTTTATCTTCCCACAGCCCATCCTCCCTCCAGGAGATATCTCCTGTTCATGGCCACTGAGTCCCAGGGCATGGCTGATAAAATTCCATCATCCCACTGGGAGATGCTCCAGCCAGGGCAGGAGCCAAGCCTTTCCTACCCAGAGAAAAACTGAGATTTTGGACACCAAGGCACCTTCTTTCCACTGGATTCCAGAGGAAAACCAGACCTTTCCACATCATCTCTGAACCTTCAGAGGAAACTGCACCTTCCACAGGAGCACTGCTCCAGCTGAGCCACATCTGCCCCTGCAGGAGGATGCAGCCACCATGGAATGGGACTGCTGCCAACACCCTGCCTGACTGACGGGTGTCAGCTTGGATTCTGACTCTGGCAGGGTTGGGATTGTTCTGTGTAATACTGCATTGCTATTTTAATTTTCCTAGTAAAGAACTGTTATTCCTAATTCCCCTATCTTTGCCTGAGAGCCCCTTCATTTCAAAATTATAATAATAATTTGGAGGGAGGGGGTTTCCATTCTCCATTTCAAAGAGAAGCTCCTGCCCTCATTGGCAGACACCTGTCCTCAAACCAGGACATGGGGACTCCTCGTGGAACACTCCTGGTGGCTCTGCAGCCTTGTGCAGGGCCCAGCAGGGCCCAGGGATGGACAGCACTCCTAATTTGAAGGGAGTATTGAATAATTTTATCCCTGTCGCCCATTTGGCCCCATCCCTGTGACACCAAGCTGCCACACTGTGGGCTGAGCCCAAGGAAACCCTGCTCCAGGCCAGCCCTGCTCACAGCCAGGCCCTGCTGGTCCTGGGCATGAAGCTCCAGGACAGAATTCAGTGCTCAGCACCTGGCCGGGCTCAGGCTGTTCCACTGGCCCCCATTCCCCTCCTGAAGCACCTGACAGACCAACAGAAACGCCCCAGGAGTTTGAAATCTCTGATAGGCACAAGCACTTCACGCACTGTTGATACACACAGGAATTAACTCAATTTTTCAGAGCTGCCTGCGCTATCAAAGATGCCCTTGGGTATGTCCTCTCCAAAGCTTCATAAAAATTCACATGAACTTCCTAAAACACTGATTTTCACTGCAACATTAATGAAAGCAACCATCCAGAGATCCTTCTGTTGCACATTATTCCACCACAACCCAAGGCTGGGCAGAGTAAGACCCTTTGTGAAAAGTTGCATTTTTAAAACAAAATATTTTAATTTTAATAAATAAAAACCCACTCTGAATTTAGCAGTATGATTGTTACACACCAGCTTCCCTGGCACCCAGATGGCAGTTTGAACACCGGGGTGAGCACAGCTTCAGGAAGGGAAGGTGCACCTTGAGAGGACTCCATCCCCCCGAATATTGCACTGCTGCAAAATCAAACTCCTCAAAAGCAGCAAACGCCACGTGGCGGGTTTGTTCCCTTCAATCCCTCTCAGAACCAGCCGAAAATGAGAGCACATTTCAGAGCTGAAATGTCTGCATGCTGCACGCCACAGCAGGCTCCCAAAAACTGTTCATGGCATGGAGTTCCTCAAAGGGACAGAATCGGCCAGTGCAGTCCAGTCTCCAAAAAGTCCACGTGGAAAACTCACTGACACCGTGCTGTGGTTCTGCTCCGGGAGCTGGGTGGGATTTGCACAGGGGAAACTCCCCAGGATGTCCCCAAAGCCCCTTTCAAAAGGCAGCTGAAATCAGTATTTTCATTACTGTAGTGTTAAATCTCTAAAAATCTGGTTAGCGCATCTCTAACAGCTGCTGAGCCCTAGAACAAACAAAAATAAACTGCAGCAAAAATAGCCACATTTTTGTGACTGAGGAGGAACAATCCCTGAGGCAGCAACAGAACCGTGTGAGGCGTCCTTTTGGCGTTTAAATGAGTTTTTAAACCATCCTCCTGACGGAGTCCCAGGCTCCAGCCCGTGGCCAGTGGGCGGCAGGGGGGAAGCTCAGATCCTTGCAAGGAGCCCCAGGAGCAGCTCCCAGAGCTTCAGGGAGGGATTTTTCCTCTCCCTCTGTTTTTCTTCAAGTAAAACCCGTTATAAATACATATTGTGGTATTGGCTGTTCACAATTTTTAGGGTGGATACCATATGTGTGGTGTTGAAAGGGTTTTTAATATATAATTTCTTTCGGAGTAAGATAAGCTGGTAAAGCCTGTTTGTGTGAGTGAACTGCCTGCTTGGTTGGATAACACCCAGTGAAGATGCTGCTACTGACACACCAGCTACCAGCACCGACCAATTGTAGAAATTGAATTAAGACTAATTTGATAAGAAAAATAAATTAAAACCACAGCCAAGAGACATGCATGGTCTAAAACGGCAGACTCAGGAAGTGGCCGTGCAAAACAGTTCTTGGAATATGGAAAATAGTTTGTAGAAAAGTTTGAAAATGTGTGATGGGTCTGTGAAAATGTAACGGGCTGATGAATTTAAGGGATGTCTCTGGAACAGCAGGTGTGCTCTTGGCTGGATGCCAAACACCTGCTGTTACAACCTTTTGCTGTATTGTTTGTCTCTTGCTGTCTTTTATTAAACCTTTTAAAATCCACCCAAAAAAATCTCGTTTTTCACAAGGGTGTGCAGCCTCCCCAGGGCCACGTGCCACCACCATCATCACTGCCCCTGTGTCCCTCTCAGTTAATGCCCCCTGCCAGTTTACTGAAACTCCTGGAGGGTGCCCTGGCACTGGAACAAAGCCCACACTCCCTCCCTGCAGCCCTGAGCAGCCACAGAGCCTGAACCCACACAAGGCTGGGTGAAAACCAGCCCAACACCCAGCAACCCCAAAATGCAAGTGCTCATGTGAGGCAGGACTTCACACCCACTCTTAAAGGTCCTTTCCAACCTGAGTGACTTGCAGAAGAAACCCAGGCACCAGCACTGGAGCAAACACCTCACAATAAAAATAATAACAATTTATAGAATAATTACACGCTGCCACGCCAGGAAGGCTCAGGCCTTACATTTTATTTCTGTAAATGAGAGACAGATCTGGCTTGTGATCAGCTAAGCACACTCAGGTAACAGATTAAAGCCATCCCTCTTATCCCCTTTCCCCAGCATGTGGCGCTGAGGTTTTAGAACATTAAACAAGAGCTCAGGAAGCGAGATGGAAAATCCGGAGCAGCAGCAGCTTGCAGTCAGTTTTACACTTGGGTCTGCAAGAGAACACTCAAAAGCAAAACCGGGCCTTTTTCCATGGCATAATCAATAGCCCTGCAGGGCTCTGGAGAAGAGCAGCCCACGGGAAATGGCTTCTGGTTCCAGGGCCGTGGCCACCGAGCCAGGCTGAGCCCTGGTGTCCAGCCAGGGCAGAAAGGGCTGCTCCCCGTGCCAGGAGAGATTCCAGAGGGAGTTGTGGCCGTGCTGCTCCATCCTGTGGCTCTGAGCCCTGGCCAGAGCTGCTCCATCCTGTGCCTCTGGGCTCTGACCAGAGCTGCTCCATCCTGTGACTCTGGCCAGAGCTGCTCCATCCTGTGGCTCTGAGCCCTGGCCAGAGCTGCTCCATCCTGTGCCTCTGACCAGAGCTGCTCCATCCTGTGGCTCTGACCAGAGCTGCTCCATCCTGAACTCTGACCAGAGCTGCTCCATCCTGTGGCTCTGAGCTCTGGCCAGAGCTGCTCCATCCTGTGGCACTGACCAGAGCTGCTCCATCCTGTGGCTCTGACCAGAGCTGCTCCATCCTGTGGCTCTGGCCAGAGCTGTTCCATCCTGAACTCTGGCCAGAGCTGCTCCATCCTGTGGCTCTGACCAGAGCTGCTCCATCCCTGTGCCTCTGACCAGAGCTGCTCCATCCTGTGCCTCTGACCAGAGCTGCTCCATCCTGTGGCTCTGACCAGAGCTGCTCCATCCTGTGGCTCTGACCAGAGCTGCTCCATCCTGTGCCTCTGACCAGAGCTGCTCCATCCTGTGGCACTGACCAGAGCTGCTCCATCCTGTGGCTCTGACCAGAGCTGCTCCATCCTGTGGCTCTGACCAGAGCTGCTCCATCCTGAACTCTGGCCAGAGCTGCTCCATCCTGTGGCTCTGACCAGAGCTGCTCCATCCTGTGGCTCTAAGCTCTGACCAGAGCTGCTCCATCCTGTGGCACTGACCAGAGCTGCTCCATCCTGTGGCTCTGGCCAGAGCTGTTCCATCCTGAACTCTGGCCAGAGCTGCTCCATCCTGTGGCTCTGACCAGAGCTGCTCCATCCTGTGGCTCTGACCAGAGCTGTTCCATCCTGAACTCTGGCCAGAGCTGCTCCATCCTGTGACTCTGAGCCCTGGCCAGAGCTGCTCCATCCTGTGGCTCTGAGCTCTGACCAGAGCTGCTCCATCCTGTGCCTCTGACCAGAGCTGCTCCATCCTGTGGCTCTGAGCTCTGCCCCCACCACCAGTGAAAGTGCTGAGCTTTAGCTGAGGTATATCAACCACCTGCAACACAGCAGACCCCAAACCTCTGTTTCTGCCCCGTTTCCCCTCTCTGAACCGCTCTGGGGCACGTCCAAATGCTCAAAGCAGAGACTGGAGACCAATGGCTTTGCCTTTCTGAGCCCTGCAAATGCCATCTGCCCCCTGGACTCGCACCCCATCCCACCCACGCTGCTGATCAGAGCAGCAGCATTTCCTCCACCCTGCTGCGAGATCTTCACAGCAAAAACACGTTTCTGGGCCTGTCAAGGCCTGCTACAGCTAAACCTGAGCCTGGTCCCAGCAAGAGCAGGAACCAGGCTAGTACAGGGAACACTGCTGTCAGTTACGTGGGTTTTCCTCACATCTCAGAGCAGGGGCGCACTGCTTGCTAAAAGGGCAGAAATAATCCACACAGGAGTAGTTAAATACGGGCCTGGCAGCACTACACACAGCAGTTTCTCTTTTACAAAGTAAGTAGAGCCACTGTGCCGGGCAGCACAGCAGCAGGATGGCGAGGGGAGCAGAGACTCTTGTGTGGCACTATTTACACATCTCCCGTTTAAAAAGCTGCCCAGCTGGATTAAATATAAGTCTAGGACATTTCTCCCATACACAAACTCTGGTTAGCTGATTAATTATTAAGGTGCTCGGAAGTGTGGATGAGAACAGAAGTTACAGTAGATCAGCCGTGTCTTCATCTATTTACACACAGTTTCCTGCTGGCACCAGCTGGGAGCAAAGTGGCCGCTCAGGAGTCTCACACCACAGGAGCTGTGCCTCCTTCCCGGGACCTCTGCCAGGAGGGAAGCCAGCACTGCCTCGGCTCCTCCTCCAGGAGCAGAGTCCTTGCTGGGCCCGCGTGGCCGGCGACACTTCCAGCTCAAAGCTGGTTTGCTGGTCTGGCAGCACCAGGGCGGCACACTGAAATGCATCACATGAGCCCCCAAAGAGAGCTCAGATCCCCGTGCATCCCCTGCTGCACCCCGTGCAACGCCAGGGAAGGTTTTGGTGTCAGAAGCCACAAACCGACAAAATGCACTTAGCAAAAATTTTGTCTTCTCCTCGGAAAAAAAAAGAACAACAAACAAATCCCCAATGGCCCATACTTTGTAGGTCAAGTTTCTTCCCCATTAACATTCTCAGGGAGTTATTTTTTTGCCTGATGGCCAAATTCTTCCTCTAGTTCCATTCTCTGCTGGCTGATGGCTGGCATCACTTCGTTCCACACCTGTACTCACACAGGTGCCTCAGAAGGGCTCAAAGTTTTGGGAACCTGCCCAGCCAGGAGGGCATCTGGCCACACTGAAAATGTTAATTTTGTCCTTGTCATTTCAAGCTGCTGTAGAAAAAGAAAGGAAAAGCAGTTGATGTGACTACTGTTTGTAAACCTACCACGTACTGTCATTTTTCCCCTCGTACACTGAAGCTCCAAACAGGTCCCAGAGATCGCAAGGCAAGATTGTTAAGGCAGTGTAAGAACTCAGCATGTCACTCGCTCCTCCCGACCCCCTCAGAAGCACTTCAAGGCGTCAGAAGGGGCGCGTGGTTTGTGCTTGCCTTTCCCAAAAAGGCATTTGGTACAGTGTGAGGAGGGGATGCTCGGTGGGAGCCCTGGGCAGCGAGAGGAGGAGGAGCAGGAGCAGGAGGGGCGTGGGGCCCCTCACCACCGCTCCTTCTGGAACACCTCTGCCTGCACCATGTCCCCGGGGTGCTCCGAGATGCAGGCCCCGTTGATCTCGTTGAGCTTGCTGTCCGGGAGATCCTCGGGCTTGGCGCAAAGCTTGAGCGCCCTGGAGATGAAGACGTCCAGGTCGAACTCGGGGTCGGTCTCGCCGCCCACCTGGGCGGGCTCCTGGTGCAGGTGGTGGGGAGAGGAGGGCAGGCTCCTCTCCTGCACCTCGGGCAGGGAGCTGGGGCACTCCAGCCCCGCCTGCGTGCTCTTCACCCACTGGGCGATCTCCAGGAAGAGGTTGGAGGGCTCCTCCTCCAGCGCCAGCTCGGCGGCCGGCGCCATGGCTGCCCTCTTCCAGTGGGACAGATCCAAGATCAGCTTGGGCTCGGAGTAGTGGTGGGGCTTGCTGTCCCTCCACAGCAGCTTGTCCAAGTAGGAGGGCGACCCCACCTTGTAATCGCAGGACTTGCCGCAGTCGGCGTCGAACACGCGGTCCATGGAGGAGTGGGACAGCTCCAGGAACCTCTCCGAGCTGCTCTGGGAGTATTTCCGCGGGTCCACCTGCGCCTCCTCGGCCGCGCCACCCGAGCCCGCGCGGGGATCCCGCTGCACCTCGTCCATGTCGTGGGGCTTGTCGTGCCTCCAGTCCAGCTCCGAGGAGAGGCTGATGTGGCACCTGCCAAAGACACGCTGGCTGCTAGACACGGGCTCAGCGGGCGCTGCGGCAGCAGCAGGGCCCAAACCAAACCAAACCAAACCCAGCCAAACCCAACCCAACCCAACCAAACCCAACCCAACCAAACCCAACAAAACCAAACCAAACCAAATCCAACCCAACAAAACCCAACCCAACCCAACCCAACCAAACCCAACCAAGCCCAACCAAATCCAACCAAACCAAACTAAATCCAACCAAAACCAAACCAAACCAAACCAAACCAAACCAAACCAAACCAAACCAAACCAAACCAAACCCAATGAAGCCAAACCCATCCAAACCAACCCAACCCAACCCAACCAAACCCATCCAAACCCAACCAAACCCAACCAAGCCCAACCAAACCAAACCAAACCAAACCCAATCAAACCCAACCCAACCCAACCCAACCCAACCCAACCAAACCAAACCCAACCCAACCCAGCCAAACCCAGCAACCAAACCCAACAAAACCAAACCCAACCAAACCCAGCAACCAAACCAAACCAAACCAAACCCAACCAAACCCAACCAAACCCAGCCAAACATAACCAAACCAAACCCAACCAAACCCAACCAAACCCATCCAAACCAAACCAAACCAAACCCAACCAACCCAACCCAACCCAACCCAACCCAACCCAACCCAACCCATCCAAACCCATCCAAACCCATCCAAACCAAACCAAACCAAACCCAACCAAACCAGCACTGCTGCTGCTGGCTTTGCCTCCTGCTGGCTGATTTAGCACCTTGCTGGCAGCAGAGATAACCTGCTTGTGTCTTAAAATGTCTTGTGTCTTAAAATTTATAAAAAGTCTGAGATGCAGAAATAAAAGCCCAACAGCCACCAAGTGGACCCTTCCTTTAGACATCCATCACCTCCCCTCCACTTGGGACTGAAACATGATTACACCATTAACAACCCACAGCCCACAGATGGGAGCGAGTCCTTCCTGCCTGGTGACAGAACAGCGAAAGACATGACCTTAAAGCCCCACTGAGACTGGGCATCACCAGTTTGCCCTGATGTCAAGGACCAAGAGCATTCCTGAAGGGTCACCTTGCTAAGTGATAGCTCCTCGAGCCAGCTGAGTTACCTGACAATACCCACGTGACAACACACGGCTCTCCCAGTGACACCTGATTTACTGGCTCCTGGCTGCGCTCCTTTAAAACGCCTTATCCCAGGTGTTGGATCCCAGAAACCTGGGAGTTTTGAACTTTCTGGCACCGACCCCCTGGAGAATGCTGCTTTTGAGTTTGGGCCTTGGAGAGGGATTCCAAATTTGAGTGGTGGAGTTAAGATCACTGGTGTGTGGTTGGAATAAAAGTGTGTGATTTCATATGGTGAAGGGTTTTGAAATTGAGGTTTTTATAACATAGTAATGGTTATGGGACAGGATGGAGAATTTTGCATGTTGTTTCTTTCTGTGCTCTTCTTTATGTCTCATGATTTCAGGTAGCAGTTTTTGGTTGGATACTTAGTGCAGCACTGCGGGTCACAGGAGTTTGGTTATTGGGTCAAAAGTATAAATAATACAGGAGTTAGTCCATTATTGGACTGTTTAACTTTAAAAGACCTTGTATCTAGCTAGATTTGTCTCCATTTTGCTCACTTTTAGCTGGTAGCTAGAACTGTTGCAGAACTCTCTGTACTTCAGATAAGATTTAATAAACAACCAAGCCCCAACACAAGAAAATTCATCTCCTTCGTGTTCTTAATCCTGACTCTGAGTGAAGACAGAAGAAACTGCAGACAAGCCCCTAACTGAGTGGTGCAGATGCCACCTTTACACCCAGGCAGGTGGATATCCTGCTCCCAGCCTTCCTCCCTGCCTGCCTGAGCCCCCCCAGGCTCCACCCTGGCGCTGGTTCACTCAGGCTAAGAGACTGATGACAGTCAAGGAAGGGGCTCTTTGGGGAAATTTTTCAGTGCTGGTGAAATCTAGTGGCTCAGGAAGGCGAGGAGATTTAATTGCTGTGTTAATGCTGCAGACATCCTCGGCCAGCTCGTTCCCACAGCTGGGAGGAACTCTGAAAACTGAACCTCGTTAATTCTTAGCTGCTTGTTTTGTCCTGCCTGCTCCAGTGCTGGGACTGGCCCAGTAACTGGGGCAATCCCCCAGAACGTGAGAGACCTCAGCTCAAGACTTTGAGCTGTCCTAAACTTCCAGCATGGCTTTCAGCAAACCATTTAAACATCAACACAATTCAGGATTTTTTACAAGGCCGTCAGGTCTGTGGCCTCCAGGGTTTATGCAGCTTGAAAAGTGATGAATATAGCACTCCAGACCAGGCTGTGTCCCCAAAAGGTACAAGAATTATGTTATTTTGTAACCTGTATTGTAGGGACAGAGCCACCTAAACCCAAATGAAGACAACCTAGGCCATGAATAAAACCAGGAGCAGAAAGGTACTGGGGGGTGCAGGCTCAGCTTCTGGAATCCATGGTGGATTCCCTGTGGAGTCCATGGTGAGGCTCTGGGAGCTTCAGCAAGGGCTGGAGCCACAGCATGGCAGAGGGAAGGAGAAGCAGGCATCCTCCAGGGGTCTGGGATATGTGCGGTGGGATCAGCTGAGAGCACATCACAGGCTGGCCTGAAGCTCCCCCGAACTGGGCCCAAGGCGGCCGAGGCGGGCCTGGCACCGTACCTGTCCCAGTTGGACACCTGGCTCTGGGTGGCCTCCATCAGCAGGACGTCGTCGATCTCGTCCTCGATGCGGAACGGGTGCAGGGACACGGGCTCGTCCTCGGGGCACGAGTACGGGCTCATGTAGGGGTGCTGCAGCCCCATCTCGGCCGTCAGCCGGTCCATGGGGTTGAACGTCAGGATCTTCTCCAGAAAATCTATCGCTGCCAGGCAGAGACAACCCGCGTCACTAATTCCTCACAAGCGGCAACAGGCTCCTCGCGCGACGAGCCTCGGGAGTCCCGAAAAAATCCCCTTGAACCACAGGATCGCAGGGTTTAGGGTCACAGGGTCACAGGATCGCAGGGTCACAGGGTCACAATCAGGATCACAGGATCAAAGGGTCACGGGATCACAGGATCACAGGGTCACAGGGTCACAGGGTCACAGGGTCACAAGGTCACAGGGTCACAGGATCACAGCGTCACAGGGTCACAGGGGTGACAGGATCACAGGGTCACAGGATCACAATCAGGATCACAGGGTCACAGGGTCACAGGGTCACAATCAGGATCACAGGGTCACAGGATCACAGGGTCACAGGGTCACAGGGTCACAGGGTCACAGGGTGACAGGATCACAGGGTCACAGGATCACAATCAGGATCACAGGGTCACAGGATCGCAGGATTTAGGGTCACAGGGTGACAGGGTGACAGGGTGACAGGGTGACAGAGTCACAGGGTCACAGGGTCACAATCAGGATCACAGGATCACAGGGCGACAGGGTGACAGGGTGACAGGGTGACAGGGTGACAGGATCACAGGATCACAGGGTCACAGGATCACAATCAGGATCACAGGGTCACAGGGTCACAGGATCACAGGGTCACAAGATCACGGGTACCAGGATCACAGGATCATAATCACAGAATCACAGGATCACAGGGTCACAGGGTCACAATCAGGATCACAGGATCACAGGGTCACAGGGGTCACAATCAGGATCACAGGATCACAGGGTCACAATCAGGATCACAGGACCACAGGGTCACAAGATCACAGGATCACAATCAGGATCACAGGGTCACAGGGTCACAGAGTCACAATAAGGATCACAGGATCACAATCAGGATCACAGGGTGACAGGATCTCAGGATCACAGGGTCACAAGATCACAATCAGGATCACAGGATCACAGGGTCACAGAGTCACAATCAGGATCACAGGGTCACAAGTTCATGGGTGACAGGATGACAGGATCATAATCACAGATTCACAGGATCTCAGGGTTTAGGATCACAGGATCTCAGGATCACAGGGTGACAGGATCACAATCACAGAATCACAGGATCACAGAGTCACAATCAGGATCACAGGGTGACAGGATCACAGGGTTACACAGGATCAGAGGATCACAGGATTTAGGATCACAGGATCCCAAGATCACGGCTAACAGGATCACAGGATCATAATCACAGGATCACAGGATCTCAGGGTCACAGGGTCACAGGGTCACAAGATCACGGGTAACAGGATCACAGGATCATAATCACAGAATCACAGGATCACAGGGTTTAGGATCACAGGATCTCAGGATCACAGAATCACAGAACCAGAGGGTCACAGAATAACAGGACCTCAGGATCACAATCAGAGGATCTCAGGATCACAGGATCACTGATCACTGGGTTGGAAGAGACCTCAAAGACCCTCGAGTCCATCCCAGCCCTAGAACCTCAACTAAACCAGTGCCACATCCAGACTTTTGTAAAAGCACCACCTCCCCGGGCAGACCATTCCAGCTCTTTATCACTCCTTCTGTAAGAAACGCTTTCCTAACACCCAAACTAATTTTCGCTTAGGGCAGCTTGAGACTGTGTCCCCTCGTTCTGTCAGTTGCTGCTTGCAGAAAGAGACCAGCCCCGCCGGAGCACAGCCACCGTTCAGGGAGCTGTAGAGAGTGACAGGGCCACCCCTGAGGCGCTTCTCCCCGGGCTGAACACCCCCAGCTCCCGCAGCCCCTCCTCACAGGGCTGGTGCTCCCAGCTCCCCACCAGCCTTGCTGCCTCCTCCGGATGGACCAGGCTGTGGTCCCAGCACACACACCTGTGTCACACACACCCGGGCTGTGGTCCCTGCACACACACCTGTGTCACACCCAGGCTGTGGTCCCTGCACACACATCTGTGTCACACCCAGGCTGTGGTCCCTGCACACACACCTGTGTCACACACACCCGGGCTGTGGTCCCTGCACACACACCTGTGTCACACACACCCAGGGCTGTGGTCCCTGCACACACACCTGTGTCACACACACCCGGGCTGTGGTCCCTGCACACACCTGTGTCACACACACCCAGGCTGTGGTCCCTGCACACACACCTGTGTCACACACACCCGGGCTGTGGTCCTGCACACACACCTGTGCTCAGTCACACACACCGGGCTGTGGTCCCTGCACACACACCTGTGTCACACACACCGGGCTGTGGTCCCTGCACACACACCTGTATCACACACCCGGGCTGTGGTCCCTGCACACACACCTGTGTCACACACCAGGCTGTGGTCCCTGCACACACACCTGTGTCACACACACCCGGGCTGTGGTCCCTGCACACACACCTGTGTCACACACACACCGGCTGTGGTCCCTGCACACACCTGTGTCACACCCGGGCTGTGGTCCCTGCACTACACACCTGTGTCACACACCCAGGCTGTGGTCCTGCACACACACCTGTGTCACACACACCCGGGCTGTGGTCCCTGCACACACACCTGTACACACACCCAGGCTGTGGTCCCTGCACACACACCTGTGTCACACACACCCAGGCTGTGGTCCCTGCACACACACCTGTGTCACACACACCGGGCTGTGGTCCCTGCACACACACCTGTGTGTCACACACACCCAGGCTGTGGTCCCTGCACACACACCTGTGTCACACACACCCAGGCTGTGGTCCCTGCACACACACACCTGTGTCACACACACCCGGCTGTGGTCCCTGCACACACACCTGTGTCACACACACCTCGGGCTGTGGTCCTGCACACACACCTGTGTCACACACCCGGGCTGTGGTCCCTGCACACACACCTGTGTCACACACCCGGGCTGTGGTCCCTGCACACACACCTGTGTCACACACACCCAGGCTGTGGTCCCTGCACACACACCTGTGTCACACCCGGCTGTGGTCCCTGCACACACACTGTGTCACACACACCCAGGCTGTGGTCCCTGCACACACACCTGTGTCACACACCCAGGCTGTGGTCCCTGCACACACACCTGTGTCACACCCAGGCTGTGGTCCCTGCACACACCTGTGTCACACCCGGGCTGTGGTCCCTGCACACACACCCTGTGTCACACACACCCAGGCTGTGGTCCCTAGCACACACACCTGTGTCACACCCAGGCTGTGGTCCCTGCACACACACCTGTGTCACACACCCAGGCTGTGGTCCCTGCACACACACCTGTGTCACACCCAGGCTGTGGTCCCTGCACACACACCTGTGTCACACACACCCAGGCTGTGGTCCCTGCACACACACCTGTGTCACACCCGGGCTGTGGTCCCTGCACACACACCCTGTGTCACACACACCCAGGCTGTGGTCCCAGCACACACACCTGTGTCACACACCCGGGCTGTGGTCCCAGCACACACACCTGTGTCACACACACCCGGGCTGTGGTCCCTGCACACACACCTGTGTCACACACACCCCGGGCTGTGGTCCCTGCACACACACTGTGTCACACCCAGGCTGTGGTCCCTGCACACACACCTGTGTCACACACACCCGGGCTGTGGTCCCTGCACACACACCTGTGTCACACACACCCGCGGCTGTGGTCCCTGCACACACACCTGTGTCACACACCGGCTGTGGTCCCTGCACACACACCTGTGTCACACACACCCCAGGGCTGTGGTCCCCTGCACACACACCTGTGCTCACACCCGGCTGTGGTCCCTGCACACACCTGTGTCACACACACCCAGGCTGTGGTCCCTGCACACACACCTGTGTCACACCCGGCTGTGGTCCCTGCACACACACCTGTGTCACACACACCCGGCTGTGGTCCCTGCACACACACCTGTGTCACACACACACCCGCTGTGGTCCCTGCACACACACCTGTGTCACACCCAGGCTGTGGTCCCTGCACACACCTGTGTCACACACACCCAGGTTGTGGTCCCTGCACACACACCTGTAAGTCACACACACCCGGGCTGTGGTCCCTGCACACACCTGTGCCACACCCGGCTGTGGTCCCTGCACACACCTGTGTCACACCCGGCTGTGGTCCCTGCACACACACCTGTGTCACACACACCCGGGCTGTGGTCCCTGCACACACACCTGTGTCACACCCGGCTGTGGTCCCAGCACACCAATCGTACACACACCCAGGCTGTGGTCCCTAGCACACACACCTGTGTCACACACCCCAGGCTGTGGTCCCTGCATCACACACCTGTGTCACACACCCGGGCTGTGGTCCCTGCACACACACCTGTGTCACACCCGGCCGTGGTCCCTGCACACACACCTGTGTCACACACACCCAGGCTGTGGTCCCTGCACACACATCTGTGTCACACCCAGGCTGTGGTCCCTGCACACACACCTGTGTCACACACACCCAGGGCTGTGGTCCCTGCACACACCTGTGTCACACCCAGGCTGTGGTCCCAGCACACACACCTGTGTCACACACACCCAGGCTGTGTCCCTGCACACACACACCCGTGTCACACCCGGGCTGTGGTCCCTGCACACACACCTGTGTCACACACACCCAGGCTGTGGTCCCTGCACACACACCTGTGTCACACCCAGGCTGTGGTCCCTGCACACACACCCCGTAAGTCACACACACCCAGGCTGTGGTCCCTGCACACACACCTGTGTCACACACACCCGGGCTGTGGTCCCAGCACACACACCTGTGTCACACCCAGGCTGTGGTCCCTGCATCACACCTGTGTCACACCCGGCTGTGGTCCCTGCACACACACCTGTGTCACACACACCCAGGCTGTGGTCCCTAGCACACACCTGTGTCACACCACACCCAGGCTGTGGTCCCAGCACACACACCTGTGTCACACACACCCAGGCTGTGGTCCCTGCACACACTCTGTGTCACACACACCCAGGCTGTGGTCCCTGCACACACACCTGTGTCACACCCGGGCTGTGGTCCCTGCACACACACCTGTGTCACACCCAGGCTGTGGTCCCTGCACACACACCTGTGTCACACCCAGGCTGTGGTCCCAGCACACACACCTGTGTCACACACACCCGGGTTGTGGTCCCTGCACACACCTGTGTCACACACACCCAGGCTGTGGTCCCTGCACACACACCTGTGTCACACACCCGGGCTGTGGTCCCTGCACACACACCTGTGTCACACACACCCAGGCTGTGGTCCCAGCACACACACTCTGTGTCACACACACCCAGGCTGTGGTCCCAGCACACACACCTGTGTCACACACACCCAGGCTGTGGTCCCTGCACACACACCTGTGTCACACCCAGGCTGTGGTCCCTGCACACACCTGTGTCACACCCAGGCTGTGTCCCACACCTGTGTCACCCCGGCTGTGGTCCCTGCACACACCCGTGTCACACCCAGGCTGTGGTCCCAGCACACAATTCCCAGCACACACCCGGGCTGTGGTCCCCTGCACACACACCCTGTGTCACACACACCCAGGCTGTGGTCCCTGCACACACACCTGTGTCACACACACCCAGGCTGTGGTCCCTGCACACACACTCCGTGTCACACCCGGGCTGTGGTCCCAGCACACACACCTGTGTCACACACACCGGCTGTGGTCCCTGCACACACCTGTGTCACACACACCCAGGCTGTGGTCCCTGCACACACACCTGTGTCACACCCAGGCTGTGGTCCCTGCACACACCTGTGTTACACACACCCAGGCTGTGGTCCCTGCACACACACCTGTGTCACACCCAGGCTGTGGTCCCACACCTGGGTCACACCCAGGCTGTGGTCCCTGCACACACACCTGTGTCACACACACCGGCTGTGGTCCCAGCACACACACCTGTGTCACACACACCCAGGCTGTGGTCCCTGCACACACCTGTGTCACACCCGGCTGTGGTCCCAGCACACACCTGTGTCACACACACCCGGGCTGTGGTCCCTGCACACACACCTGTGTCACACACACCCAGGCTGTGGTCCCTGCACACACACCTGTGTCACACACACCCAGGCTGTGGTCCCTGCACACACCTGTGTCACACACACCCGGGCTGTGGTCCCTGCACACACCTGTGTCACACACCCAGGCTGTGGTCCCTGCACACACACCTGTGTCACACACACCCGGCTGTGGTCCCTGCACACACACCTGTGTCACACACACCCGGGCTGTGGTCCCTGCACACACACCTGTGTCACACCCGGGCTGTGGTCCCTGCACACACACCTGTGTCACACACACCTCGGCTGTGGTCCCTGCACACACACCTGTGCCACACACACCGGCTGTGGGTCCCTGCACACACCTGTGTCACACCCGGCTGTGGTCCCTGCACACACACCTGTGTCACACACACCCGGCTGTGGTCCCTGCACACACACCTGTGTCACACACACCTGGCTGTGGTCCCTGCACACACACCTGTGTCACACCCGGGCTGTGGTCCCAGCACACACACACCTGTGTCACACACACCCAGGCTGTGGTCCCAGCACACACACCTGTGTCACACACACCCTAGGCTGTGGTCCCTGCACACACACCTGTGTCACACACACCCAGGCTGTGGTCCCGCACACACACTGTGTCACACACACCCAGGCTGTGGGTCCCTGCACACACACCTGTGTCACACCCGGCTGTGGTCCCTGCACACACCTGTGTCACACCCAGGCTGTGGTCCCAGCACACACACCTGTGTAGTCACACCCGGGCTGTGGTCCCTGCACACACCTGTGCCCACCCGGCTGTGGTCCCTGCACACTGTGTCACACCCGGGCTGTGGTCCCTGCACACACCTGTGTCACACACACCCGGCTGTGGTCCCTGCACACACCTGTGTCACACCCAGGCTGTGGTCCCTGCACACACCTGTGTCACACACACCCAGGCTGTGGTCCCTGCACACACACCTGTGTCACACACCGGCTGTGTCCCTGCACACACCTCCGTGTCACACCCAGGCTGTGGTCCCTGCACACACACCTGTGTCACACACACCCGGCTGTGGTCCCTGCACACACACCTGTGTCACACACACCCAGGCTGTGGTCCCTGCACACACACCTGTGTCACACACACCCGGCTGTGGTCCCTGCATCACACACCTGTGTCACACCCGGGCTGTGGTCCCTGCACACACCTGTGTCACACACACCTGGCTGTGGTCCCTGCACACACACCTGTGTCACACACACCCGGGCTGTGGTCCCTGCACACACACCCGTGTCAATACACCCGGCTGTGGTCCCAGCACACACACTCCGTGTCACACACACCCAGGCTGTGGTCCCTGCACACACATCTCCGTGTCACACACACCCGGGCTGTGGTCCCTGCACACACACCTGTGTCACACACACCCAGGCTGTGGTCCCTGCACACACACCCGTCACACACACCCGGGCTGTGGTCCCTGCACACACCCTGTGTCACACCCGGCTGTGTCCCTGCACACACACCTGTGTCACACCCGGGCTGTGGTCCCTGCACACACACCTGTGTCACACACACCCAGGCTGTGGTCCCAGCACACACACCTGTGTCACACCCAGGCTGTGGTCCCTGCACACACCTGTGTCACACACCCCGGCTGTGGTCCCCGCACACACACCTGTGTCACACACACCCAGGCTGTGGTCCCTGCACACACACCTGTGTGTCACACCCGGGCTGTGGTCCCTGCACACACACCTGTGTCACACACACCCCGGGTTGTGGTCCCTGCACACACACCTGTGTCACACACACCCAGGCTGTGGTCCCAGCACACACACCTGTGTCACACACCCAGGCTGTGGTCCCTGCACACACACCTGTGTCACACACACCCAGGCTGTGGTCCCTGCACACACACCTGTGTCACACACCCAGGCTGTGGTCCCAGCACACACACCTGTGTCACACACACCCGGCTGTGGTCCCTGCACACACACTCCGTGTCACACCCGGCTGTGGTCCCTGCACACACCCGTGTCACACACCCGGGCTGTGGTCCCTGCACACACCCGTGTCACACCCGGCTGTGGTCCCAGCACACACACCTGTGTCACACCCGGCTGTGGTCCCTGCACACACACTGTGTCACACACACCCAGGTTGTGGTCCCTGCACACACACCTGTGTCACACACACCCGGGCTGTGGTCCCTGCACACACACCTGTGTCACACACACACCCCGCTGTGGTCCCTGCACACACCTGTGCTCACACCCTAGGTTGTGGTCCCTGCACACACACTGTGTCACACCCAGGCTGTGGTCCCTGCACAATACCTGTGTCACACACACTGGCTGTGTCCCTAACACACTCCGTGTCACACACACCCAGGCTGTGGTCCCTGCACACACACCCGTGTCAATAACACCCGGCTGTGGTCCCTGCACACACACCTGTGTCACACACACCCGGCTGTGGTCCCTGCACACACACCTGTGTCACACACACACCCGGGCTGTGGTCCCTGCACACACACTCCAGCAGTCACACCAGGCTGTGGTCCCGCACACACACCTGTGTCACACCCGGCTGTGGTCCCTGCACACACACCTGTGTCACACACACCCGGGCTGTGGTCCCTGCACACACACTCTGTGTCACACACACCCAGGCTGTGGTCCCTGCACACACACCTGTGTCACACCCAGGCTGTGGTCCCTGCACACACACCCGTGTCACACACACCCGGGCTGTGGTCCCTGCACACACCTGTGCACACCTGTGGTCCCTGCACACACACCTGTGGCCACACCCGGCTGTGGTCCCCGCACACACCTGTGTCACACACACCGGCTGTGGTCCCTGCACACACACCTGTGTCACACACACCCGGGCTGTGGTCCCTGCACACACACACCCGTGTCACACACACCTCGGCTGTGGTCCCTCACACACACCTGTGTCACACACACTCCCAGGGTGCCCTCAGCACACTACACACCCGGCTGTGGTCCCAGCACACACACCTGTGTCACACACACCTCAAGTGTCCCACACACCGGCCGTAGGTCCCTGCACACACACCTGTGTCACACACACCCAGGCTGTGGTCCCTGCACACACACCTGTGTCACACACCCGGGTTGTGGTCCCTGCACACACACCTGTGTCACACACACCGGCTGTGGTCCCTGCACACACACTCCGTGTCACACACACCCGGGCTGTGGTCCCTGCACACACACCTGTGTCACACACACCCCGGGCTGTGGTCCCTGCACACACCTGTGTCACACACACCCAGGCTGTGGTCCCTGCACACACCTGTGTCACACACACCCAGGCTGTGGTCCCTGCACACACACCTGTGTCACACACTCCAGGCTGTGGTCCCTGCACACACACCTGTGTCACACACCCGGGGCTGTGGTCCCTGCACACACACTCTGTGTCACACCCGGCTGTGGTCCCTGCACACACACTCCCTGTGTCACACACACCCAGGGCTGTGGTCCCTGCACACACACCTGTGTCACACCCAGGCTGTGGTCCCTGCACACACACCTGTGTCACACACACCCAGGCTGTGGTCCCTGCACACACACCTGTGTCACACCCAGGTTGTGGTCCCAGCACACACACCTGTGTCACACACCCAGGCTGTGGTCCCTGCACACACACCTGTGTCACACACACCCGGGCTGTGGTCCCTGCACACACACCTGTGTCACACCCAGGTTGTGGTCCCTGCACACACACCTGTGTCACACCCAGGCTGTGGTCCCTATCACACACCTGTGTCACACCTCGGCTGTGGTCCCTGCACACACACCTGTGTCACACACACCCAGGCTGTGGTCCCTGCACACACCTGTGTCACACACACCCAGGCTGTGGTCCCAGCACACACACCTGTGTCACACACACCCAGGCTGTGGTCCCTGCACACACACCTGTGTCACACACCCAGGCTGTGGTCCCAGCACACACCTGTGTCACACACACCCGGGCTGTGGTCCCTGCACACACACCTGTGTCACACACACCCAGGCTGTGGTCCCTGCACACACACCTGTGTCACACACACCCAGGCTGTGGTCCCTGCACACACACCTGTGTCACACCCGGGCTGTGGTCCCTGCACACACACCTGTGTCACACCCGGGCTGTGGTCCCCGCACACACACCTGTGTCACACACACCCAGGCTGTGGTCCCAGCACACACACCTGTGTCACACACACCCAGGCTGTGGTCCCTGCACACACACCGTGTCACACCCAGGCTGTGGTCCCTGCACACACACCCGTGTCACACACACCCAGGCTGTGGTCCCCAGCACACACACCTGTGTCACACACACCCGGGCTGTGGTCCCTGCACACACACCTGTGTCACACACACCCAGGCTGTGGTCCCGTACACACACCTGTGTCACACACACCGGCTGTGGTCCCTGCACACACACCTGTGTCACACACACCCAGGCTGTGGTCCCTGCACACACACCTGTGTCACACACACCCAGGCTGTGGTCCCTGCACACACACCTGTGTCACACCCGCTGGTCCCAGCACACACCTCAGGCACACACCCGGGCTGTGGTCCCTAGCACACACACCTGTGTCACACACACCCAGGCTGTGGTCCCTGCACACACACACCTGTGTCACACCCAGGCTGTGGTCCCTGCACACACACCTGTGTCACACCCAGGTTGTGGTCCCTGCACACACACTCTGTGTCACACACACCCAGGCTGTGGTCCCTGCACACACACTCCTGTGTCACACCCAGGCTGTGGTCCCAGCACACACACCTGTGTCACACACACCGGGCTGTGGTCCCTGCACACACACTGTGTCACACACCCGGGCTGTGGTCCCCATCAATACCTGTGTCACACACACCCAGGCTGTGGTCCCTGCAATAATACCCTGTGTCACACAGCACCCCATGTGCTCATCGTACCCGCACACCCGGCTGTGGTCCCCTGCACACACACCTGTGTCACACACACCCGGGCTGTGGTCCCTGCACACACACCTGTGTCACACACCCTGGCTGTGGTCCCTGCACACACACCTGTGTTTCACACACCCAGGCTGTGGTCCCTGCACACACACCTGTGTCACACACACCCAGGCTGTGGTCCCTGCATCATCAATTCCGTGTCACACCTCGGCTGTGGGTCCCTATGCACACACACCTGTGTCACACACACCCAGGCTGTGGTCCCTGCACACACAATTCGTGTCACACTACACCCCGGCTGTGGTCCCTAGCACACACACCTGTGTCACACACACCCAGGCTGTGGTCCCTGCACACACACCTGTGTCACACACACCCCAGGCTGTGGTCCCTGCACACACACCTGTGTCACACACCCGGGCTGTGGTCCCTGCACACACACCTGTGTCACACACACCCAGGCTGTGGTCCCTGCACACACACCTGTGTCACACACACCCAGGCTGTGGTCCCCTGCACATACACCTGCAACACTCGGCTGTGGTCACACACCTCACCCAGGCTGTGGTCCCTGCACACACACCTGTGTGTCACACCCGGCTGTGGTCCCTGCACACACACCTGTGTCACACCCGGCTGTGGTCCCTGCACACACACCTGTGTCACACACACCCGGCTGTGGTCCCTGCACACACCTGTGTCACACACCCAGGTCAGGTCCCTGCACACACCTGTGTCACACACACCCGGCTGTGGTCCCTGCACACACACCTGTGTCACACACACCCAGGCTGTGGTCCCTGCACACACACCTGTGTCACACACACCGGCTGTGGTCCCTGCACACACACCCGTGTCACACACACCCGGGCTGTGGTCCCTGCACACACACCTGTGTCACACACCCGGCTGTGGTCCCTGCACACACACCTCCCGTGTCACACACACCTCGGGCTGTGGTCCCTGCACACACCCGTGTCACACCCGGCTGTGGTCAATACTCCGTGTCACACCCCAGGCTGTGGTCCCAGCACACACTGCTCCGTGTCACACCCAGGCTGTGGTCCCTGCATCACACCTGTGTCACACACACCCAGGCTGTGGTCCCAGCATCATCACACCTGTGGCACATTACACCCCAGCGCTGTGGTCCCCAGCATCACACCTCGGTGTCACACCACACCCAGGCTGTGGTCCCCGCATCATCACACCTGTGTCACACACAACCGGCTGTGGTCCCAGCACAATACCTGTGTCACACACAACTAGGCTGTGGTCCCTGCACACACCTGTAAGTCACACACACTCCGGGCTGTGGTCCTGCACACACTGTGTCACACACACCCGGCTGTGGTCCCTGCACACACACCAGGTCACACCGCCTGTGGTCCCTGCACACACCTGTGTCACACACACCCGGGTTGTGGTCCCCTACACACACCATGTGTCACACACACCCAGGCTGTGGTCCCAGCACACACACCTGTGTCACACACACCCGGCTGTGGTCCCTGCACACACACTCCGTAAGCCACACCCGGCTGTGGTCCCTGCACACACACCTGTGTCACACCCGGGCTGTGGTCCCTGCACACACACTCTGTGTCACACACACCCAGGCTGTGGTCCCTGCACACACCTGTGTCACACACACCCTGGCTTGTGGTCCCTAAAACACACACCTGTGTCACACACACCCGGCTGTGGTCCCTGCACACACACCTGTGTCACACACACCCGGGCTGTGGTCCCTGCACACACACCTGTGTCACACACATCCCTGTATCCCTAGGCACATGGTCCGCATGTCACACACACCTAGGCTGTCAGCACGTGCACACACACCCAGGCTGTGGTCCCAGCACACACACCTGTGTCACACCCGGCTGTGGTCCCTGCACACACACCTGTGTCACACACACCCAGGGCTGTGGTCCCTGCACACACACCTGTGTCACACACACCCAGGTTGTGGTCCCCAGCACACACACCTGTGTCACACCCGGGTTGTGGTCCCTGCACACACACCCGTGTCACACCCAGGCTGTGGTCCCTGCACACACACCTGTGTCACACCCAGGCTGTGGTCCCTGCACACACACCTGTGTCACACACACCCAGGCTGTGGTCCCTGCACACACACCTGTGTCACACACCCCGGCTGTGGTCCCTGCACACACACCTGTGTCACACCCAGGCTGTGGTCCCTGCACACACACCTGTGCGTCACACACCCGGGCTGTGGTCCCTGCACACACACCTGTGTCACACACACCCAGGCTGTGGTCCCCAGCACACACACCTGTGTCACACACACCCGGCTGTGGTCCCTGCACACACACCTGTGTCACACACACCCAGGCTGTGGTCCCTGCACACACACCTGTGTCACACACACCCAGGTTGTGGTCCCTGCACACACACCTGTGTCACACACACCCAGGCTGTGGTCCCTGCACACACACCTGTGTCACACACACCCGGGCTGTGGTCCCTGCACACACACTCTGTGTCACACACACCCGGGTTGTGGTCCCTGCACACACACCTGTGTCACACACCCGGGCTGTGGTCCCTGCACACACACCTGTGTCACACACACCCGGCTGTGGTCCCTGCACACACACCTGTGTCACACCCAGGCTGTGGTCCCTGCACACACACCTGTGTCACACACACCCAGGCTGTGGTCCCCAGCACACACACCTGTGTCACACACACCCGGCTGTGGTCCCTGCACACACACCTGTGTCACACACACCCGGCTGTGGTCCCTGCACACACACCTGTGTCACACACACCCGGCTGTGGTCCCTGCACACACACCTGTGTCACACACACCCAGGTTGTGGTCCCTGCACACACACCTGTGTCACACACACCCAGGCTGTGGTCCCTGCACACACACCTGTGTCACACACACCCGGCTGTGGTCCCTGCACACACACCTGTGTCACACCCGGCTGTGGTCCCTGCACACACACCTGTGTCACACACACCCAGGCTGTGGTCCCTGCACACACACCTGTGTCACACACACCCAGGCTGTGGTCCCAGCACACACACCTGTGTCACACCCAGGCTGTGGTCCCTGCACACACACCTGTGTCACACACACCCAGGCTGTGGTCCCAGCACACACACCTGTGTCACACACACCCGGCTGTGGTCCCTGCACACACACCTGTGTCACACACACCCGGGCTGTGGTCCCTGCACACACACCTGTGTCACACACACCCAGGCTGTGGTCCCTGCACACACACCTGTGTCACACACACCCGGGCTGTGGTCCCTGCACACACACCTGTGTCACACACACCCGGGCTGTGGTCCCTGCACACACACCTGTGTCACACACACCCGGGCTGTGGTCCCTGCACACACACCTGTGTCACACCCAGGCTGTGGTCCCTGCACACACACCTGTGTCACACACACCCGGGCTGTGGTCCCTGCACACACACCTGTGTCACACCCAGGCTGTGGTCCCTGCACACACACCTGTGTCACACCCGGGCTGTGGTCCCTGCACACACACCTGTGTCACACACACCCAGGCTGTGGTCCCAGCACACACACCTGTGTCACACCCGGCTGTGGTCCCTGCACACACACCTGTGTCACACACACCCAGGCTGTGGTCCCAGCACACACACCTGTGTCACACCCAGGCTGTGGTCCCAGCACACACACCTGTGTCACACCCAGGCTGTGGTCCCAGCACACACACCCGTGTCACACCCAGGCTGTGGTCCCAGCACACACACCTGTGTCACACACCCGGGCTGTGGTCCCTGCACACACACCTGTGTCACACACACCCAGGCTGTGGTCCCTGCACACACACCTGTGTCACACCCAGGCTGTGGTCCCTGCACACACACCTGTGTCACACCCGGGTTGTGGTCCCTGCACACACACCTGTGTCACACCCGGCTGTGGTCCCTGCACACACACCTGTGTCACACACACCCGGGCTGTGGTCCCAGCACACACACCTGTGTCACACACACCCGGGCTGTGGTCCCTGCACACACACCTGTGTCACACACACCCGGGCTGTGGTCCCTGCACACACACCTGTGTCACACCCAGGCTGTGGTCCCAGCACACACACCCTGTGTCACACACCCAGGCTGTGGTCCCTGCACACACACCTGTGTCACACACACCCAGGCTGTGGTCCCTGCACACACACCTGT
Source organism: Luscinia megarhynchos (assembly GCA_034336665.1). Taxonomy (NCBI): domain Eukaryota; kingdom Metazoa; phylum Chordata; class Aves; order Passeriformes; family Muscicapidae; genus Luscinia; species Luscinia megarhynchos. The sequence goes on along the minus strand of JAPFBE010000371.1, from coordinate 22,673 downwards.
GTCACACCCGGGCTGTGGTCCCTGCACACACACCTGTGTCACACACACCCAGGCTGTGGTCCCTGCACACACACCTGTGTCACACCCGGCTGTGGTCCCTGCATCACACCTGTGTCACACCCGGCTGTGGTCCCTGCACACACACCCTGTGTCACACACACCTCGGGTTGTGGTCCCTGCACACACACCTGTGTCACACCCAGGCTGTGGTCCCTGCACACACACCTGTGTCACACACACCCGGGCTGTGGTCCCTGCACACACACCTGTGTCACACACACCCAGGCTGTGGTCCCAGCACACACACCTGTGTCACACACACCCAGGCTGTGGTCCCTGCACACACACTCCGTGTCACACACACCGGCTGTGGTCCCTGCACACACACCTGTGTCACACACACCCAGGCTGTGGTCCCTGAACACACACACCTGTGTCACACACACCCGGCTGTGGTCCCTGCATCAACACCTGTGTCACACCCAGGCTGTGGTCCCTGCACACACACCTGTGTCACACACACCCAGGCTGTGGTCCCTGCACACACACTCCGTGTCACACACACCCGGGCTGTGGTCCCTGCACACACACCTGTGTCACACCCAGGGGTATGAAATTATTTTTCCCATTCATATTTGAGTATTTCTGAGTGGCTAAAATGATTTTAGAATGACTCTGGTGCTTGAATTCTTCCTCTGATGAAAGGAAATTTGAGTGCAATTAAACCTAAACAGAGAGGGTTTGCTGTGATTACTTTGATGAGCCCTTTAACTGAGGTTCGGTGAAAATTTGAAATCCTGTTACTGAAGGTGTTTCTCACCCAGCTCATCATGGGAAAGTCCCTTTGATTTCAGGCCAGAAAAATAGGAATAATGCCTTTGTTCATATATGGATCCGTGTTGAAACCCTCAGAGACACTCCTGTTGACGGTGTAACTGTGCAAGCAGGACAGGTTCCCGTGCTGCCCCAGTGCCTAAACACGGCCCCATTTCCAGCTGTGTCCCGTGGGATCCCCTCATCCCTTGCACCAATTATCGGTATCAATATCCGTAAGCTCACGGGGGCTGGGAACAGCGTCGCTGTTAAATATCGTGATGCACCTCGGGCGGAGAGGCAGGGAACGACAGAGGATTGTGCCAGTGTCCTTTGTTCCCGCAGCCGCGGCAGGGAACGATGGGCTCCTGCTCGCCGGAGCTGGCACGGCCCCTGGGCACCCCGAGCCTGCCGCACCCCAGCCCCAGGGGGAGTCTGGGAGGATTCCTGCAGTCTGGCTTTCTCGGGCTCAGCTGGGATCCCTCCCAGGCTGGAGCCTTTCTCTACTGTGAGCATGAGAGAAAGAATCTTAACAAAAGAAAACACCTGGTGGGCTGTGAGAAGCCTGGGACAAGAGGTGTCTCCTTCTCTGACAAGTGAACCGTGTGTACTCGTTTGGCACCAAGTGCCTTATTTCAAGCAATAAATCCTTCAATAAACTGCTCTTTCTTGCAGCATGCAAGGGAGTGCCGTGTCACTGTGTCCCTTCGCAGGCTGTAACCCTTACACAGTAACATCTGGAGGTTCCACCGATCGACACGGGTGTCGCCGTGCCAGCACCAGGCACTTACAGTGAACGGCCACACCAGCAAACCTAAGCTGAGACTTGCACCTTCCCCCAGATGTGGCCAGGTCCCGTTTCAGCCTCAGCAGGAGCTCAGGGGCCGGCTGGCTGTGAAGGAGGAGCCCGAGCCCCGCTGCGCGGCACAGCTGAGCACGGCAGAGGAGCAAACCCGGCCCGAAGGAACCGCCGGGCTGAGCCTCGCCCACAGCTCGGGGAGACACGTGGGAAGCAGGGGTGGACCTCGGAGAAGAGTATTGAGCTCCCGGAGGAGCTACCTGAGAGCAAGCTGCACGTGCTGGGCTGGTGTGGCCAGCAATGTGAATTCTGTCCCACCTGCTGCAGCCGGGTGGGGCAGTGCCCCTGATCTCCTGGCACACATTATCTGCTCATGGGCCAGCTTTAAACCAGCTGGGCAATCATCTTTATCTTCCCACAGCCCATCCTCCCTCCAGGAGATATCTCCTGTTCATGGCCACTGAGTCCCAGGGCATGGCTGATAAAATTCCATCATCCCACTGGGAGATGCTCCAGCCAGGGCAGGAGCCAAGCCTTTCCTACCCAGATCAAAACTGAGATTTTGGACACCAAGGCACCTTCTTTCCACTGGGTTCCAGAGGAAAACCAGACCTTTGCACATCATCCCTGGAGCTTCAGAGGAAACTGCACCTTCCACAGGAGCACTGCTCCAGCTGAACCACACCTGCCACTGCAGGAGGATGCAGCCACCATGGAATGGGACTGCTGCCAACACCCTGCCTGACTGACGGGTGTCAGCTTGGATTCTGACTCTGGCAGGGTTGGGATTGTTCTGTGTAATACTGCATTTCTATTTTAATTTTCCTAGTAAAGAACTGTTATTCCTAATTCCCATACTTTTTCTGAAAGCCCCTTATTTTCAAAACTATAATAGTTCAGAGGGAGGGGGTTTACACTCTCCATTTCAAAGAGAAGCTCCTGCCCTCATTGGATACAGCTGTCCTCAAAGCAGGACAGCCCAGGGCAGCAGCCAGCACGGTACCTTCGCCGTCCACCTCGGGCAGCAGCTTGCGCAGCGGCTTCCGCACCTCCCACGTGCT
>JAPFBE010000371.1:5000-17500 GCA_034336665.1 Luscinia megarhynchos | reverse complement strand
AAGGAAAGGAAAGGAAAGGAAAAGGGAAAAGGAAAGGAAAGGAAAGGAAAGGGAAAGGGAAAGGGAAAAAACACCGACCACAGACAGAATAACACAGTGTGCTGATGTGACCTGGGGAGAGAACGAGGAGCTGTTCCACGTCTTGGAAAAGAGAACCCTCTCCAGGATCACAGCCAAGCCCCAGGGAAGCACCCAAGCCCTGGCAGAATGCCCTGATCCCATGGGAAAAGCCCCTGTGGCATCTCCTAGCTCTTGGTCACAGGCACAGCCCCATGGGGAACTGCAGGGTCAGACCTTTTCTCCTTTTTACTCCTTTTCCATTTCCTTTTTACTCTTTCCCCCCTGCTCCCAGGGATGCTGCTTTTGGTGGAAAGGACACTGGAGTGTGGGGGTTTGATTGTTGGTTGAATGGTCGCTGGACAGACTCAGGAGCTCACTTTTTTTTGTTTTTTAGGTTTGTATTTTATTATGAGGGCGTGGGTGTAAGAGAGAGTGTAGAGCATGGAGAGTAAAAGAGTAAGAAGTAAGAGACAAGAGCAAGGGGGTAAGAGAGAGAGACTAGAGAGAGATTTTTCGTTTACAATACAATAAGTATTCTTCTATGATGAATATTCTAATTTCCATTAACCAATCTAATACAATACACTAATTTCCCAATATGTGCATGCAACTTATAGAAACCACTAAATTACCATGTTTTATGGCTTTCTTATTTGCAACCTTCATTTTCAGACCTTTCCTGCCAGGCTTGGGACAGGATGTCTGTTGGTTCTTTGGTATTTGTGGCATTTGGTATCATCTAAACAAAGGAAGAGGCCTCAAACCTTAACACGTTTTTAGCACTTATGTCAAAGATTGCTAACATCTCTATTTCATCTATTGTTCCAGAGCTACTTGCTAGGCACTCATAAGATTTTTCTATTCCCTCCCCAGCCCTGGAGGGAGCTGCAGCCTTCGGGACACCCTTCCCTGCTTCCCTGCTGCTGGGAGCTGTCCAGAGGTCTGCCAGCCACACTCCAGCTGCTGCAGACGAGAGCTGTGGGACAGCCAGGCTTGCTGCGGCTCCCAGGGCTCTGCCAACCCCAAAACTGCCCCCAAACCCCTGCAGCACCCAGGGAAGGGGCCTCGGGCAGGGGCTGGGTGCTGGGAAGGGTGAATCAGGAAAACCTTATAAATGCGCTTGCCTAGCAAAAGATTTTGAGAATGTGGAAACCATGAGCGAGATTGAAATGAAAGCCACCTTTGAGATACCAAACCTCAGTTACTAAATAACAGGAAGACAATAGGATGGCTGAAAGTAATCCCCTCTTGATAGAACAATGGTCCAAGGGCCAGAGAAGACCCTGCTGGCTTGGCAGAAGGGTCCAAAGAGTCGTTTTTAGGTTTAAAGTATAACACATTATGGTAATGATTCCTACAGGCTGTATGTAAATGCTATAGGATCTGTATCTTGTGTTAGATTGGTTAGTGGGAATTAGAATATTCAACTCAGAAGAAGATTTATTGTATTGTAAACGGGAAAATCACTCTGTTACTTCCTTCTCTTACTCCCCTCTCTCACCTCTCAGAACTCTCACTACCCCCTGCTCTCTTTCTGCCCTGCTCCAGCTGTGGCTGGCAGCTCCTGGCAGGGCCCTTCTTACCCACGCCCAATAAACCACAGGTCTCAAGACCTGGCTTACCTCTCCAAGACCTGGCTTACCTCTCCATCCGTCCCCCCTGCGCCGTGGGTCAAACAGGCTCCCAGGCCGGGCTCCATTCTCCAAAAACTGGTGTGGGAGAGCAGGAGCAGCGAGTGACACCCACTCCAAACAGCCAGCCACCCCGACTTACCTGTGCTGCCCAGCACCTGGACAGGCTGCCGAGTTAATTGTGGTTATTTATGCCCAGCACTCGGCTCAAACTGCGCCGCTGACGCCCGCCCAGGACCGTTCACCCAGGGGCAGCTCCTCTGAACCACACTGCTGCTGTTTCCCACGGGGAATCCCTCTGGGGAGCCCTGGGGCTGAGCTCCTTCTCCCCCAAAACAGCAGCAGCAGCAGTGAATCCTTGCTGCTGCAGCTGTTTGTGAGTTTTGGCTGCTCTCAGGATTTATCCTCCTCTCCTCTGGGCAGCAGCAGATTAAAGACACCACGGGCACCCTGCCTGCTGCCAGGCTCCCAGGAGGCCAGCAAAAAGGAGCAGGGGGGCAGAACCTCCTGTGACAATGATAAACCTTCAAAGGCACCCAAAAGGAGCTGACATTTGGAGTTTGGTTTTGATCCCCACCCGCCAGCCCAGCATCCTGCCAGCAGCTGGGGGTGACGAGGGGATTTCACTGGGCTGGGAGGCAGAGCACAGGGGATGCTCACAGCATGTGTGAGCCCCACACGGCATGGCATGGCTGTGCCAAACCCCACCTCTGATCCCCACCCACTCTGGGCCCTCAGGAACCAGCCTGGGGAGGCTCCTGGGGCACCTCACCCACCCATCTCTGATCCCCCCCTGCTCTGGGCCTCAGGAACCAGCCTGGGGAGGCTCCTGGGGCACCTGGACCACCCCACCTCTGATCCCCACCCACTCTGGGCCTCAGGAACCAGCCTGGGGAGGCTCCTGGGGCACCTCACCCAGGCAGAGGACAGATGAATCCCATCCTGGTGCTACCTCTGCCTCTGCCTTACCAAGAAATGAACTCCAAGCTCTACCTTAGATACCTCAGTGGGGTCAGCCAGATCCAGAAAGAGCAAGAAAACCCCCTGAGCTGGGGCTGAGAGAGGGGTGAAGCACAGCCTGCAGAGCCAGGAGTGTGGGTGCTGTGCTGGGACGGCCGGGGAAGGAGCTCAACAAGCAGCTCTTGTGTTGCTGTGAGGAGTAAATGCAGGGAACAGACACTGCAGCATCCCCCAGCAAGGTCAGACAGCGCCCTGACCTGCGGGCACAAGTGGCACCTGGAGTTCTCCCTGCTCCTAGAGCACACCCCAAGGAAACACCAGCAGCAGGCAGGTTAAATGCACAATTTCCAAAGCTGAAACCCCAGAAGTTTTGGGGGAGGACAAAAACAAGGAAGGGAAGGGAGGCAATTCTAATGATCTTTTCATAATGGTACTGACTGCTTACTTTTGAGCTTTCACAGCAGAAATGTGGAAGCTGCAAGCAGGGAGCAGCAGAGCAGCTGCAGCCAAGCCTGCAGAGCTCTGGGGAGTGCAGAGAGATCTGCAGAGGAGCCCTCCTCCTCCATTATTAACGGGCATGATTATTTATTTACACAACTCTGCAAACTGCTGCTCACAGCAGGCGTTAAGCCTTGTCACTCAGAGCGCCGGCAGGCCGTGGAGAGACAGCCAGGAGGAATTCTGCTGCACACCTGGGGCGGGGACGGGAGCAGCTCTGTCCCTCCCCGCTCTGTGTCACAGCCTGGGAAGCACAGCTTTGCCCCTGGCACAGCATCCTTGGCACTCCATTAAATACACATTTTCTTCTCAAGAACATCAGAGCTGAACTGCACATGCAGCAATGATAACTCCTTTGTTTTCTTTTCTTGCACATCACCTTCACAGCTGCAATTCCTGCTTACAGGTAAATCATAAAAGTGGGTGGTGGAGTTCAAATGTCTTCCCTCAAAGAAAAGAAATGGCTCAAAGACAAAAGTAATGATTCAAATCCAGGGCACAGAGCACAAACCTCCTGGAACAGGGCACCGTTATCTCCTCTACTAATACAGGGAAATTCTCTCTGCCTGGCTGGAAAGGCTCGGAGTCGGCTAGTACGGAAGGAGGGAGGCAAAAAGAGAATGAAGAGGAGACAGACACCTACCAGCAAAGAGCATCCTCCCGGTGAGCATCTCGGCCAGGATGCAGCCAGCTGCCCACATGTCGATGGCTTTGGTGTAGTTGTTGGGTGACAGCAGGAGACGGGGGGAGCGGTACCACTTGGTCACCAAGCCTTCAGAGAGGTAACCCTGGAGGAGAGAGAGACAGAGGGGTCAGGGAGGGGAGAGACCAGCTGAAACCTCCCATTCTGAGGAGAGAGAGGGGGGATCAGCACGGGCATAGAGCAGCAGAGCTCCTGCACTGAGCACACAGGGATCAGCACGGGCACAGAACAGCACAGCTCCTGCACTGAGCACACAGGGATCAGCACGGGCACAGAACAGCACAGCTCCTGCACTGAGCACACAGGGATCAGCACGGGCACAGAGCAGCACAGCTCCTGCACTGAGCACAGGGATCAGCACGGGCACAGAGCAGCACAGCTCCTGCACTGAGCACACAGGGATCAGCACGGGCACAGAGCAGCACAGCTCCTGCACTGAGCACAGGGATCAGCACGGGCACAGAGCAGCACAGCTCCTGCACTGAGCACAGGGATCAGCACGGGCACAGAGCAGCACAGCTCCTGCACTGAGCACACAGGGATCACACGGGCACAGAGCAGCACAGCTCCTGCACTGAGCACAGGGATCAGCTCGGGCACAGAGCAGCACAGCTCCTGCACTGAGCACACAGGGATCACACGGGCACAGAGCAGCACAGCTCCTGCACTGAGCACAGGGGATCAGCACGCGGGCACAGAGCAGCACAGCTCCTGCACTGAGCACAGGGATCAGCACGGGCACAGAGCAGCACAGCTCCCTGCACTGAGCACACAGGGATCAGCACGGGCACAGAGCAGCACAGCTCCTGCACTGAGCACACAGGGATCAGCACGAGGCACAGAGCAGCACAGCTCCTGCACTGAGCACAGGGGATCAGCTCGGGCACAGAGCAGCACAGCTCCTGCACTGAGCACAGGGATCAGCTCGGGCACAGAGCAGCACAGCTCCTGCACTGAGCACACAGGGATCAGCTCGGGCACAGAGCAGCACAGCTCCTGCACTGAGCACACAGGGGATCAGCTCGGGCACAGAGCAGCACAGCTCCTGCACTGAGCACACAGGGATCAGCACGGGCACAGAGCAGCACAGCTCCTGCACTGAGCACAGGGATCAGCTCGGGCACAGAGCAGCACAGCTCCTGCACTGAGCACACAGGGATCAGCACGGGCACAGAGCAGCACAGCTCCTGTACTGAGCACACAGGGATCAGCACGGGGCACAGAGCAGCACAGCTCCTGCACTGAGCACACAGGGATCAGCATGCGGGCACAGAGCAGCACAGCTCCTGCACTGAGCACAGGGATCAGCACGGGCACAGAGCAGCACAGCTCCTGCACTGAGCACACAGGGGATCAGCACGGGCACAGAGCAGCACAGCTCCTGCACTGAGCACACAGGGATCACACGGGCACAGAGCAGCACAGCTCCTGCACTGAGCACACAGGGGATCACACACGGGCACAGAGCAGCACAGCTCCTGCACTGAGCACAGGGATCAGCACGGGCACAGAGCAGCACAACTCCTGCACTGAGCACAGGGATCAGCACGGGGCACGAGCAGCACAGCTCCTGCACTGAGCACACACGGATCACGGGCACAGAGCAGCACAGCTCCTGCACTGAGCACAGGGATCAGCACGGGCACAGAGCAGCACAGCTCCTGCACTGAGCACAGGGATCAGCACGGACGCGGAGCAGCACAGCTCCTGCACTGAGCACAGGGATCAGCACGGGCACAGAGCAGCACAGCTCCTGCACTGAGCACACAGGGATCACACGGGCACAGAGCAGCACAGCTCCTGCACTGAGCACACAGGGGATCAGCACGGGCACAGAGCAGCACAGCTCCTGCACTGAGCACACAGGGATCACACGGGGCACAGAGCAGCACAGCTCCTGCACTGAGCACAGGGATCACACGGGCACAAGAGCAGCACAGCTCCTGCACTGAGCACAGGGATCACACGGGCACAGAGCAGCACAGCTCCCTGCACTGAGCACACAGGGATCAGCTCGGGCACAGAGCAGCACAGCTCCTGCACTGAGCACACAAGGATCAGCACGGGCACAGAGCAGCACAACTCCTGCACTGAGCACACAGGGATCAGCACGGGCACAGAGCAGCACAGCTCCTGCACTGAGCACACAGGATCAGCACGGGCACAGAGCAGCACAGCTCCTGCACTGAGCACAGGGATCAGCAGCACGGGGCACAGAGCAGCACAGCTCCTGCACTGAGCACAGGGATCACACGGGCACAGAGCAGCACAGCTCCTGCACTGAGCACAGGGATCAGCACGGGCACAGAGCAGCACAACTCCTGCACTGAGCACACAGGGATCAGCACGGGCACAGAGCAGCAGAGCTCCTGCACTGAGCACAGGGATCAGCACGGGCACAGAGCAGCACAGCTCCTGCACTGAGCACCGCGAGGGGATCAGCACGGGCACAGAGCAGCACAGCTCCTGCACTGAGCACACGGGGATCAGCACGGGCACAGAGCAGCACAGCTCCTGCACTGAGCACACAGGGGATCCTGCACGGGCACAGAGCAGCACAGCTCCTGCACTGAGCACAGGGATCAGCACGGGCACAGAGCAGCACAGCTCTACTGAGCACAGGGATCAGCACGGGCACAGAGCAGCACAGCTCCTGCACTGAGCACAGGGATCAGCACGGGCACAGAGCAGCACAGCTCCTGCACTGAGCACAGGGATCAGCACGGGCACAGAGCAGCACAGCTCCTGCACTGAGCACAGGGATCAGCAGGGCGCGAGCAGCACAGCTCCTGCACTGAGCACACAGGGATCAGCACGGGCACAGAGCAGCACAGCTCCTGCACTGAGCACACAGGGGATCAGCAGGGCAAACAGAGCAGCACAGCTCCTGCACTTTAGAGCACAGGGATCACGCGGGCACAGAGCAGCGCGAGCTCCTGCACTGAGCACACTGCGGATCAGCACGGGCACAGAAGCAGCACAGCTCCTGCACTGAGCACACGGGGATCAGCACGGGCACAGAGCAGCACAGCTCCTGCACTGAGCACAGGGATCACCACGGGGCACAGAGCAGCACAGCTCCTGCACTGAGCACACAGGATCAGCACGGGCACAGAGCAGCACAGCTCCTGCACTGAGCACAGGGATCACCGCGGGCACAGAGCAGCACAGCTCCCTGCACTGAGCGCAGGGATCGCTGCAGACGCGGAGCAGCACAGCTCCTGCACTGAGCACCACGGATGCACGGGCACAGGCAGCACAGCTCCTGCACTGAGCACAGGGATCAGCGGGCACAGAGCAGCACAGCTCCTGCACTGAGCACACAGGGATCAGCACGGGCACAGAGCAGCACAGCTCCTGCACTGAGCACACAGGGATCACAGCACTCGGGGCACAGAGCAGCACAGCTCCTGCACTGAGCACACGGGATCAGCACGGGCACAGAGCAGCACAGCTCCTGCTCTGAGCACAGGGGATCAGCACGGGCACGCAGAGCAGCACAGCCTCTGCACTGAGCACACAGGGGATCAGCACGGGCACAGAGCAGCACAGCTCCCTGCACTGAGCACACGGGGATCAGCACGGGCACAGAGCAGCACAGCTCCTGCACTGAGCACAGGGATCAGCACGGGCACAGAGCAGCACAGCTCCTGCACTGAGCACACAGGGATCACACGGGCACAGAGCAGCACAGCTCCTCTGTACAGGGATCAGCTGCGGGCACAGAGCAGCACAGCTCCTGCACTGAGCACACAGGGATCAGCATGGGCACAGAGCAGCACAGCTCCTGCACTGAGCACAGGGATCAGCACGGGCACAGAGCAGCACAGCTCCTGCACTGAGCACAGGGATCAGCACGGGCACAGAGCAGCACAGCTCCTGCACTGAGCACAGGGATCAGCACGGGCACGAGAGCAGCACGAAGCTCCCTGCACTGAGCACACAGGATCATGCACGGGCACAGAGCAGCACAGCTCCTGCACTGAGCACACAGGATCAGCATGGGCACAGAGCAGCACAGCTCCTGCACTGAGCACACAGGGATCAGCACGGGCACAGAGCAGCACAGCTCCTGCACTGAGCACACAGGGATCAGCACGGGCATGGAGCAGCACAGCTCCTGCACTGAGCACAGGGGATCAGCACGGAGCGCGAGAGCAGCACAGCTCCTGCACTGAGCACACAGGGATCAGCACGGGCACAGAGCAGCACAGGCTCCTGCACTGAGCACACAGGGATCAGCACGGGCACGAGCAGCACAGCTCCTGCACTGAGCACAGGGATCAGCACGGGCACAGAGCAGCACAGCTCCTGCACTGAGCACAGGGATCAGCACGGGGCACGGGGGCAGCACCAACTCCTGCACTGAGCACACAGGGATCAGCACGGGCACAGAGCAGCACGAGCTCCTGCACTGAGCACACAGGGATCAGCACGGGCACAGAGCAGCACAGCTCCTGCTCTGAGGCACAGGGATCACACGGGCACAGAGCAGCACAGCCTCCTGCACTGAGCACACAGGGATCACACGGGCACAGAGCAGCACAGCTCCTGCTCTGAGCACAGGATCACACGGGCACAGAGCAGCACAGCTCCTGCACTGAGCACACAGGGATCCAGCACGGGCACAGGGCAGCACAGCTCCCTGCACTGAGCACACAGGGATCAGCACGGGCACAGAGCAGCACAGCTCCTGCACTGAGCACAGGGATCACACGCAGGGCACAGAACAGCTGGCTGCACTGAGCACACACGGATCACACACGGGCACCAGAGCACAGCTCCTGCACTGAGCACAGGGGATCAGCACGGGCACAGAGCAGCACAGCTCCTGCACTGAGCACAGGGGATCGAGCACGGGCTGGGAGCAGCTGGCTCCTGCACTGAGCACAGGGATCATGCGCGGGCACCAGAGCAGCACGAGCTCCTGCACTGAGCACACACGGATCACCACGGGCACAGAGCAGCACAGCTCCTGCACTGAGCACACCACGGATCACACGGGCACAGAGCAGCGCAGCTCCTGCTCTGAGCACAGGGATCAGCACGGGCACAGAGCAGCACAGCTCCTGCACTGAGCACACAGGGATCAGCACGGGCATGGAGCAGCACAGCTCCTGCACTGAGCACACAGGGATCAGCACGGGCACAGAGCAGCACAGCTCCTGCACTGAGCACACAGGGATCAGCACGGGCACAGAGCAGACTGGCTCCTGCACTGAGCACACAGGGATCGCACGGGCACAGAGCAGCACAGCTCCTGCACTGAGCACACAGGGATCAGCACGGGCACAGAGCAGCACAGCTCCTGCACTGAGCACACAGGGATCAGCACGGGCTGAGCAGCACAGCTCCTGCACTGAGCACAGGGATCAGCACGGGCACCAGAGCAGCACAGCTCCTGCACTGAGCACACAGGGGATCAGCACGGGCACACAGCAGCACAGCTCCTGCACTGAGCACAGGGATCAGCACGGGCACAGAGCAGCACAGCTCCTGCACTGAGCACAGGGGATCAGCACGGGCACAGAGCAGCACAGCTCCTGCACTGAGCACAGGGATCAGCATGCGGGCACAGAGCAGCACAGCTCCTGCACTGAGCACAGGGATCAGCACGGGCACAGAGCAGCACAGCTCCTGCACTGAGCACACAGGGGATCACACGGGCACAGAGACAGCACAGCTCCTGCACTGAGCACACAGGGATCAGCACGGGCACTGAGAGCAGCACAGCTCCTGCACTGAGCACACAGGGGATCAGCCTGGGCACAGAGCACAGCTCCCTGCACTGAGCACACAGGGATCAGCACGGGCACAGAGCAGCACAGCTCCTGCACTGAGCACACAGGGATCAGCACGGGCACAGAGCAGCACAGCTCACTGCACTGAGCACACAGGGATCAGCACGGGCACAGAGCAGCACAGCTGTCGCGCACCCGATCCCCAGTCACTCCTGCCTGTGACCTGTGGGTCCTCCTGCCGGGTCATTCCTGGTCGCCTCTTGAGGACTTGGGTGTGCCCGACAGATCCCAATCCCTCCCCATTTTCCAGGAATACAACAGGGTAAGGGAGGAGCCTCTGCGCAGCCTGGCAGGGAATCCCCTGTGCCAGTGGCCGTGTGCCTGGGGAACAGAACTGCCAAGGGCTCCCAGCCTAGACTCCGGAGAACAGGATGGGAATAGTGGGAATGCCCTTCTGGGAATACCTGCCTGATACACGATGGGAAACCCTGCTCTTCCTGCAGGGATGGAAAACTGCTCTTCCTGCACTGAGCCTGAGCCTTCCTGGCTGCTGGGGCTCTGGCATGAGAAGGGACAGCTCATCCTCATCCCCCCTGCTCACAGTGAGGGTGTCACAGGCAGCTCCTCATCCTCATCCCCCCTGCTCACACTGAGGGTGTCACAGGCAGCTCCTCATCCTCAGCCCCCCCTGCTCACACTGAGGGTGTAATCTGGGACGTGTGACCTGTTTCCACAGCAGAATCTCTCAGCAGCATCCATGGGACAAAGGCCAGCACCTCTCTGAATTACAGCCCTCCTGCTGCTCAGCTCACCCGGGAGATTTTTCCCCAGTGCCAAGCACTGGGATGTGTCCCAGCCTGGAAATACTGTGGCAGGTCATAACTGACCCCTCATTGCTACCCTGGGGTTATTGCATTGGGATAACACTGGAATATTCATAAGCAGCCTTTCCAATATTAAATATAACACATTAACAGGAGGTAGATTGAAATGCAGCAGCAGCAGCAAAATAAAATTAAATTATAAAGCCGAATTGCATTTAAATGCCACGAAGCATTTGGAGAATGTCAAAATGCAATGACAGCACGAACACAGTTCACATAAAAGCTCAGCTGAAAACTCCATCCCTGCTGATTTAGCGGCACAGCCTGCCCTCAGCTGCAGCAATCCCGGAGCTGTGCTGTGCAGCATTTCCTGGCACGCCGTAGGATTCATCTCCCCGCCTAAACACGGGAGCAGTGCAGCACCACGGGGGCGATCACACTCCTCTTCCCCGGCGAGGGTTTTTGTGCCAGTTCCCAAATGTGCGAGTCATCAGGCTTTTAATCATGAAGGGCTTGCTTTTAAAAGGGCATTTTAATTTTGGCCCTCTCATGCTAAGCTGTAATGGAGACTGATTAGCTGCGAAGTTTCATTTAGCGCTGCTCCATTTTTGCTAATGCTGCTCAATCAGAACGGCACAAAAGCCCCCAGGCATTATGCGATCAAACCACCACTTCTCAGCCACCGCAATTATTCCCAACAATGCAGGCGCCGGTATTTATCGGAGAATCCCATGAAAACAAACTCGGAGGGAACTAATGCAGGGCAATTCGTAGCTGGAGCCGTTTCTTCCCTCCCCCAGGAAAGCAGTGCCACGCTCCTGGCGGATTCAGCGCTGCTCATGTGCTTCTCCTCTCTGGCAGCAAGGCGGGTCTGAGCTCCCGGGGTGTGAGCCCCGTGCAAGCTGCACGAGCAAACACCTGGAAGTCACAACAACCAGACATTCTCCCCGCCGGGCGTGCAGGGAGAAAACTCCCTGCAAGACCTGGCCAAGAGGAAACGCCTCGGACCGCTCTGCGCCGTGCGGTGCCGGGTCCTCCCCGCGCTCCCCTCTCCGCGTGTGGCCGGCACCTCCGCACTCCTGCCGGCCGGCAGCCCTCGCGAACCACACGGAGAGGGGCAGCCTGCTCTCCATCCCGCCCACTCGTGCCCCCAGCCCCGCGCTCTGCCTCATCCCTGCCCCTTCCCAGCGGGGAAATGCAGGGAGGCGGCGACCGGAGGTCTGGAAATCAGGACTTTCCCAGGCTGGCTCAGCGCCTCCCGCGGGCAGCACAGCATCCCAGTCTCCAGCAGCTGGCACAGCCCCGACACCTTCCCCCGGCTGAAAGCACGGGCTGCAAAACACCTGAGCTCCCGTCCTGCCCGCTGGGGACGGCAGGCTCTGCATGGAAATCCACCAGGGATCCAGGGTGCTGAAGGCGCTGGGCTGGGCACAGGGCAGGACTCAGGGTCAGGATTTAGGATCAGGACTCAGGGTCAGGATTTAGGATTAGGACTGAGGGCCAGGACTCAGGGTCAGGATTTAGGATTAGGACTCAGGGTCAGGACTCAGGGCCAGGACTCAGGGTCAGGATCTAGGATTAGGACTCAGGATCAGGACTCAGGGTCAGGACTCAGGGTCAGGATTTAGGATTGGGACTCAGGGTCAGGACTCAGGGCTAGGACTCAGGATTAAGACTCAGGGTCAGGACTCAGGGTTAAGACTCAGGATTAGGACTCAGGATCAGGACTCAGGGTCAGGACTCAGGATCAGGACTCAGGGCTAGGACTCAGGGCTAGGACTCAGGGTCAGGACTCAGGGACAGGACTCAGGGTCAGGATTTAGGATTAGGACTCAGGATGAGGACTCAGGGTCAGGACTCAGGGTCAGGACTCGAGTGAGGACTCAGGGTCAGGATTTAGGATTAGGACTCAGGGTTAGGACTGTAAGGAAAATCTCAGGACTCAGGATCAGGACTCAGGGTCAGGACTCAGGATTAAGACTCAGGGTCAGGACTCAGGGTCAGGATTCAGGGTCAGGACTCAGGATTAGGACTCAGGGTTAAGACTCAGGATTAAGACTCAGGGTCAGGACTCAGGGCTAGG
>JAPFBE010000370.1:0-58484 GCA_034336665.1 Luscinia megarhynchos | reverse complement strand
CGCCAGGTAGACCTGTTGCCGACAGCCAGTCTCAGCCTTTCCGCTGGCGCCCGTAGGTAGACTTAATTGCCGGCAGCCCGGTCACCGACCCTTCAGCGCCCGACTCCAGCGAGTAGACCTGGTGCGGCAGCCAGTCTCAACCTTTCAGCTGACGACCTCGGTGAACCTGGTGCGGCAGCGGTCTTGGCGTTCAGCGCCGGCAGCGGAGTAGACCTGGTGCCCGGCAGCGGTCTCAGCCTTTCGCGTTCGCGCATCGGGGTAGACCTGGTGCGGCAGCTGGTCACCGACGCTTTCGCGCCAGCGCCCGGCAGGTAGACCTGGTGCCCGGCAGCCAGTCTCGGCCTTTCGGCGCCCGGCGCCCGCGAGGAGTGAACCTGGTGCGGCAGCAGGTCTCAGCCTTTTCCTAGCGCCCGTGCGCCCAGGGTAGACCTGAGTGCCAACAGTCGGTCTCGGCCTTTCTTGCCCACGTCAGCGGGGGTGGACCTGGTGCCCGGCAGCGGTCTCTCAACCTTCGGCGCCCAGCGCGCGGTAGACCTGGTGCGGCAGCGGTCTCAACCTTCCGGGGCAGCGCCCTTGTGGTAGACCTGGTGCGGCAGCGGTCTTAGCCTTTAGCGCCCGGCGCTTGAGGTAGACCTGGTGCCCGGCAGCCCGGTCTCAACCTTTGAGCCCGTCGTAGCGGGTAGACCTGGTGCCCGGCAGCAGGTCTTGGCCTTCAGCGTTAGCGCCTCGGGGGTGGACCTGGTGCGGCAGCCAGTCTCGGCCTTTCTCGGCCGACCTCGGGGAGTAGACCTGGTGCCCGGCAGCGGTCTCAACCTTCAGCGGCAGCGCTGCCGGGTAGAACCTGGTGCGAGCAGCGGTCTCAGCCTTCAGCGCCCAGCGCCCGGCGGTAGACCTGTTGCCGGCAGCGATCTTAGCCTTTCAGCGTTCGCCCAGCGGTAAAGCTGTTGCCGGCAACGGTCACCGACGCTTCGCGCCCGGCCTCGAGGTAGACCTGGTGTTGGCGGCCGGTCTCAGCCTTCGGCGCCCGGCGCGCGTGGGGTAGACCTGGTTCGGCAGCGGTCACACAACCTTCAGCACTGCGCAGCGGGGTAGACCTGGTGCGGCAGCGGTCTCAGCCTTCCGCCCGCGCTGCTGAGGGTAGACCTGGTGCGGCGGCGGTCACCGACCCTTCGCGTGGCAGCGCCCGCGGGGTAGATCCTGGTGCCCGGCAGCGGTCATCGGCCTTCGGCGCCCGGCGTGCAGTAGACCTGGTGCGGCAGCGGGTCTTAGCCCTTTCGGCAGCGCATCGGGTTAGACCTGGTGCGGCAGCGGTCTCGACCTTCGGCGGCGCGCGCAGTAGACCTGTTGCCGGCAGCTGGTCTCAGCCTTTCCAGCCGCCCGGCGGGGTAGACCTGTTGCGGCCAGCAGGTCCCCCAGCCTTCAGCGCCCGTCGTGGGGTAGACCTGGTGCCCGACAGCGGTCTACGACCTTCCGCACCCTGCAGCGGGGTAGACCTGGTGCTGGCAGCCGGTCTCAGCCTTCCGGCGCCCAGCGCCCGCGGGGTAGACCTGGTGCGGCAGCGGTCTCAGCCTTTCTTGCTCAGCGCCCGCCAAGGTAGACCTGGTGCCAACAGTCGGTCTCGGCCTTTCCTGCCCGTCAGCGGGGAGTGGACCTGAAATGCCGAGCCCGGTCTCAGCCTTTCACCGGCCGTACCGGGGTAGACCTGGATTGCCCGGCAGCGGTCTCAGCCTTCAGCGCCCGATCGGCGGTAGACCTGGTGCCCGGCAGCAGGTCTTGGCCTTCGCAGTGCGCCTCGGGGGTGGACCTGGTGCGGCAGCGGTCACCGACGCTTCAGCGGCCGGCCCACCGGGTTAGACCTGTTGCCCGGCAGGCGGTCTCAACCTTCCGGCGCCCGCGCCCGGCGGGGGTAGGCGATGATGGCGGCCAGCCAGTCCGCGACCTTTAAGCCCCTTGCAGCGGGGTAGACCTGGTGCCGAGCGGTCTCAGCCTTTCTCGGCGACCTCGGGGTAGACCTGGTGCTGGCAGCGGTCACCGACTTTTCAGCGCCAGCGCCCGGCCAGGGTAGACCCTGGTGCCGGCAGCCAGTCTCAACCTTCAGCGGCCGACCTCGGGGTAAGACCGGTGCCGACAGTCCGGTCTTAACCTTTCGCGCGCGCTTGTGGTAGACCTGAATTGCGGCATCCGGTCTCAGCCTTTCGCGCCCGGCGCGCGTGAACCTGGTGGCGGCAGCCAGTCCACGACCTTTAAGCCCCTTGCCGGCGGGGTAGACTTGGTGCGAGCGGTCTCAGCCTTTCTCGGCGGCCTCGGGGTGGAGCCGGTGCGGCAGCGGTCTCGACCCCTTTTCGGCGCCCGGCGCTGGGTAGACCTGGTGCCGGCAGCGGTCTCCAGTCTTCTAGCGCGCCCAGCGGGCCAGACCTAATTGCGCGGCAGCCGGTCTCAGCCTTCAGCGCCCTGTCAGCGGGGTGGACAAAGTGCGGCAGCGGTCTCAACCTTCAGCGGCGGCATCGGGGGTAGAACCTGGTGTCGACAGCCGGTCTCAACCTTCCGGCATGCGCCCGCGGGGTAGACCTAGTGCCGGCCAGCGGTCTACGACCTTCCGCGTGCGCCCGTGAGGTAGTCCCAGTGCGGCAGCGGTCACCGGTTTTAGCGTCGGCGCGCTTGAGTAGACCTGGTGCGGCAGCCGGTCTCGGCCTTTCGGCGCCCAGCGCCCGTAGTAGACCTGGTGCTGGCAGCGGTCTCAGCCTTTCCCGCCCGCGCCGCGTAGACCTGGTGCGGCAGCGGTCACCGACCTTCCGGCGCCCAGCGCCGCCAGGGTAGACCTGGTGCGGCAGCCCGGTCTCAACCTTTCCGGCAAAGCGCGGGGTAGACCTGTTGCCGGCAGCCGGTTCCAGCCTTCGATGCCCGTCGCGGGAGTAGACCTGTTGTTGGCAGCCGGTCTCAGCCTTTCACCCAGCGCCGCTTCAGGTAGGCGTGGTGCCCGGCGGCGGTCACCGACCTTCGGCTAGCGCCGCAGGGTAGACCTGTTGCCCGACAGCGGTCTCAGCCCGTTCACGCGCCCCGGCGCCCGCAGGGTAGACCTGAGTGCCGGCAGCGGTCTTAGCCTTTTAGCGCTGGCGCCTCGGGGTAGACATGGTGCGGCAGCGGTCACCGACCTTCAGCGCCCAGCGCCCATGGTAGACTTGGTGCCCGGCAGCGGTCTCATCCTTTCCACGCCCGCGCTCGGTAGACCTCTTGCCCGGCAGCCAGTCTCAGCCTTCGGCGCTAGCGCCCATGGTAGACCTGAGTGCCGGCAGCCGGTCTCTCAACCTTTCGGCCGCGCGCCCCTGGTGATGAACCTGGTGGCGGCAGCGGTCTCTCAACCTTTCAGCGCCCGCTTGAGGTGGAACTGGTGCGCAGCCCGGTCTCAACCTTCAGCCCGTCGAGGTAGACCTAGTACCGGCAGCAGGTCTTGGCCTTTCGGCGTTGCGCCTCGGGGGTGGACCTGGTGCGGCAGCCAGTCTCGGCCTTTCTACGGCCGACCTCGGGGGTAGACCTGGTGCGGCAGCGGTCTCAGCCTTCGGGGCAGCGCCTCGCGTGGGTAGGCCGATGCGGCAGCGGTCTTAGCCTTCAGCGCCCGGCGCCCGTGAGGGTAGACCTGGTGCGAGGCGGTCTCAACCTTCGGCGCCCGGCGCCCGCGAGGTAGACCTGTTGCGGCAGCCCGATCTTAGCCTTCCGGCGTTAGCGCCCGAGGGTAGAGCTGTTGCCGACAGCGGTCACCGACCTTCGGCGCCCGGCGCCTCGGGAGTAGACCTGGTGTTGGCAGCGGTCTTAGACTTTTGCGCCCGGCGCATCGGGTTAGACCTGGTGCGGCAGCGGTCTCGACCCTTTCGGCGCCCGGCGCGGCGAAGTAGACCTGGTGCTGGCAGCCCGGTCTCAGCCTTTCCAGCCCGCGCCGCGTAGACCTGGTGCCGGCAGCCCGGTCCACCGACCTTTAGCGCCCAGCGCCGCAGAGGTAGACCTGGTGCCGGCAGCCGGTCTCAGCCTTTCCAGCAAGCGGGGGTAGACCTGTTGCCGGCAGCCCGGTTCCAGCCTTCCGTGCCCGTCAGCGGGGGTAGACCTGTTGTTGGCAGCGGTCACCGGCCTTTCGCACCCTGCGCGCGGGGTAGACCTGGTGCTGGCAGCGGTCTCAGCCCTTCGGCGCCCGGCGCCGGGGAGTAGACCTGAATTGCGGCAGCGGTCTCAGCCTTCAGCGCCAGCGCCCGCGGAGTAGACCTGGTGCGGCAGCGGTCCTCAACCTTTCGCGCCCAGCGCCGCCAAGGTAGACCTGGTGCCAACAGTCGGTCTCGGCCTTTCCCTGCCCGTCAGCGGGGTGGACCTGGTGCGAGAGCGGTCTCCCAGCCCTTTTCGGCCGGCCTGCGGGGTAGACCTGGTGCGGCAGCGGTCTCAGCCTTTAGCGCCCGGTCGCGGGGTAGACCTGGTGCGGCAGCAGGTCTTAACCTTTCGCAGTGCGCCTCGGGGTGGACCTTGTGCGGCAGCGGTCACCGACGCTTCGCGGCCGACCTCGGGTTAGACCTGTTGCGGCAGGCGGTCTCAGCCTTCATGCATGCGCCAGCGGGGTAGGCGTGGTGGCGGCAGCCAGATCCGCGACCTTCATGCACCCCTTGCAGCGGGGTAGACCTGGTGCCGAGCGGTCTCAGCCTTTCGGCCCGACCTCGGGGTAGACCTGGTGCTGGCAGCCCGGTCACCGACTTTTAAGCGCCCGGCGCCCGTGGTAGACCCTGAATTGCCCGGCAGCGGTCTCCAGCCTTCAGCGACCCGGCCTCGGGGTGAACCGGTGCCGACAGTCGGTCTTAGCCTTTCGCGCC
This sequence comes from Luscinia megarhynchos, assembly GCA_034336665.1. Taxonomy (NCBI): domain Eukaryota; kingdom Metazoa; phylum Chordata; class Aves; order Passeriformes; family Muscicapidae; genus Luscinia; species Luscinia megarhynchos. Next base: position 53,640 of record JAPFBE010000370.1, on the reverse strand, counting down.
CGGCGCCAGCGTAGACCTGGTGCCCGGCATCGGTCTCAACCTTCAGCGCCCGGCGCTGGTAGACCTGGTGGCGGCAGCCAGTCGCGACCTTTAAGCCCCTTGCCGCGGGGTAGACTTGGTGCCGAGCCGGTCTCCAGCCTTTCGGCGGCCTCGGGGTAGACCGGTGCGGCAGCGGTCTCGACCTTCAGCGCCCAGCGCCGTAGTAGACCTGGTGCCGGCAGCGGTCTGCTCAGTCTTTAGCGCCGCCCAGCGAAATGTGGACCTGGTGCCGGCAGCGGTCTCAGCTTCAGCGCCCTGTCGGCCGGGGTGGACCTGGTGCGGCAGCCGGTCTCAGCCTTTCCGGCGGCCGGCCTCGGGGTAGACCTGGTGTCGGCAGCGGTCTCAGCCTTCCGGCATACGCCCGCGGGGTAGACCTGGTGCGGCAGCGGTCACCGACCTTCGCATTAAGCGGCGGGGTAGTCCCAGTGCGGCAGCGGTCTCCGGTTTTTACGTCGGCGCTCGGCGAGGTAGACCTGGTGCCCGGCAGCGGTCTTAGACTTTCGCCCGGCGCATCGGGTTAGACCGGTGCGGCAGCGATCTCAGCCTTTCCGCCCAGCGCCAGCGTAGACCTGGTGCCGGCAGCGGTCTCGGCCTTCGGCGCCCGGCGCGCAGAGGTAGACCTGGTGCGGCAGCGGTCTCAGCCTTTCCCGCTTCGCCCGCGGGGTAGACCTGTGCCGACAGCCCGGTTCCAGCCTTCACGTGCCCGTCGCGGGGGTAGACCTGTTGTTGGCAGCGGTCTCAGCCTTTCACCCAGCGCGCTTCGTTGAGCGTGGTGCGGCGGCCGGTCACCGACCTTCGGCGCTCGCGCGCCGGGTAGACCTGTTGCCGGCAGCGATTAGCAGCGTTCGCGCCCGGCGCCTCGGGGGTAGACATGGTGCGGCAGCGGTCTCGACCTTCCGGCGCCCGGCGCTAGCGTGGAGCTTAGTGCCGACGGCCGGTCTCATCCTTTCCCGCCCATGCGCTCGGTAGACCACTGGTGCCCGACAGCCAGTCTCAGCCTTCCGGCGCCCGGCGCGCGGTTGACCTGGTGCGGCAGCGGTCTCAACCTTCAGCGCCCAGCGCGCGAAGTAGACCTAGTGGCGGCAGCGGTCTCAACCTTCACAGCCCTGTCGGCGGGGTGGACCTAGTGCGGCAGCGATCTCAACCTTCAGCGGCGGCCACCGGGGGTAGACCTGGTGTCGGCAGCGGTCTCAGCCTTCGCGCCACACGCCCGGCGGGGTAGACCCTGGTGCGGCAGCCGGTCACCGACGCTTCGCATTAAGCGCCGCGGGGTAGTCCCAGTGCCTGCAGCGGTCACCGGTTTTTTGGCGTCGGCGCCCGGCGGGGTAGACCTGAATTGCCCGGCAGCGGTCTTAGACTTTCGCGCCCGGCAGCATCGGGTTAGACCGGTGCGGCAGCGATCTCGACCTTCCGGCGCCCGGCGCGGCGAGTAGACCTAGTGCTGGCAGCCGGTCTCAGCCTTTCCGCCCGCGCAGCGTAGACCTGGTGCGGCAGCCCGGTCACCGACCTTCGCGCCCAGCGCGCATGGTAGAACCTGGTGCCGGCAGCCGGTCTCAACCTTTCCAGCCGCGCCCGGGGGTAGACCTGTTGCCGGCAGCGGTTCCAACCTTCGATGCCCGTCGCGGGGTAGACCTGTTGTTGGCAGCCGGTCTCAGCCTTTCACCCAGCGCCCGTAGGTAGGCGATGGTGCGGCGGCCGGTCTACGACGCTTCAGCTGCGCCGCCAGGAAGTAGACCTGTTGCGGCAGCGGTCTCAGCCGTTCACGCCCGGCGCCCGCTGAGGTAGACCTGGTGCGGCAGCGGTCTTAGCCTTCTCGCGCCCGGCGCCTCGGGGTGAACATGGTGCCGGCAGCGGTCTACGGCCTTTCAGCGCCCGGCGCCCCTTGGTAGACTTAGTGCCGGCAGCGGTCTCATCCTTTCCCGCCCGCCGCTTCGGTAGACCTCTTGCGGCAGCCAGTCTCAGCCTTCGGCGCCCGGCGCCTGTGGTAGACCTGGTGCCGGCAGCCCGATCTTAGACTTTTGCGCCGGCGCGCCGGGTTAGACCGAGTGCGGCAGCGATCTCGACCTTCGCGCCCGGCGCTTGTGGTAGACCTGGTGCTGGCAGCGGTCTCAGCCTTTCCGCCCGCCGCCGCGTAGACCTGGTGCCGGCGGCCGGTCTGCAGCCTTTCGCGCCCAGCGCCCGCCAGGAGTAGACCTGGTGCGGCAGCGGTCTCAACCTTTCCCGCTTAGCAGCGGGGTAGACCTATTGCGACAGCGGTTCCAGCCTTCGTGCCCGTGTCAGCGGGGTAGACCTGTTGTTGGCAGCGGTCTCAGCCTTTCACCCAGCGCCGCTTCAGGTAGGCGTGGTGCCGGCGGCGGTCACCGACCTTCAGCTCGCGCGCGAGGTAGACCTGTTGCCGGCAGCCGGTCTCAGCCGTTCACGCCCGGCGCGCGAGGTAGACCTGGTGCCCGGCAGCGGTCTTAACCTTTAGCGCCCGGCGCCTCGGGGTAGACATGGTGCCGACGGCGGTCACCGACCTTTACCGGCGCCCGGCAGAGTAGACTTGGTGCCGGCAGCGGTCTCATCCTTTCCGCCCGCCCATTTCGGTAGACCTCTTGCGACAGCCAGTCTCTCAGCCTTCGGCGGCAGCGCCCGCGCGGTTGACCTGGTGCCGGCAGCGGTCTCAGCCTTTCGCGCCGGCGCCCTGTGGTAGACCATGGTGGCGGCAGCGGTCTCAGCCTTTCGCGTCCTGTCGGCGGGGTGGACCTGGTGCCGGCAGCGGTCTCAACGCTTCGCAGCCGGCCTCGGGGGTAGACCTGGTGTCGGCAGCGGTCTCAGCCGTTCAGCGCCACGCCCGCTGGGGTAGACCTAGTGCGGCAGCGGTCACCGACCTTTCGCATTCGCGCCCAGCGGGGTAGTCCCAGTGCGGCAGCGGTCTGCCGGTTTTTCGCGTCGGCGCCAGCGAGTAGACCTGGTGCCGGCAGCGGTCTCATAGACTTTGCGCCCGGCGCATCGGGTTAGACCCGGTGCGGCAGCGGTCTCGACCTTCGGCGCCCAGCGCCCGTAGCGTAGACCTGGTGCTGGCAGCGGTCTCAACCTTTCCGCCCGCGCCATAGCGTAGACCTGGTGCGGCAGCCGGGTCTCGACCCTTCAGCGCCAGCGCCGCAGGGTAGACCTGGTGCCGGCAGCGGTCTCAGCCTTTCCAGCAAAGCCGCGGGGTAGACCTATTGCCCGACAGCCCGGTTCCAGCCTTCCGTGCCCGTCGGCGGGGTAGACCTGTTGTTGGCAGCGGTCTCAGCCTTTCACCCAGCGCCCGTAGGTAGGCGTGGTGCGGCCCGGTCGGTCTCGGCGCTTCGGCTGCGCCGCAGAGTAGACCTGTTGCCGGCAGCGAGTCTCAGCCCGTTCACGCCGCGCCGCGGGAGTAGACCTGGTGCCCGGCAGCGGTCTTAACGCTTTAGCGCCCGGCTCCGGGGGTAGAGCATGGTGCCCGGCAGCGGTCTCGGCCTTCAGCGCCAGCGCCCAGCGGTGGAGCCTGGTGCCCGGCAGCGGTCTCATCCTTTCCCGCCCGCCGCTCGGTAGACCTCTTGCCCGGCAGCCAGTCTCAGCCTTTCAGCGCCCGGCGCGCGCGTAGACCTGGTGCCCGGCAGCGGTCTCAACCTTCAGCGCCGCGCAGCGAGTAGACCTGAGTGGCGGCAGCGGTCTCAGCCTTTTCGGCCCGCCCGGCAGGGGTGGAACTGGTGCCGGCAGCGGTCTCAACCTTCAGCGCCCGCCCGTCGTAGACCTGAGTACCGGCAGCAGGTCTTGGCCTTTCAGCGTTAGCCTCGGGGTGGACCTGGTGCGGCAGCCAGTCTGCGGCCTTTCTCGGCCCCGACCTCGGGAGTGAACCTGGTGCGACAGCGGTCTCTCAACCTTCAGCGGCCAGCGCCCTCCGTGGTAGGCCCGATGCCGGCAGCCGGTCTTAGCCTTTAAAGCGCCCGGCGCCGTGGGAGTAGAACCCTGGTGCGAGAGCGGTCTCAGCCTTCGGCGCCCGGCGCCCACGAGGTAGACCTGTTGCGGCAGCGGTCTCAGCCTTTCCACGCTTCGCCGCGGGGTAGACCTATTGCCGGCCAGCCCGGTTCCAGCCTTCGTGCCCGTCGCGGGGTAGACCTGTTGTTGGCAGCCGGTCTCAGCCTTTCACCCAGCGCCCCGACTAGGTAGGCGTGGTGCGGCGGCGGTCACCGGCCTTCGGCTACGCCGCCAGGGGTAGACCTGTTGCCCGGCAGCGGTCTCAGCCGTTCACGCCGGCGCCCAGCAGGTAGACCTGGTGCCGGCAGCCGGTCTTAGCCCTTTGCGCCCGGCGCCTCGGGAGTAGACATGAATTGCCGGCCAGCGGTCGGCCTTTCCGCCCGCCCGCTCGGTAGACCTCTTGCCGGCAGCCAGTCTCAGCCTTTAGCAGCGCCCGGCGCGTAGCTGGTAGACCTAGTGCCGGCAGCGGTCTCAGCCTTTCGGCAGCGCGGCAGAAGTAGACCTGGTGGCGGCAGCCGGTCTCAGCCTTCAGCGCCCGCCGGCGGGGTGGAACTGGTGCCCGGCAGCGGTCTCTCAACACTTCAGCGCCCGTCAGCGGGGTAGACCTAGTACCCGGCAGCAGGTCTTGGCCTTTCGCGTTAAGCTCGGGGTGGACCTGGTGCGGCAGCCGGTCTCGAGCGCTTTCCGGCCGTACCGAGGGGTAGACCTGGTGCCGGCAGCGGTCTCAACCTTTCAGCGGCCGGCGCTTCCGGGTAGACCCGTGCCCGGCAGCCGGTCTTAGCCTTCGGCGCCCGGCGGCATTGGGAGTAGACCTGGTGCCGAGCCGGTCTCAGCCCACTTCGGCGCAGCGCTTACGAAGGTAGACCTGTTGCCGGGCAGCCGGTCTCAGCCTTTGCGCGCTAGCCGCGAGGTAGAGCTGTTGCTGGCAACCGGTCTCGACCTTTAGCGCCCGGCGCCTCGGGGGTAGACCTGGTGTTGGCAGCTGGTCTCAGCCTTTCAGCGCCCGGCCGTGGGGTGAACCTGATTCCGGCAGCGGTCACAGCCTTCAGCGCCCGGCGGGGGTAGACCTGGTGCCGGCAGCGGTCTCAGCCTTTCGGCGTGCCGCCTCTCGGGTGAGACCTGGTGCCGGCAGCGGTCTCAGCCTTCGCATTGTGCAGCGGGGTAGTCCTGGTGCCGGCAGCCGGTCCTCAGCCTTTCAGCGCCCGGCGCCCGCTGGTAGACCTGTTGCCGGCAGCTGGTCTCAGCCTTTCCGGCTTAGCGCGGGGTAGACCTGTTGCGGCAGCCGGTCTCAGCCTTCAGCGCCCCGTCGGGTAGACCTGGTGCCGGGCAGCAGGTCTTCGGCCTTCGCGTACCCTGCGGCGGGGTGGACCTGGTGCGGCAGCCCAGTCTCAGAACTTTCGCGACCCGGCCTCGGGGTTAGACCTGGTGCCGGGCAGCCGGTCTCGACCTTCAGCGGCCTTTCGGGGTAGACCTGTTGCCGCAGCCGGTTCTCAGCCTTCCCGCCCACGCCCGCTGGGTAGACCTGGTGGCGGCAGCCAGTCACGACCTTTACGCCCCGCCCGCGGGGTAGACCTGGTGCCGGCGAGCCGGTCTCAGCCTTTCTCGGCCGGGCCTCGGGGTAGACCTGGTGCTGGCAGCGGTTCCGGCCTTCGTGCTTTGCGTCGCGGGGTAGACCTGTTGCCGGCAGCCGGTCTCAACCTTTCACCCAGCCGCTGAGTAGACCTGGTGCCGGCAGCCCGGTCTCGGCCTTTCGCGGCTCGGCCGCGTAGAGCTGTTGTTGCCGGCAGCCGGTCTCAGCCGTTCAGCGCGCCCACGCGCTGGGTAGACCTGGTGGCGGCAGCCAGTCACGGCCTTTCGCCCCTTGCCGCGGGGTAGACCTGGTGCCGAGCGGTCTCAGCCTTTCGGCCCGGCCTCGGGGTAGACCTGGTGCTGGCAGCCGGTCTCATCCCTTTCCGCCCGCGCTCGGTAGACCTGGTGCCGGGCAGCCCGGTCTCGACCTTTAGCGCCCGGCAGCGGAGTAGACCTGGTGCCGGCAGCCGGTCTCAGTCTTTCGCGTCGCGCCGCGGGGTAGACCTGGTGCCGGCAGCCGGTCTCAGCCTTTCGCGCCCTGTCGCGGGGTGGACCTGGTGCCGGCAGCCGGTCTCAGCCTTTCGCGGCCGGCCTCGGGGTAGACCTGGTGTCGGCAGCCGGTCTCAGCCTTTCGCGCCACGCGCGGGGTAGACCTGGTGCCGGCAGCCGGTCTCGGCCTTTCGCATTGCGCCGCGGGGTAGTCCTAGTGCCGGCAGCCGGTCTCGGCCTTTCGCGCCGCGCCGCGGGGTAGACCTGGTGCCGGCAGCCGGTCTTAGCCTTTTGCGCCGCGCATCGGGTTAGACCCGGTGCCGGCAGCCGGTCTCGGCCTTTCGCGCCGCGCCGCGGGGTAGACCTGGTGCCGGCAGCCGGTCTCAGCCTTTCCCGCCCCGCCGCGGGGTAGACCTGTTGCCGGCAGCCGGTCTCGGCCTTTCGCGCCGCGCCGCAGGGTAGACCTGGTGCCGGCAGCCGGTCTCAGCCTTTCCCGCTGCGCCGCGGGGTAGACCTGTTGCCGGCAGCCGGTCCCAGCCTTTCGTGCCCCGTCGCGGGGTAGACCTGTTGCCGGCAGCCGGTCTCAGCCTTTCACGCCGCGCCGCGGGGTAGACGTGGTGCCGGCGGCCGGTCTCGGCCTTTCGCGCTGCGCCGCGGGGTAGACCTGTTGCCGGCAGCCGGTCTCAGCCTTTCACGCCGCGCCGCGGGGTAGACCTGGTGCCGGCAGCCGGTCTTAGCCTTTTGCGCCGCGCCTCGGGGTAGACATGGTGCCGGCAGCCGGTCTCGGCCTTTCGCGCCGCGCCGCGGGGTAGACCTGGTGCCGGCAGCCGGTCTCATCCTTTCCCGCCCCGCCGCTCGGTAGACCTCTTGCCGGCAGCCGGTCTCAGCCTTTCGCGCCGCGCCGCGGGGTAGACCTGGTGCCGGCAGCCGGTCTCAGCCTTTCGCGCCGCGCCGCGGGGTAGACCTGGTGGCGGCAGCCGGTCTCAGCCTTTCGCGCCCGCCGCGGGGTGGAACTGGTGCCGGCAGCCGGTCTCAGCCTTTCGCGCCGCGCCGCGGGGTAGACCTGGTGCCGGCAGCCAGTCTCGGCCTTTCGCGCCGCGCCGCGGGGTAGACCTGGTGCCGGCAGCCGGTCTCGGCCTTTCGCGCCGCGCTGCGGGGTAGACCCGGTGCCGGCAGCCGGTTTCAGCCTTTCGCGGCCGGCCTCGGGGTAGACCCGGTGCCGACAGTCGGTCTTAGCCTTTTGCGCCGCGCCGCGGGGTAGACCTGGTGCCGGCTGCCGGTCTCAGCCTTTCGCGGCCGGCCTCGGGGTAGACCCGGTGCCGACAGTCGGTCTTAGCCTTTTGCGCCGCGCCGCGGGGTAGACCTGGTGCCGGCTGCCGGTCTCAGCCTTTCGCGGCCGGCCTCGGGGTAGACCTGGTGCCGGCAGCCGGTCTCAGCCTTTTGCGCTTCGACGCGGGGTAGACCTGGTGCCGGCAGCCTGTCTCAGCCTTTCGCGCCGTGCCGCGAGGTTGACCTGGTGCCGGCAGCCGGTCTCGGCCTTTCGCACCGCGCCGCGGGGTAGTCCTGGTGCCGGCAGCCGGTCTCGGCCTTTCGCGCCGCGCCGCGGGGTAGACCTAGTGCCGGCAGCCGGTCTTAGCCTCTGGCGCCGCGCCTCGGGGTAGACCTGGTGCCGGCAGTTGGTCTCGGCCTTTCGCGCCGCGCCGCGGGGTAGACCTGGTGCCGGCAGCCGGTCTCGGCCTTTCGCGCCAGGCCGCGGGGTAGACCTGGTGCTGGCAGCCGGTCTCGGCCTTTCGCGCCGCGCCGCAGGGTAGACCTGGTGCCGGCAGCCGGTCTCGGCCTTTCCCGCCCCGCCGCGAGGGTAGACCTGGTGCCGGCAGCCGGTCTCAGCCTTTCGCGCTGCCGCGGGGTAGACCTGGTGCCGGCAGCCGGTCTCAGCCTTTCGCGGCCGGCCGCGGGTAGACCTGGTGCCGGCAGCCGGTCTCAGCCTTTCGCGCCCCGCCGCGGGGTAGACCTGGTGCCGGCAGCCGGTCTCAGCCTTTCGCGCCGCGCCGCGGGGTAGACCTGTTGCCGGCAGTCGGTCTCGGCCTTTCCTGCCCCGTCGCGGGTGGACCTGGTGCCGGCAGCCAGTCTCAGCCTTTCGCGCCGCGCCGCGGGGTAGACCTGGTGCCGGCAGCCGGTCTTAGCCTTTTGCGCCGCGCCTTGGGGTAGACCTGGTGCCGGCAGCCGGTCTCAGCCTTTCGCGCCCCGTCGCGGGGTAGACCTGGTGCCGGCAGCAGGTCTTGGCCTTTCGCGTTGCGCCTCGGGGTGGACCTGGTGCCGGCAGCCAGTCTCGGCCTTTCTCGGCCGGCCTCGGGGTAGACCTGGTGCCGGCAGCCGGTCTCGGCCTTTCGCGGCCGGCCTCGGGTTAGACCTGTTGCCGGCAGCCGGTCTCAGCCTTTCGCGCCACGCCGCGGGGTAGACCTGGTGGCGGCAGCCAGTCACGGCCTTTCGCCCCTTGCCGCGGGGTAGACCTGGTGCCGAGAGCCGGTCTCAGCCTTTCTCGGCCGGCCTCGGGGTAGACCCGGTGCCGGCAGCCGGTCTCGGCCTTTCGCGCCGCGCCGCGGGGTAGACCTGGTGCCGGCAGCCGGTCTCAGTCTTTCGCGCGCCGCGGGGTAGACCTGGTGCCGGCAGCCGGTCTCAGCCTTTCGCGCCCTGTCGCGGGGTGGACCTGGTGCCGGCAGCCGGTCTCAGCCTTTCCCGCCCCGCCGCGGGGTAGACCTGTTGCCGGCAGCCGGTTCCAGCCTTTCGTGCCCCGTCGCGGGGTAGACCTGTTGTTGGCAGCCAGTCTCAGCCTTTCGAGCCGCGCCGCAAGGTAGACCTGGTGCCGGCAGCCGGTCTCAGCCTTTCTCGGACGGCCTCGGGGTAGACATGGTGCCGGCAGCCGGTCTCAGCCTTTCGCGCCCTGCCGCGGGGTAGACCTGGTGCCGGAGCTGGGTCACAGCCTTTCGCGCCACGCCGTGGGGTAGACCTGGTGCCGGCAGCCGGTCTTAGCATTTTGCGTTGCGCCTCGGGGTAGACCTGGTGCCGGCAGCCGGTCTCGGCTTTTCGCGCCGCGCCGCGGGGTAGACCTGGTGCCGGCAGCCGGTCTCAGCCTTTCGCGCTTCGACGCGGGGTAGACCTGGTGCCGGCAGCCAGTCTCAGCCTTTCGCGCCGCGCCGCGGGGTAGACCTGGTGCCGGCAGCCGGTTCGCCTTTCGCCACCGCTGGGTAGACCTGGTGCCGCAGCCGGTCTCAGCCTTTCGCTAGCGCTGCTGGGTAGACCTGGTGCTGGCAGCAGGTCTTGGCCTTTCGCGTTGCGCCTCGGGGTGGACCTGGTGCCGGCAGCCAGTCTCGGCCTTTCTCGGCCGGCCTCGAGTTAGACCTGTTGCCGGCAGCCGGTCTCAGCCTTTCGCGCCACGCCGCGGGGTAGACCTGGTGGCGGCAGCCAGTCACGGCCTTTCGCCCCTTGCCGCGGGGTAGACCTGGTGCCGAGAGCCGGTCTCAGCCTTTCTCGGCCGGCCTCGGGGTAGACCTGGTGCCGGCAGCCGGTCTCGGCCTTTCGCGCCGCGCCGCGGGGTAGACCTGGTGCCGGCAGCCGGTCTCAGCCTTTCCCGCCCCGCCGCAAGGTAGACCTGGTGCCGGCAGCCGGTCTCGGCCTTTCGCGCCGCGCCGCAGGGTAGACCTGGTGCCGGCAGCCGGTCTCAGCCTTTCCCGCTGCGCCGCGGGGTAGACCTGTTGCCGGCAGCCGGTCCCAGCCTTTCGCGCCCCGTCGCGGGGTAGACCTGTTGTTGGCAGCCGGTCTCAGCCTTTCACGCCGCGCCGCTGGGTAGACGTGGTGCCGGGCGTCGGTCTCGCCTTTCGCTGCCAGCCCTGCAGGGTAGACCTGTTGCCGCAGCCGGTCTCAGCCGCTCACGCCGGCCGCTGGTAGACCTGGTGCCGCAGCCGGTCTTAGCCTTTGCCGCCGCTCGGGTAGACCTGGTGCCGCAGCCGGTTCTGCCTTTCGCCAGCGGGCCGCTGGGTAGACTTGGTGCCGCAGCCGGTCTCATCCTTTCCCCGCCTCGGCCGGTAGACCTCTTGCCGCAGCCAGTCTCAGCTTTCGCTACGCCGCTGGGTAGACCTGGTGCCGCAGCCGGTCTCAGCTTCGCCATAGCCGCTGGGTAGACCTGGTGGCGGCAGTCGGTCTCAGCCTTTGTCACCGCTGTTGTGGAACTGGTGCCGGCAGCCGGTCTCAGCCTTTCGCGCCCCGTCGCGGGGTAGACCTGGTACCGGCAGCAGGTCTTGGCCTTTCGCGTTGCGCCTCGGGGTGGACCTGGTGCCGGCAGCCGGTCTCAGCCTTTCTCGGCCGGCCTCGGGGTAGACCTGGTGCCGGCAGCCGGTCTCAGCCTTTCGCGGCCGCGCCTCGGGGTAGGCTCGTGCCGGCAGCCGGTCGCAGCCTTTCGCGCCGCGCCGTGGGGTAGACCTGGTGCCGAGAGCCGGTGTCAGCCTTTCGCGCCGCGCCACGAGGTAGACCTGTTGCCGGCAGCCGATCTTAGCCTTTCGCTGTACGCTGGGTAGAGCTGTTGCCGCAACCGGGTCTCGCCTGCGATTGCGCCGCTGGGTAGTCCTAGTGCCGCAGCCGGTCTCGCCTTTCGCATGGCCGCCGGGTAGACCTGGTGGCGCAGCTGGTCTTAGCTCTTTTATACCGCCGCGATCGGGTTAGACTCGTGCCGCAGCCGGTCTCGGGCTTTTCAGCGGGCCGCTGGTAGACCTGTTGCCGGCAGCTGGTCTCAGCCTTTCCCGCTTCGCCGCGGGGTAGACCTGTTGCCGGCAGCCGGTCTCAGCCTTTCGCGCCCCGTCGCGGGGTAGACCTGGTGCCGGCAGCCGGTCTCGGCCTTTCGCGCCGCGCCGCGGGGTAGACCTGGTGCCGGCAGCCGGTCTCAGCCTTTCGCGCCGCGCCACGGGGTAGACCTGGTGCCGGCAGCCGGTCTCAGCCTTTTGCGCCGCGCCGCAAGGTAGACCTGGTGCCAACAGTCGGTCTCGGCCTTTCCTGCCTTGTCGCGGGGTGGACCTGGTGCCGGCAGCCGGTCTCAGCCTTTCACGCCGCGCCGCGGGGTAGACCTGGTGCCGGCAGCCGGTCTCAGCTCTTCGGGGCCGCCGCTGGTAGACCTGGGTGCCGCAGCCGGCCTCAGCTCTTCGGGGTACCGCTGGGTAGACCTGGTGCCGCAGCCGTCTCAGCCTTCGCTCGCTCTGGTAGACCTTTGTGCCGCCGCAGGTCTTGGCCTTTCGCGTTGCGCCTCGGGATGGACCTGGTGCCGGCACCCAGTCTCGGCCTTTCTCGACCGGCCTCGGGGTAGACCTGGTGCCGGCAGCCGGTCTCGGCCTTTCGCGGCCGGCCTCGGGTTAGACCTGTTGCCGGCAGCCGGTCTCAGCCTTTCGCGCCACGCCGCAGGTTAGACCTGGTGGCGGCAGCCAGTCAAGGCCTTTCGCCCCTTGCCGCGGGGTAGACCTGGTGCCGAGAGCCGGTCTCAGTCTTTCTCGGCCGGCCTCGGGGTAGACCTGGTGCTGGAAGCCGGTCTCGGCCTTTCGCGCCGCGCCGCGGGGTAGACCTGGTGCCGGCAGCCGGTCTCGGCCTTTCGCACCCCGCCGCGGAGTAGACCTGGTGCCGGCAGCCGGTCTCAGTCTTTCGCGCCGCGCCGCGGGGTAGACCTGGTGCCGGCAGCCGGTCTCAGCCTTTCGCGCCCTGTCGCGGGGTGGACCTGGTGCCGGCAGCCGGTCTCAGCCTTTCGCGGCCGGCCTCGGGGTAGACCTGGTGTCGGCAGCCGGTCTCAGCCTTTCGCGCCACGCCGCGGGTTAGACCTGGTGCCGGCAGCCGATCTCGGCCTTTTGCATTGCGCCGCGGGGTAGTCCCAGTGCCGGCAGCCGGTCTCGGTTTTTCGTGCCGCTGGGTAGACATGGTGCCGCAGCCGGTCTTAGCCTTTTAAGAGCCACAAGATCGGTTAGACCCGGTGCCGCAGCCGGTCTCGCCTTTCGCATACCGCTGGGTAGACCTGTTGCCGGCAGCTGGTCTCAGCCTTTCCCGCTTCGCCGCGGGGTAGACCTGTTGCCGGCAGCAGGTCCCAGCCTTTCGCGCCCCGTCGCGGGGTAGACCTGGTGCCGGCAGCCGGTCTCGGCCTTTCGCACCCTGCCGCGGGGTAGACCTGGTGCCGGCAGCCGGTCTCAGCCTTTCGCGCCGCGCCACGGGGTAGACCTGGTGCCGGCAGCCGGTCTCAGCCTTTTGCGCCGCGCCGCAAGGTAGACCTGGTGCCAACAGTCGGTCTCGGCCTTTCCTGCCCCGTCGCGGGGTGGACCTGGTGCCGGCAGCCGGTCTCAGCCTTTCACGCCGCGCCGCGGGGTAGACCTGGTGCCGGCAGCCGGTCTCAGCCTTTCGGGCCGCGCCGCGGGGTAGACCTGGTGCCGGCAGCCGGCCTCAGCCTTTCGGGCCGCGCCGCGGGGTAGACCTGGTGCCGGCAGCCGGTCTCAGCCTTTCGCGCCCCGTCGCGGGGTAGACCTTGTGCCGGCCGCAGGTCTTGGCCTTTCGCGTTGCGCCTCGGGATGGACCTGGTGCCGGCACCCAGTCTCGGCCTTTCTCGACCGGCCTCGGGGTAGACCTGGTGCCGGCAGCCGGTCTCGCCTCGCTGCCGGGCCTCGGTTAGGACCTGTTGCCGCAGCCGGTTCAGCCTTTCGCCACCGCAGGTTAGACCTGGTGGCGGCAGCCAGTCACGGCCTTTCGCCCCTTGCCGCGGGGTAGACCTGGTGCCGAGAGCCGGTCTCAGCCTTTCTCGGCCGGCCTCGGGGTAGACCTGGTGCCGGCAGCCGGTCTCGGCCTTTCGCGCCGCGCCGCGGGGTAGACCTGGTGCCGGCAGCCGGTCTCGGCCTTTCGCGCCCCGCCGCGGGGTAGACCTGGTGCCGGCAGCCGGTCTCAGCCTTTCGCGCCGCGCCGCGGGGTAGACCTGGTGCCGGCAGCCGGTCTCAGCCTTTCGCCCCTGTCGCTGGTGTGGACCTGGTGCCGCAGCCGGTCTCAGCCTTTCAGCGCTCGGCCTCGGGTAGACCTGGTGTCGGCAGCCAATCTCAGGCCTTTCGCCACACGCCGGTTAGACCCTGGTGCCGGCAGCCGATCTCGCCTTTTGCATTGGCGCACGGGTAGTCCCAGTGCCGCAGCCGGTCTCGGTTTTTCGCTACCGCTGGTAGACATGGTGCCGCAGCCGGTTCTTAGCCTTTTGGCGCCACAAGATCGGGTTAGACCCGTGCCGCAGCCGGTCTCGGCCTTTCGCGCCGCGTCGCGGGGTAGACCTGTTGCCGGCAGCTGGTCTCAGCCTTTCCCGCTTCGCCGCGGGGTAGACCTGTTGCCGGCAGCAGGTCCCAGCCTTTCGCGCCCCGTCGCGGGGTAGACCTGGTGCCGGCAGCCGGTCTCGGCCTTTCGCACCCCGCCGCGGGGTAGACCTGGTGCCGGCAGCCGGTCTCAGCCTTTCGCGCCGCGCCGCGGGGTAGACCTGGTGCCGGCAGCCGGTCTCAGCCTTTCGCGCCGCGCCGCAAGGTAGACCTGGTGCCGGCAGTCGGTCTCGGCCTTTCCTGCCCCGTCGCGGGGTGGACCTGGTGCCGGCAGCCGGTCTCAGCCTTTCGCGCCGCGCCGCGGGGTAGACCTGGTGCCGGCAGCCGGTCTCAGCCTTTCGCTGACTACGCTGGGTAGACCTGGTGCCGCAGCCGGTCTGCCTCGCCACGCCGCGGGGTAGACCTGGTGCCGGCAGCCGGTCTCAGCCTTTCGCGCTGCGTCGCGGGGTAGACCTGGTGCCGGCAGCAGGTCTTGGCCTTTCGCGTTGCGCCTCGGGGTGGACCTGGTGCCGGCAGCCAGTCTCGGCCTTTCTCGGCCGGCCTCGGGGTAGACCTGGTGCCGGCAGCCGGTCTCGGCCTTTCGCGGCCAACCTCGAGTTAGACCTGTTGCCGCAGCCGGTCTCAGCCTTTCAGCGCCTTACCGCTGGGGGTAGACCTGGTGGCGGCAGCCAGTCACGCCTTTCGCCTTGCCGCTGGGTAGACCTGGTGCCGAGCCGGTCTCAGCCTTTCTCGGCCGGGCCCTCGGGTAGACCTGGTGCCGCAGCCGGTCTCGCTCGTACGCTGGCCGCTGGGTAGACCTGGTGCCGGCAGACGGTCTCAGCCTTTCCCGCTACCGCAAGGTAGACCTGGTGCCGCAGCCGGTTCGCCTCGCGGCCGCAGGGTAGACCTGGTGCCGCAGCCGGTCTCAGCCTTTTCCCGCCGGGCCGCTGGGTAGACCTGTTGCCGCAGCCGGTCCCAGCCTTTCGCGCCCGTCGCTGGGTAGACATGTTGTTCGGCAGCCGGTCTCAGCTCTTTCACGCCGCTGGTAGACCTGGTGCCGGGCAGCCGGTCTCGGCTTTCGCTGTCGCGAGGGTAGACCTGTTGCCGGCAGTCGGTCTCAGCCTGCTCACGCGCCGCTGGGTAGACCTGGTGCCGCAGCCGGTCTTAGCCTTTCGCGCCGCCACCGGGTAGACATGGTGCCGGCAGCCGGTCTCGGCCTTTCGCGCCGCGCCGCGGGGTAGACTTGGTGCCGGCAGCCGGTCTCATCCTTTCCCGCCCAGCCGCTCGGTAGACCTCTTGCCGACAGCCAGTCTCAGCCTTTCGCGCCGCTGCCGCTGGTAGACCTGGTGCCGCAGCCGGTCTCAGCTTCGCTAGCCGCTGGTAGACCTGGTGGCGGCAGCCGGTCTCAGCCTTCGCTCCCGCTGGGTGGAACTGGTGCCGCAGCCGGTCTCAGCCTTTCGCTCGCCGCTGGGTAGACCTGGTACCGCAGCAGGTCTCGCCTTTCGCGGCCTCGGGTAGACCTGGTGCCGCAGCCGGTCTCAGCCTTTCGGCCGGCCTCGGGTAGACCTGGTGCCGCAGCCGGTCTCAGCCTTTCGCTGCCGCCACGTGGGTAGACCTGGTGCCGCAGCCGGTCTCAGCCTTTGCGCCGCCTCTAAGGTAGACCTGGTGCCAACAGTCGGTCTCGCCTTTCCTGCCCCGGCCGCTGGGTAGACCTGGTGCCGCCAGCCGGTCTCAGCTCTTTCACGCTACCGCTGGGTAGACCTGGTGCCGCAGCCGGTCTCAGCTCTTCGGCCGGGGCCGCTGGTAGACCTGGTGCCGCAGCCGGCCTCAGCCTTTTCAGCTACCGCTGGGTAGACCTGGTGCCGCAGCCGGTCTCAGCCTTTCGCCCCGTCGCTGGTAGACCTGGTGCCGCAGCAGGTCTTGGCCTTCGCTAGCGCCTCGGGTGGACCTGGTGCCGCAGCCAGTTTCGCTCTTTCTCGCCGGGCCTCGGGTAGACCTGGTGCCGCAGTCGGTCTCGCCTTTCGCCGGCCTTCGGGTAGATCTGTTGCCGCAGCCGGTCTCAGCCTTTCGCCACGCCGCAGGGTAGACCTGGTGCCGCAGCCGGTCTCATCCTTTCCCTACTCGCCGTAGACCTCTTTGCGGCAGCCAGTCTCAGCCTTTCGCGCCGCGCCGCGGGGTAGACCTGGTGCCGGCAGCCGGTCTCGGCCTTTCGCGCCGCACCGCGGGGTAGACCTGGTGGCGGCAGCCGGTCTCAGCCTTTCGCGCCCGCCGCGGGGTGGAACTGGTGCCGGCAGCCGGTCTCAGCCTTTCGCGCCCCGTCGCGGGCTAGACCTGGTACCGCCAGCAGGTCTTGGCCTTTCGCGTTGCGCCTCGGGGTGGACCTGGTGCCGGCAGCCAGTCTCGGCCTTTCTCGGCCGGCCTCGGGGTAGGCTCGTGCCGGCAGCCGGTCTCAGCCTTTCGCGCCGCGCCGTGGGGTAGACCTGGTGCCGAGAGCCAGTGTCAGCCTTTCGCGCCGCGCCACGAGGTAGACCTGTTGCCGGCAGCCGATCTTAGCCTTTCGCGTTGCGCCGCGGGGTAGACCTGTTGCCGGCAACCGGTCTCGGCCTTTCGCGCCGCGCCTCGGGGTAGACCTGGTGCCGGCAGCCGGTCTCAGCCTTTCGCGCCGCGCCGTGGGGTAGACCTGGTGCCGGCAGCCGGTCTCAGCCTTT
Organism: Luscinia megarhynchos; assembly: GCA_034336665.1. Lineage (NCBI taxonomy): Eukaryota > Metazoa > Chordata > Aves > Passeriformes > Muscicapidae > Luscinia > Luscinia megarhynchos. The sequence continues at coordinate 37,508 of JAPFBE010000370.1, read as the reverse complement.
CGCGCCGCGCCGCGGGGTAGACCTGGTGCCGGCAGCCGGTCTCAGCCTTTCGCGCCGCGCCTCGGGGTAGACCTGGTGCCGGCAGCCGGTCTCGGCCTTTCGCATTGCGCCGCGGGGTAGTCCTAGTGCCGGCAGCCGGTCTCGGCCTTTCGCGCCGCGCCGCGGGGTAGACCTGGTGCCGGCAGCCGGTCTTAGCCTTTTGCGCCGCGCATCGGGTTAGACCTGGTGCCGGCAGCCGGTCTCGGCCTTTCGCCCTGCGCCGCGGGGTAGACCTGGTGCCGCAGCCGTCACGGCCTTTCGCCTTGGCCGCTGGGTAGACCTGGTGCCGAGCCGGTCTCAGCTCTTCTCGGCCGCCTCGGGTAGACCTGGTGCCGCAGCCGGTCTCGGCCTTTCGCCGCTGGGTAGACCTGGTGCCGGCAGACGGTCTCAGCCTTTCCGCCTCGGCCGCTGGGTAGACCTGGTGCCGCAGCCGGTCTCAGCCTTTCCGCCCGCCGCAGGGTAGACCTGGTGCCGCAGCCGGTCTCAGCCTTTCCCGCCCGGCCGCTGGTAGACCTGTTGCCGCAGCCGTCCCAGCCTTCGTGCCCGGCCGCTGGGTAGACCTGTTGTTGGCAGCCGGTCTCAGCTCTTCGCGCCGCTACCGCTGGATAGACCTGGTGCCGCGGCCGTCTCGCTCTCGCTACGCGCCGCAGGGTAGACCTGTTGCCGCAGCCGGTCTCAGCCGCTCACTGCCGGCCGCTGGAAAGACCTGGTGCCGCAGCCGGTCTTAGCCTTTCGCTGCACGCCGCTTCGGGTAGACCTGGTGCCGCAGCCGGTCTCAGCCTTTACGCCGCTGGTGGACCTGGTGCCGCAGCCGGTCTCAGCCTTTCGCCGCTCGCCTCGGGTAGACCTGGTGCCGCTGCCGGTCTCAGCTCTTCGCCGCTCGGGTAGACCTGGTGCTCGCAGTCGTCTCAGCTCTTTCGCCAGCCGCTGGGTAGATCTGATGCCGCAGCCGGTCTCAGCCTTCGCTGGGTTGGCCTTGGGTAGACCTGGTGCCGCCAGCCGGTTCAGCCTTCGCCGTCAGCCCTCGCTGGGTAGACCTGGTGCCGCAGCCGGTCTTGGCCTTTCGCGACTCGCCGCTGGGTAGACTCTGGGTGCCGAAGCCGGTTCAGCCTTTCACGGGCCGCCGGGTAGACTTGGTGCCGGGCAGTCGGTCTCAAGGCCACAGCCGCTGGGAAGACCTGCTGCTGGCAGCCGGTCTCACCCCTTTCGCCGCTGGCCTCGGGTACACCTGGTGCCGGGCAGCCGGTTCGCCTTTTGCGCCACAACAGTAGGGTAGACCTGTTGCCGGCAGCCTATCTTAGCCTTTCGCTACCGGGTAGACCTGGTGCCGCAGCCAGTCTTAGCTGTACGCGCCAGCTGGGAAGACCTGCTGCTGGCAGCCGGTCTCACCCTCTTGCGTTGGCCTCGGGTAGACCTGGTGCCGCAGCCGGTTCATCCTTTCCCCGCCGGGTAGACCTGGTGCCGCAGCCGTCTCGCCTTTCGCCGCCGCGGGTAGACCTGGTGCCGGGCAGCCGGTCTCAGACTCTTTGCGCCGGCCGCTGGGTAGACCTGGTGCCGCAGCCGGTCTCAGTCTTTCGCCGCTACCGCTGGTAGACCTGATGCCGCAGCCGGTCTCGCCTTTCACCGCCGCTGGGTAGACCTGGTGCCGCAGCCGGTCTCGCCTTTCGCCGGCCACAGGGTAGACCTGTTGCCGCAGCCGGTCTCAGCCTTTCCCCGCCTGTCGCTGGGTAGACCTGTTGCCGCAGCCGGTTTCGCCTTTCGCCAACAAGAGGGTAGACCTGTTGCCGCAGCCGGTCTCAGCCTTTGCTCGGGCCGGGTGGACCTGGTGCCGCAGCCGGTCTCAGCTCGCTGCCGCGATGAAAGACCTGGTGCCGCAGCCGGTCTCAGCTCTTCGGCATACCGCTGGTAGACCTGGTGCCGCAGCCGGTCTCAGCCTTTCGCCAGCCCTGCCTAGCCGCTCGGGTAGACCTGGTGCCGCAGCCGGTTCAGCTCTTTCGCTACGTACCGCTCGGGTAGACTCTGGTGCCAGCAGCCGGTCTCAGACTTTCTCGGCCGGCCTCAATGTAGACCGGGTGCCGCAGTCGGTCTCAGTCTTTCGCTACCGCTGGTAGACCTGGTGCCGGCAGTCGGTCTCGCCTTTCGCACTCTGCCGCTGGTAGACCTGGTGCCGCAGCCGGTCTCAGCCTTTAACGCTGCCGGGTAGATCGTGGTTGTCGGCGGCCGTTACGGCCTTTCCGCTGCTGGGTAGACCTGGTGCCGGGCAGCCGGTCTCAGCTCTTCCTGCCCCGGGCCGCTGGATAGACCTGTTGCCGCAGCCGGTCTCGCCTTTCGCCGCCGGGTAGACCTGTTGCCGCAGCCGGTTCTCAGCTCTTCGCCGGCCGCTGATGAAAGACCTGGTGCCGCAGCCGGTCTCAGCTCTTTGCGCTGCCGCTGGGTAGACCTGGTGCCGCAGCCGGTCTCAGCCTTTTGCTGCTCGGGTCGTGGGTGGACCTGGTGCCGCAGCCGGTCTCAGCCTTTCGCCGTTGGCCTCGGGTAGACCTGTTGCCGCAGCCGGTCTCAGCCTTTCGCGTCGGGCCCTCGGGTAGACCTGGTGCCGCAGCCGGTCTCGCCTTTCGCGACTCGCCGCTGGGTAGACGTGGTGCCGAAGCCGGTTCAGCCTTTCACGCCGCCGTGGGTAGACGTGGTGCCGGGCGGCCGGTTCGGCCTTTACGCTGCGCCGTTGGAAGACCTGCTGCTGGCAGCCGGTCTCACCCTTTCGCTGTTGGCCTCGGGTACACCTGGTGCCGCAGCCGGTCTCGCCTTTGCCGGCCGCTGGTAGACCTGTTGCCGCAGCCGGTCTTAGCCTTTTGCCGCTACTGGTAGACCTGGTGCCGCAGCCGGTTCTAGCTTTTCGCGACTGCGCCGCTGGGTAGACCTGGTGCTGGCAGCCGGTCTCAGCCCTTTCGCTGCTGGCCTCGGGTACACCTGGTGCCGCTTAGTTGTCTCGCTCTTCGCGAGCGCCGCTGGGTAGACCTGGTGCCGCAGGCGGTTCAGCCTTTGCTACCGCTGGGTAGACCTGGTGCCTACAGTCGGTCTCAGCCTTTCAAGGCCGGGCCTCGCTGTAGACTTGGTGCCGGGTAGCCGTCTCGACCTTTCGCCAGCGCCGCTGGGTAGACCTGGTGCCGCAGCCGGTCTCAGCCTTTCGCTACCGCTGGGTAGACCTGGTGCCGGCAGTCGGTCTCAGCCTTTCGCTGCCGGCCTGGTAGACCTGTTGCCGGGCAGCCGGTCTCAGCCTTTCGCCGCTGGCTCGATGAAAGACCTGGTGCCGCAGCCGGTCTCAGCTCTTCGCCGGCCGCTGGGTAGACCTGGTGCCGCAGCCGGTCTCAGCCTTTGGCGCCTTGGCCGTGGGTGGACCTGGTGCCGCAGTCGGTCTCAGCCTTTCTCGCCGGGCCTCTGGGTAGACCTGGTGCCGGGCTGCCGGTTCAGCCTTTCGCCGGCCACGGGGTAGACCTGGTGCTCGTGAACCGGTCTCAGCCTTTCCCCGCGCCGCTGGGTAGATCTGATGCCGGCAGTCGTCTCAGCCTTTCGCCGCTGGCCTTGGGTAGACCTGGTGCCGCCAGTCGGTCTCAGCCTTTCTCGCCGGCCGGCCTCGGGTAGACCTGGTGCCGCAGCCGGTCTTGGCCTTTCGCACTCTCGGCCGCTGGTAGACGTGGTGCCGGAAGCCGGTTCAGCCTTTCACGCCGCCGTGGGGTAGACGTGGTGCCGGCGGCCGGTCTCGGCGTTTTGCGCTGCGCCGCGGGGAAGACCTGCTGCTGGCAGCCGGTCTCACCCTTCGCCGTTGGCCTCGGGTACACCTGGTGCCGGCAGCCGGTTCGCCTTTTGGCGCCGCTACCGCAGGGTAGACCTGTTGCCGGCAGCCGATTCTTAGCCTTTGCCGCTACCGGGTAGACCTGGTGCCGGCAGCCAGTCTTAGCTTTTCGTACTGCGCCGCGGGGAAGACCTGCTGCTGGCAGCCGGTCTCACCCTTTCGCGGTTGGCCTCGGGGTAGACCTGGTGCCGGCAGCCGGTCTCATCCTTTCCCGCCCCGCCGCGGGGTAGACCTGGTGCCGGCAGCCGGTCTCAGCCTTTCGCGCCGCGCCGCAGGGTAGACCTGGTGCCGGCAGCCAGTCTCAGCCTCTTGCGCCGCGCCGCGGGGTAGACCTGGTGCCGGCAGCCGGTCTCAGCCTTTCGCGCCGCGCCGCGGGGTAGACCTGGTGCCGGCAGCCGGTCTCGGCCTTTCCCGCCCCGCCGCGGGGTAGACCTGGTGCCGGCAGCCGGTCTCGGCCTTTCGCGCCGCGCCGCAGGGTAGACCTGTTGCCGGCAGCCGGTCTCAGCCTTTCCCGCCCCGCCGCGGGGTAGACCTGTTGCCGGCAGCCGGTCTCGGCCTTTCGCCCGCGCCGCAGGGTAGACCTGTTGCCGCAGCCGGTCTCAGCCTTTATGCTCTCGTCGTGGGTGGACCTGGTGCCGGCAGTCGGTTCAGCCTTTCGCCGTCAGCGATGAAAGACCTGGTGCCGCAGCCGGTCTCAGTTTTCGCCGCCGCTGGTAGACTCTGTTGCCGCAGCCGGTCTCAGCCTTTCCCGCCTCCGGCCGCTGGGTAGACCTGGTGCCGCAGCCGGTTCAGCCTTTCGCTGGCCGCCTCGGGCGTAGACCTGGTGCCGCAGCCGGTCTTAGCTATTCGCTACGCTACCAGGGTAGACCTGGTGCCGCAGCCGGTTCAGGCCTTTCGCTCGGCCGCTGGGTAGACATGTTACCGCAGCCGGTCTCAGCTCTTCGCTACCGCCGGGTAGACCTGGTGCCAGCAGCCGGTCTCAGACTTTCTCGGCCGGCCTCAAGGTAGACCGGGTGCCGGCAGTCGGTCTCAGCCTTTCGCGCCCCGCCGCGGGGTAGACCTGGTGCCGGCAGCCGGTCTCGGCCTTTCGCACCCTGCCGCGGGGTAGACCTGGTGCCGGCAGCCGGTCTCAGCCTTTAACGCCGCGCCGCGGGGTAGACGTGGTGCCGGCGGCCGGTTACGGCCTTTCGCGCTGCGCCGCGGGGTAGACCTGTTGCCGGCCGCCGGTCTCAGCCTTTCCTGCCCCGCCGCGGGGTAGACCTGTTGCCGCAGTCGGTCTCGCCTTTCAAGGCCAAAGGCCGCAGGGTAGACCTGTTGCCGCAGCCGGTTCAGCTCTTCGCCAGTCAGCGATGAAAGACCTGGTGCCGGCAGCCGGTCTCAGCCTTTTGCGCCGCGCCGCGGGGTAGACCTGGTGCCGGCAGCCGGTCTCAGCCTTTTGCGCCCCGTCGTGGGGTGGACCTGGTGCCGGCAGCCGGTCTCAGCCTTTCGCGGTTGGCCTCGGGGTAGACCTGGTGCCGGCAGCCGGTCTCAGCCTTTCGCGGCCGGCCTCGGGGTAGACCTGGTGCCGGCAGCCGGTCTCGGCCTTTCGCACCCCGCCGCGGGGTAGACGTGGTGCCGAAGCCGGTTCAGCCTTTCACTGCCGCCGCGGTAGACGTGGTGCCGGGCGTCGGTTCGGCGTTTTCGCTAGCGCCGCGGGGAAGACCTGCTGCTGGCAGCCGGTCTCACCCTTTCGCGGTTGGCCTCGGGGTACACCTGGTGCCGGCAGCCGGTCTCGGCCTTTTGCGCCGCGCCGCAGGGTAGACCTGTTGCCGGCAGCCGATCTTAGCCTTTTGCGCCGCGCCTCGGGGTAGACCTGGTGCCGGCAGCCGGTCTTAGCTTTTCGCACTGCGCCGCGGGGTAGACCTGGTGCTGGCAGCCGGTCTCACCCTTTCGCGGTTGGCCTCGGGGTACACCTGGTGCCGCTAGTTGGTCTCGGCCTTTCGCGACGCGCCGCGGGGTAGACCTGGTGCCGGCAGGCGGTCTCAGCCTTTTGCGCCCCGCCGCGGGGTAGACCTGGTGCCGACAGCCGGTCTCAGCCTTTCGCGGCCGGCCTCGTCGTAGACTTGGTGCCGGTAGCCAGTCTCGACCTTTCGCGCAGCGCCGCGGGGTAGACCTGTTGCCGGCAGCCGGTCTCAGCCTTTCGCGCCGCGCCGCGGGGTAGACCTGGTGCCGGCAGCCGGTCTCAGCCTTTCGCGGCGGGCCTCGGGGTAGACCTGGTGCCGGCAGCCGGTCTCAGCTCTTCGCATCACGCTTCGGTAGACCTGGTGCCGCTAGCCGGTCTCGCTCGCTACCGCTGGGTAGACCTGTTGCCGTTAGCAAGTCTTTGCTCTTCGCTGCCGCTGGGTAGACCTGGTGCCGGCAGTCGGTCTCGCCTTTCGCCGTCGGGCCTCGATAGACCTGGTGCCGCAGCTGGTCTCAGTTTTCGCTGGCCATGGGTAGACCTGGTGCCGGGCGTCGGTCTCAGCTCTTCGCTGCCGGGTAGACCTGGTGGCGGCAGCCGGTCTCGGCCTTTCGCACCCCGGAGCGAGGTAGACCTGGTGCCGGCAGCCGGTCTCGGCTTTTCTTGCCCCGCCGCGGGGTAGACCTGGTGCCGGCAGGCGGTCTTAGCCTTTCGCGCCGCGCCGCGGGGTAGACCTGGTGCCGGCAGCCGGTCTCAGCCTTTCGCGGCCGGCCTCGGGGTAGACCTGGTGCCGGCTGCCGGTCTCAGCCTTTCGCGCCTCGTTGTGGGGTGGACCTGGTGCCGGCAGCCAGTCTCAGCCTTTCGCGGCCGGCCTCGGGTAGACCTGGTGCCGGCAGCCGGTCTCAGCCTTTAGCGCCGCGCCGCGGGGTAGACCTGTTGCCGGCTACCGGTCTTAGCCTTTCGCGCCGCGCCGCGGGGTAGACCTGGTGCCGGCAGCTGGTCTCAGCCTTTCGCTGCCGGCCTCGGGTTAGACCTGGTGCCGGCAGCCGGTCTCAGCTATTCGCGCCGCGCCTCGGGGTAGACCTGTTGCCGGCAGCCGGTTTTGCCTTTCGCGCCGCGCCGCGGGATAGGCCTGTTGGCGGCAGCCGGTCTCAGCCTTTCGCGTCGCGCCGCGGGATAGACCTGGTGGCGGCAGCCGGTCTCGGCCTTTCGCACCCCTCCGCGGGGTAGACCTGGTGCCGGCAGCCGATCTCAGCCTTTCGCGGCCGGCCTCGGGGTAGACCTGGTGCCGGCTGCCGGTCTCAGCCTTTAGTGCCGTGCCCCGAGGTAGACCTGGTGCCGGCAGCCTATCTCAGCCTTTCGCGCCTTGTTGTGGGGTGGACCTGGTGCCGGCAGCCGGTCTCAGCCTTTTGTGGCCGGCCTCGGGGTAGACCTTGTGCCGGCTGCCGGTCTCAGACTTTTGCGGCCGGCCTCGGGGTAGACCTGTTGCCGGCAGCCGGTCTCAGCCTTTCGCGCCGCGCCTCGGGGTAGACCTGGTGCCGGCAGCTGGTCTCAGCCTTTCGCGGCGGGCCTCGGGGTAGATCTGGTGCCGGCAGCCGGTCTCAACCTTTCGCGCCGCGCCGCAAGGTAGACCTGGTGCCGGCAGCCGGTCTCAACCTTTCGCGCCGCGCCGCGGGGTAGACCTGGTGCCGGCAGCCGGTCTCGGCCTTTCGCGCTGCGCCGTGGGGTAGACCTGGTGCCGGCAGCCGGTCTCAGCCTCTTGCACCGCGCCACGGGGTAGACCTGGTGCCGGCAGCCGGTCTCGGCTCAGACCTGGTGTCGCAGCCGGTTCAGCCTCGGGTAGACCTGGTGCCGCAGCCGGTCTCAGCCTTTCGCTACCGCAGGGTAGACCTGTTGCCGGCAGTCTTGTCTCAGCTCGCCTACCGCCGGGTAGACCTGTTGCCGCAGCCGGTCTCGCCTTTCCCGCCCGCCGCGGGTAGACCTGTTGCCGGCAGTCGGTCTCAGCCTTTCGCCACGCTACCGGGTAGACCTGGTGCCAGCAGTCGGTCTCAGTTTTTCGCCGCCGCTGGTAGACATGTTGCCGCAGCCGGTCTCAGCCTTTCAAGGCCGGGCCGCTGGGTGGACCTGGTGCCGCAGCCGGTCTCGGGTTTTCGCTACGCCTGCTGGTAGACCTGGTGCCGCAGCCGGTCTTAGCTCTATTGCGCCGGGCCGCTGGGTAGACCTGGTGCCGCAGCCGGTTCAGCTCGCTACCGCTGGGTAGACCTGGTGGCTGCAGCCGGTCTCAGCCTTTCGCCCTCCCGCTGGGTGGACCTGGTGCCGGCAGTCGGTCTCGCCTTTCAGCGCTCGGGCCGCTGGGTAGACCTGGTGCCGGCAGCCGTTTCGACCTTTCGCTACCGCGAGGGTAGACCTGTTGCCGGCAGCCGGTTCAGCTCTTCGCCAAGCCGCTGATGAAAGACCTGGTGCCGGCAGCCGGTCTCAGTTTTCATGCCGCTGGTAGACCTGGTGCCGGCAGTCGGTCTCAGCCTTTGCTCGCTCGTCAGGCGGGCGGACCTGGTGCCGCAGCCGGTCTCAGCCTTTCGCCGTCGGGCCTCAAGATATACCTGGTGCCGCAGCCGGTCTCAGCTATTCGCTGTCGCCTCAGGGGTAGACCTGGTGCCGCAGCCGGTCTCGCCTTTCGCGACTCGCCGCTGGTAGACATGTTGTCGGCAGTCGGTTCAGCTCTTCGCTACCGCTGGTAGACCTGGTGCCGGCAGTCGGTCTCAGACTTTCGCTGCCGGGCCTCGGGTAGACCTTGTGCCGCAGCCGGTCTCAGCCTTTCACCGGGCCGCTGGTAGACCTGGTGCCGACAGCCGGTCTCAGCCTTGCCGTCGGGCCTCAAGATAGACCTGGTGCCGGCAGCCGGTCTCAGCTATTCGCGCCGCTACCAGGGTAGATCGGGTGCCGGGCGTCGGTTACGCTCTCGCGACAGCCGCGGGGTAGACCTGTTGCCGGCCGCCGGTCTCAGCCTTTCCTGCCCCGCCGCGGGGTAGACCTGTTTCCGGCAGCCGGTCTCGGCCTTTCGCGGCCGGCCTCAAGGTAGACCTGGTGTCGGCTGCCGGTCTCAGCCTTTTGGCGGCCGGCCTCGGGTAGACCTGGTGCCGCAGCCGGTCTCGGTTTTCGCTACCAAGGCTGGGTAGACCTGGTGCCGCAGCCGGTCTCAGCCTTTCGCTGTTGGCCTCGGTTAGACCTGGTGCCGGCAGTCGGTCTCAGCTATTCGCCGCTACCAGGGTAGACCTGGTGCCGGCAGCCGGTCTCAGCCTTTCGCGCCTTGCCGCGGGGTAGACCTGGTGCCGCTAGCCGGTCTCGGCCTTTCGCGGCCGGCCTCGGTTTAGACCCGGTGCCGGCAGGTGGTCTCGGCCTTTCCCGCCTTGCCGCGGGGTAGACCTGGTGCCGCTAGCCGGTCTCAGTCTTTCTCGGCCGGCCTCGGGGTAGACCTGGTGCCAGCATCCGGTCTCAGCCTTTTGCGCCGCGCCGTGGGGTAGACCTGGTGCCGAGAGCCGGTCTCAGCCTTTTGTGCCGCCCCACGGGGTAGACCTGGTGCCGGCAGTCGGTCTTAGCCTTTCGCGCCGCGCCGCGGGGTAGACCTGGTGCTCGCAACCGGTCTCGGCCTTTCCCGCCGCGCCGCGGGGTAGATCTGGTGCCGGCAACCGGTCTCAGCCTTTCGCGGCCGGCCTCGGGGTAGACCTGGTGCCGGCAGCCGGTCTCAGCCTTTCGCGGCCGGCCTCGGGGTAGACCTGGTGCCGGCAGCCAATCTCGGCCTTTCGCGACCGCCGGGTAGACCTGGTGCCGGAAGCCGGTCTCAGTTTTCACGCTACCGCTGGGTAGACGTGGTGCCGGCGGCCGGTCTCAGCGCTTTCAAGCTGCCGCTGGGAGACCTGGTGCCGCAGCCGGTCTCAGCTCTTTCGCGTTGGCCCCGCTGGTAGACCTGGTGCCGCAGCCGGTCTTAGACTTTCTTGCGCTGTCGCTGGGTAGACCTGGTGCCGCAGCCGGTTCCAGTTTTCGCGTCAGCTGGTAGACCTGTTGCCGCAGCCGGTCTCAGCCTTTCGCGCTCGGCCTCGGGTGGTAGACCTGTTGCCGACAGCCGGTCTCAGCCTTTCGCAGCCGCTCGGGTAGACCTGGTGCCGCAGCCGGTCTCGCCTTTCGCTACCGGCTGGTAGACCTGGTGCCGCAGCCGGTCTCGGCCTTTGCGCTACCGCCTCGGGTAGACCTGGTGCCGGGCAGCCGGTCTCAGCCTCGCCGGCCGCTGGTAGACCTGGTGCCGGGCAGCCGGTCTCGCCTTCGCGCGCTGGGTAGACCTGGTGCCGCAGCCGGTCTCAGCCTTTCGCCGCCGCGGGCCTCGGTAGACCTGGTGCCGGGCGTCGGTCTCAGCCTTTCGCCTCGCTGGGTAGACCTGGTGCCGGCAGCCGTCTCAGCCTTTCGCCGGCCGCCTCGGGTAGACCTGGTGCCGCAGCCGGTCTCAGCCTTTCAGCGGCCGGTAGACCTGGTGCCGCAGCCGGTCTTGTTCACCGCTGGTAGACCTGGTGCCGCAGCCGGTCTCGCCTGCCCTGTTGCCCCGCAGCCGTCTCGCCTGGGCCTCGGTGCTAGACCTGGTGCCGCAGCCGGTCTCAGCCTTTCCAGCGCTCGCTGGGTAGACCTGTTGCCGCAGCCGGTTCTGCCTTTCGCCACACGGGTAGACCTGTTGCCGGCAGCCGGTCTCAGCTCTTCGCCCCGCCGGGTAGACCTGTTGCCGGCAGCCGGTCTCAAGCCTTTCTCGCCGCCTGCGGGTAGACCTGGTGCCGCAGCCGGTCTCAGCTCTTTCGCCAAAGGCCGCTGGGTAGACCTGTTGCCGCTAGCCGGTCTCAGCCTTTCGCCACCAGCGCTGGGTAGACCTGGTGCCGCAGCCGGTCTCGCCTTTCGCCGCTCGGGTAGACCTGTTGCCGCAGCCGGTCTCAGCCTTGCCGCCTGCCGGGTAGACCTGGTGCCGCAGTCGGTCTCAGCCTTTCGCCGGCCGCTCGGGTAGACCTGGTGCCGCAGCCGGTCTCAGCTTTTCGCGTCGCCCTCGGGTAGACCCGGTGCCGCAGCCGGTCTCAGCTTTTCGCCGCTGGCCGCGGGTAGACCTGCTACCGGCAGCCGTCTCAGCTTTTCGCTGCCGCGGTAGACCTGGTGCCGCAGCCGGTCTCAGCCTTTCAAGGCCGCTCAGGGTAGACCTGGTGCCGGGCAGTCGGTTCAGCCTCGCTAGCCGCTGGAGTAGACCTGTTGCCGCAGCCGGTCTCAGCCTTTCGCCGCTGCCGCGGGTAGACCTGGTGCCGCAGCCGGTCTCAGCCTTTCGCCGCCACTGGTAGACCTTGGTGCCGCAGCCGGTCTCGGCTTTCGCTCGCTGCCGCTGGGTAGACCTGGTGCCGCAGCCGGTCTCAGCCTTTCGCCTGCCGGGTAGACCTGGTGCCGCAGTCGGTTCAGTTTTCGCCGCTGGACCTGTTGCCGCAGCCGGTTTCGCTCTTTCGCGCTGCCGCTGGGTAGACCTGTTGCCGCAGCCGGTCTCAGCCTTTCGCTGCCCTCGTCGCTGGATAGACCTGGTGCCGCAGCCGGTCTCAGCCTTTCGCTAGCCGCAGGGTAGACCTGGTGCCGCAGCCGGTCTTCAGCCTTTCGCTGCCGCTGGGTAGACCTGGTGCCGCAGCCGGCTCCCAGCCTTTTGCCGCTGCGGTAGACCTGGTCCGCAGCCGGTCTCAGCCTATGGGCCCCTGGGTAGACCTGGTGCCGCAGCCGGTCTCAGCCTTTCGCTGCCTGGCCTCGGGTAGACCTGGTGCCGCAGCCGGTCTCAGCCTTTCGCTCGCCTCGGGTAGACCTGGTGCCGCAGTCGGGTTCTCAGCTCTTCGCCGTACCGCTGGGTAGATCGGTGCCGCAGTCGGTCTCAGCCTTCGCGCCGGGCCTCGGGTAGACCTGGTGCCGCAGCCGGCATCTCGGCCTCAGCGCTCGACGCTGGTAGACCTGGTGCCGCAGCCGGTCTCAGCCTTTCGCTGCCACTGGGTAGACCTGCAGCCGGCAGCCGGTCTCAGCCTTCGCTTCGCGCCGGGTAGACCTGCTGCCGCAGCCGGTCTTGCCTTCGCCGGGCGTAGACCTGGTGCCGCAGCCGTCTTAGCTTTTCTGCGCTGCTCGCTGGTAGACCTGGTGCCGCAGCCGTCTCACCCTTTCGCTGCGCCCTTCGGGTAGACCTGGTGCCGCTAGCCGGTCTTCGCCTTCGCTGTCAGCTGGGTAGACTCTGGTGCCGCAGTCGTCTCAGCCTTTTGCGCCTACCGGGTAGACCTGGTGCCGGTAGCCGGTCTCAGCTTTCGCTCGCCGGTCGTGGACTCTGGTGCCGCAGCCGGGTCTCGACCTCGCTAAGGCCGCTGGTAGACCTTGGTGCCGCAGCCGGTCTCAGCTCTTCGCCGGGCTACCGCCGGGTAGACCTGGTGCCGCAGCCGGTTCTCAGCCTTCGCGCCGGCCTCGGGTAGACCTGGTGCCGGGCAGCCGGTCTCAGCCTTTCGCGCCGGGTAGACCTGGTGCCGGGCAGCCGGTCTGCAGCTTTCACAAGCCGCCGCTGGGTAGACCTTGCTGCCGCGCAGCCGGTCTCAGCTCTTCGCTCGCCGCGCTGGGTAGACCTGGTGCCGCAGCCGGTCTCCGCCTTTGCGCCGTCGCCCGGGATAGACCTGGTGCCGCAGCCGGTCTTCAGCCTCACCGCCGCGGTAGACCTGGTGCCGGGCAGCCGGTTCTCAGCTTTCCGCTGGGTAGACCTGGTGCCGCAGCCGGTTCGCCTTCGCGCTGGGCTGGGTACTCGGTGCCGCAGCCGGTCTCAGCCTTCGCTCGACCGCTGGGTAGACCTGGTGCCGCAGCCGGTCTCAGCCTTTTCGCCTCGGCCGCTGGGTAGACCTGGTGCCCGCAGCCGGTCTCAGCCTTTCGCTACCGCCTCGGGTAGACCTGGTGCCGCAGCCGGTCTCAGCCTTTCGCTGCCGCTCGCTGGGTAGACCTGGTGCCGCAGCCGGTCTCAGCCTTTGCCTCGCCGGGTAGACCTGGTGCCGCAGCCGGTTCAGCCTTTCGCGCCTCGCTGGGTAGACCTGGTGCCGCAGCCGGTCTCAGCTTTCGCCGGGCCCTCGGGTAGACCTGGTGCCGCAGCCGTCTCAGCCTTTCGCTAGCCGCTGGTAGACCTGCTGCCGCAGCCGGTCTCAGCCTTTCGCTGCATAGGGTAGACCTGGTGCCGCAGCCGTTCAGCTTCATACCGCCTGGTAGACCTGTTGTCGCAGCCGGTTTCAGCTTTCCGCTGCCGCTGGGATAGACCTGGTGCCGGGCAGCCGGTCTCAGCCTTTCGCCCTGGCCCCGGGTAGACCTGGTGCCGCAGCCGGTTCAGCCTTTCGCTGTACGCTACTGGTAGACCTGGTGCCGCAGCCGGTCTCAGCCTTTCGCCGTCGGGCTCGGTAGACCTGGTGTCGGCAGCCTGGTGCCTTTCGCCCTCGCCGCTGGTAGACCTGGTGCCGCAGCCGGTTCAGCTCGCTCGCTCGCCGCTGGGTAGACCTGGTGCCGCATCCGGTTCAGCCTGCCCCATCGTAGACCTGGTGCCGGGCAGCCGGTCTCAGCCTTTCGCTGCCACGGGTGGACCTGCTGCCGCAGCCGGTCTCAGCTTTCGCGGCCGCCCTCGGGTAGACCTGGTGCCGCAGCCGGTCTTGCCTTCGCCGGCCGCTCGGGTAGACCTGGTGCCGGGCAGCCGGTCTCAGCCTTTCGCCGGGCCATGGGTAGACCTGGTGCCGGCAGCCGGTCTCTAGCCTTTCGCTGCCGCCCTGGGTAGACCTGGTGCCGCAGCCGGTCTCAGCTCTTTCGCGACTCACGCTGGTAGACCTGGTGCCGGCAGTCGGTTCTTAGCCTTTCGCCGCCAGCTGGATAGACCTGGTGCTCGGGACCGGGTTCTCAGCTTTTCCCGCTACGCCAGCTGGTAGACCTGGTGCCGCAGCCGGTCTCAGACTTCGCTGAGTTGGGCCTCGGGTAGACCTGGTGCCGCAGCCGGTCTCAGCCTTTCGCCGCCAGCCTCGGTAGACCTGGTGCCGCAGCCGGTCTCAGCCTTTCGCGACTCGCCGCTGGGTAGACCTGGTGCCGACAGCCGGTCTCAGCCTTTCACGCCGCTGCGGTAGACGCTGGGTGCCGGGCAGCCGGTCTCGGCCTTTGCTGCCGCCTCGGGAAAGACCTGCTGCCGCAGCCGGTCTCACCTTTCGCTGTCGCCTCGGGTAGACCTGGTGCCGCAGCCGGTCTCAGCCTTTGCGCCGTACCGCGGGTAGACCTGGTGCCGCAGCCGGTCTTCAGCCTTTCTCGCCTGCCGGGGTAGACCTGGTGCCGGCAGCCGGTCTCAGCCTTTCGCCGGGCTCGCTGGTAGACCTGGTGCCGCAGCCGGTCTCAGCCTTTCGCGCTCGGCCTCGGTAGACCTGGTGCCGGCAGCCGGTTCAGCTCTTCGCTGCCGCTGGGTAGACCTGGTGCCGCAGCCGGTCTCAGCTTTCAAGCCCACGCCGCTGGTAGACCTGGTGCCGGCAGCCGGTCTCAGCCTTTCGCGGCCGGGTCTGGTAGACCTGGTGCCGCAGCCGGTCTCAGCTCTTCGCGTCGTGCTCGGGTAGACCTGTTGCCGCAGCCGGTCTCAGCCTTTCGCTTCACCGCTGGTAGACCTGGTGCCGCAGCCGGTCTCAGCCTTTCGCCCGCCGCTGGGTAGACCTGGTGCCGCAGCCGGTCTCAGCCTTCGCGACCCCGCCGCTGGTAGACCTGGTGCCGCAGCCGGTCTCAGCCTTCGCTCAGCCGCTGGGTAGACCTGGTGCCGCAGCCGGTCTCAGCCTTTCGCCTGCCGCTGGGTAGACCTGGTGCCGCAGCCGGTCTCAGCCTTTCGCTGCCTCGGGTAGACCTGGTGCCGCAGCCGGTCTCAGCCTTTGCTACGCTCGTCGGGTAGACCTGGTGCCGGGCAGCCGGTCTCAGCCTTTCGCGTCGCCAGCTCGGTAGACCTGGTGCCGCAGCCGGTCTCAGCTTTTCGCCACTGCTGGTAGACTCTGGTGCCGCAGCCGGTTCTCAGCTTTCGCTGCCGCTCGATGGGTAGACTCTGCTGCCGCAGCCGGTCTCAGCCTTCGCCGCCCCGGGTAGACCTGGTGCCGCAGCCGGTTCAGCCTTTCGCCGCTACCGTGGGTAGACCTGGTGCCGCAGCCGGTCTCAGCTTTCTCGCCGGCCTCGCTGGGTAGACCTGGTGCCGGCAGCCGGTCTCAGCCTTTCGCGCCCCGTCGCAGGGTAGACCTGGTGCCCGCAACCGGTCTCGGCCTTTCGCGGCCGGCCTCGGGGTAGACCTGGTGCCGGCAGCCGGTCTCGGCCTTTCGCGGCCGGCCTCGGTTTAGACCTGGTGTTGGCAGCCGGTCTCAGCCTTTCGCGCCCCGCCGCAAGGTAGACCTGTTGCCGGCAGCCGGTCTCAGCCTTTCGCGCCGCGCTGCAGGATAGACCTGGTGCCGGCAGCCGGTCTCAGCCTTTCGCGGCCCGCCTCGGGGTAGACCTGGTGCCGGCAGCCGGTCTCAGCCTTTCGCTACCGCCAAGGGTAGACCTGTTGCCGCAGCCGGTTCAGCGCCTTTCAAGGCCGGCCGCTGTAGACCTGGTGCCGGGCAGCCGTCTCGCCTTTCGCTTCGCCTCGGGTAGACCTGGTGCCGCAGCCGGACTCTAGCCTTTCGCTGTACCGGGTGGACCTGTTGCTGGCAGCGGGTCTCAGCCTTTCGCGGCCGGCCTCGGTTTAGATCTAAGGTTGGCAGCCGGTCTCAGCCTTTCGCGCCCCGCCGCAAGGTAGACCTGTTGCCGGCAGCCGGTCTCAGCCTTTCGCGCCCCGCCGCAAGGTAGACCTGTTGCCGGCAGCCGGTCTCAGCCTTTCGCGCCGCGCCGCGGGATAGACCTGGTGCCGGCAGCCGGTCTCAGCCTTTCGCGCCCCGTCGCAGGGTAGACCTGGTGCCCGCAACCGGTCTCGGCCTTTCGCGGCCGGCCTCGGGGTAGACCTGGTGCCGGCAGCCGGTCTCAGTCTTTCGCGGCCGGCCTCCAGGTAGACCTGGTGCCGGCTGCCGGTCTTAGACTTTCGCACCCCGTCGCGGGGTAGACCTGGTGCCCGCAACCGGTCTTGGCCTTTCGCGGCCGGCCTCGGGGTAGACCTGTTGCCGGCAGCCGGTCTCAGCCTTTCGCGCCGCGCCGCGGGGTAGACCTGGTGCCGGCAGCCAGTCTCGGCCTTTCGCGCCGCGCCTCGGGGTAGACCTGGTGCCGGCAGCCGGTCTCAGCCTTTCGCGCCCCGCCTCGGGGTAGACCTGGTGCCGGCAGCCGGTCTCAGCCTTTTGCGCCCCGTCGTGGGGTGGACCTGGTGCCGGCAGCCGGTCTCAGCCTTTCGCGCTGCGCCGTGGGGTAGACCTGGTGCCGGCAGCCGGTCTTGGCCTTTCGCGCCGCGCCTCGAGGTGGACCTGGTGCCGGCAGCCGGTCTCAGCCTTTCGCGGCGGCCTCGGGGTAGACCTGGTGCCGGCAGCCGGTCTCAGCCTTTCTCGGCCGGCCTCGGGGTAGACCTGGTGCCGGCAGCCAATCTCGGCCTTTCGCGCCCCGTCGCAGGGTAGACCTGGTGCCCGCAACCGGTCTCGGCCTTTCGCGGCCGGCCTCGGGGTAGACCTGGTGCCGGCAGCCGGTCTCGGCCTTTCGCGGCCAGCCTCGGTTTAGACCTGGTGTTGGCAGCCGGTCTCAGCCTTTCGCGCCCCGCCGCAAGGTAGACCTGTTGCCGGCAGCCGGTCTCAGCCTTTCGCGCCGCGCCGCAGGATAGACCTGGTGCCGGCAGCCGGTCTCAGCCTTTCGCGCCCCGTCTCGGGGTAGACCTGGTGCCGGCAGCCGGTCTCAGCCTTTCGCGGACGGCCTCGGGGTAGACCTGGTGCCGGCAGCCGGTCTCAGCCTTTCGCGGCCGGCCTCGGGGTAGACCTGGTGCCGGCTGCCGGTCTTAGACTTTCGCACTCCGTCGCGGGGTAGACCTCGTGCCCGCAACCGGTCTTGGCCTTTCGCGGCCAGCCTCGGGGTAGACCTGTTGCCGGCAACCGGTCTCAGCCTTTCGCCCCGTCGAGGGGTAGACCTGTTGCCGGCAGCCGGTCTCAGCCTTTCGCGCCGCGCCTGGTAGACCTGGTGCCGGCAGCCGGTCTCAGCCTTTCGTGCCGCGCCTCAAGGTAGACCTGGTGCCGGCAGCCGGTCTCAGTCTTTCGCGGCCGGCCTCGGGGTAGACCTGGTGCCAGCTGCCGGTCTTAGACTTTAGCACCCCGTCGCGGGGTAGACCTCGTGCCCGCAACCGGTCTTGGCCTTTCGCGGCAGGCCTCGGGGTAGACCTGTTGCCGGCAACCGGTCTCAGCCTTTCGCGCCCCGCCGCAAGGTAGACCTGTTGCCGGCAGCCGGTCTCAGCCTTTTGCGCCGCGCCGCGGGGTAGACCTGGTGCCGGCAGCCGGTCTCAGCCTTTCGCGCCGCGCCGCGGGGTAGACCTGGTGCCGGCAGCCGATCTCAGCCTTTCGCGCCCCGCCGAGGGGTAGACCTGGTGCCGGCAGCCGGTCTCGGCCTTTCGCGGCCGGCCTCGGGGTAGACCTGGTGCCGGCAACCGGTCTCAGCCTTTCGCGCCCCGCCGCAAGGTAGACCTGTTGCCGGCAGCCGGTCTCAGCCTTTCGCGCCGCGCCGCGGGGTAGACCTGGTGCCGGCAGCCGGTCTCGGCCTTTCGCGCCGCGCCTCAAGGTAGACCTGGTGCCGGCAGCCGGTCTCAGCCTTTCGCCGGCCGCGGGTAGACCTGGTGCTGGCAGCCGGTCTCAGCCTTTCGCGCCTTGTCGCGGGGTAGACCTGGTGCCGGCAGCCGGTCTTAGCCTTTTGCGCCGCGCCTCGGGGTAGACCTGGTGCCGGCAGCCGGTCTCAGCCTTTTGCGCCCCGTCGTGGGGTGGACCTGGTGCCGGCAGCCGGTCTCAGCCTTTCGCGCCCCGTCGCGGGGTAGACCTGGTGCCGGCAGCCGGTCTTGGCCTTTCGCGCCGCGCCTCGAGGTGGACCTGGTGCTGGCAGCCGGTCTCAGCCTTTCGCGGCGGCCTCGGGGTAGACCTGGTGCCGGCAGTTGGTCTCAGCCTTTCTCGGCCGGCCTCAGGTTAGACCTGGTGCCGGCAGCCGGTCTCGGCCTTTCGCGCCCCGTCGCAGGGTAGACCTGGTGCCCGCAACCGGTCTCGGCCTTTCGCGGCCGGCCTCGGGGTAGACCTGGTGCCGGCAGCCGGTCTCAGCCTTTCGCGGCCGGCCTCGGTTTAGACCTGGTGTTGGCAGCCGGTCTCAGCCTTTCGCGCCTTGCCGCAAGGTAGACCTGTTGCCGGCAGCCGGTCTCAGCCTTTCGCGCCGCGCTGCAGGATAGACCTGGTGCTGGCAGCCGGTCTCAGCCTTTCGCGCCCCGTCGCGGGTAGACCTGGTGCCCGCAACCGGTCTCGGCCTTTCGCGGCCGGCCTCGGGGTAGACCTGGTGCCGGCAGCCGGTCTCGGCCTTTCGCAGCCGGCCTCGGGGTAGACCTGGTGCCGGCAGCCGGTCTCAGTCTTTCGCGGCCGGCCTCGGGGTAGACCTGGTGCCGGCTGCCGGTCTTAGACTTTCGCACTCCGTCGCGGGGTAGACCTCGTGCCCGCAACCGGTCTTGGCCTTTCGCGGCCAGCCTCGGGGTAGACCTGTTGCCGGCAACCCGTCACAGCCTTTCGCTCCCGCCGCAAGGTAGACCTGTTGCCGGCAGCCGGTCTCAGCCTTTCGCGCCGCGCCGCGGGGTAGACCTGGTGCCGGCAGACGATCTCAGCCTTTCGCGCCCCGTCGAGGGGTAGACCTGGTGCCGGCAGCCGGTCTCGGCCTTTCGCAGCGCGCCTCGGGGTAGACCTGGTGCCGGCAGCCGGTCTCAGCCTTTCGCGCTTCGCCGCAAGGTAGACCTGGTGCCGGCAGCCAGTCTCGGACTTTCGCGCCGCGCCTCGGTGTAGACCTGGTGCCGGCAGCCGGTCTTGGCCTTTCGCGCCCCGTCGCGAAGTAGACCTGGTGCCGGCAGCCGGTCTTGGCCTTTCGCGCCGCGCCTCGAGGTGGACCTGGTGCTGGCAGCCGGTCTCAGCCTTTCGCGGCAGCCTCGGGGTAGACCTGGTGCCGGCAGCCGGTCTCAGCCTTTCGCGGCCGGCCTCGGGTTAGACCTGGTGCCGGCAGCAGGTCTCAGCCTTTCTCGGCAGGCCTCGGGGTAGACCTGGTGCTGGCAGCCGGTCTCGGCCTTTCGCGGCCGGCCTCGGGTTAGACCTGGTGCCGGCAGCCGGTCTTAGCTTTTCGCGCCCTGTCGCGGGGTAGACCTGGTGCCGGCAACCGGTCTCAGCCTTTCGCGTCCGGCCTCGGGGTAGACCTGGTGCCGGCAGCCAGTCTCGGCCTTTTGCGCCGCGCCGCGGGGTAGACCTGGTGCCGGCAGCCGGTCTCAGCCTTTCGCGCTGCGCCGCGGGGTAGACCTGGTGCCGGCAGCCGGTCTCAGCCTTTCGCGGCCGGCCTCGGGGTAGACCTGGTGCCGGCAGCCGGTCTCAGCCTTTCGCGCCCTGTCGAGGGGTAGACCTGGTGCCGGCAGCCGGTCTCAGCCTTTCACGCCCGCCGCAAGGTAGACCTGGTGCCGGCAGCCGGTCTCAGCTCGCTAGGGCCAAGAGGATAGACCTGGTGCCCGCGAACCGTCTTCGCCTTTCGCGTCGGCCTCGGGTAGACCTGGTGCCGCAGCCAGTCTCGCCTTTCGCGAGCCGGCCTCGGGTAGACCTGGTGCCGCAGCCGATCTCAGCCTTTCGCCTGGCCAAGGGGAAGACCTGGTGCCGCAGCCGATTTGGTTTTCGCCACGGGCCGCTGGATAGACCTGAGCCGCAGCCGGTCTTGGCCTTTCGCTACCGGGTAGACCTGGTGCCCGCGAGTCGGGTCTCAGCCATTCGGGGCCGCTGGGTAGACCTGGTGCCGGCAGCCGATCTCAGCCTTTCGCTCGGGCCGCTGGGTAGACCTGCTACCGCAGCCAGTCTTAGCCTTTGGCGCCCGCCTCGGGTAGACCTGGTGCCGCAGCCGGTTCTCAGCCTTTATGCCTGGCCGCTAAGGTGGACCTGGTGCCGCAGCCGGTTCAGCTCTCGCTCTCGGCCGCGGGTAGACCTGGTGCCGCAGCCGGTTCTTGGCCTTTCGCGCTACCGAGGTGGACCTGGTGCTGGCAGCCGGTCTCAGCCTTTCGCTGCGGCCTCGGGTAGACCTGGTGCCGCAGCCGGTCTCAGCCTTTCGCCTTGCTTCGCGGGTAGACCTGGTGCCGCAGCCGGTTCTCAGCCTTTCGCCGGCCTCGGTAGACCTGGTGCCGCAGCCGGTTCGCCTTTCGCTACCGGGTCGCAGGGTAGACCTGGTGCCCGCGAACCGTCTCGGGCGCCTGTCGGGCCGCCCTCGGGTAGACCTGGTGCCGCAGCCGGTCTCGCCTTGCCGCCCAGGGCCCCGCTTTTAGACCTGGTGCTGGCAGCCGCTTCAGCCTTTCGCTACCGGGCCGCAAGGTAGACCTGTTGCCGCAGCCGGTCTCAGCCTTTCAAGGCCAGCTGCAGGATAGACCTGGTGCCGCAGCCGTCTCGCTCTTTATGCCGCTGGTAGACCTGGTGCCGCAGCCGGTTCAGCTCTTCGCTGTCGCTGGGTAGACCCGTGCCGCATCCCGATCTCAGCCTTTCGCGGCCGGCCCTCGGCTAGACCTGGTGCCGCAGTCGGTCTTTGCCTTTCGCCGCTGGATAGACCTGGTGCCGCAGCCGATCTTGGGGCCTGCTACCGCTGGATAGACCTGGTGCCGCAGTCGGGTCTCAGCCTTTCGCTCTGTCGAGGGTAGACCTGGTGCCGCAGCCGGTCTCGCCTTTCGCGGGCCGGCCTCGGTTAGACTTGGTGTTGGCAGCCGGTCTCAGCCTTTCACGCCCCCGCTTCTAAGGTAGACCTGGTGCCGCAGCCGGTTCAGCCTTTCGCTCGGCCGCAGGATAGACCTGGTGCCGCAGCCGGTCTCAGCCGCTCAGCTCTGTCGCAGGGAAGACCTGGTGCTCGCGAACCGGGTCTTCGCCCTTCGCCGGCCGGGCCTCGGGTAGACCTGGTGCCGCAGCCGGTCTCGGCCTTTCGAGTCGTGTCTCGGGTAGACCTGGTGCCGCAACCGGTCTCAGCCTTTCGCCTCTGTCGCTGGGTAGACCTGGTGCCGCAGCTGGTCTCGCCCTTCGCACGGCCTCAATGTAGACCTGGTGCCGCAGCCAGTTCAGCTCTCGCAACTCGCCGCAGGGTAGACCTGGTTACCAGCAGCCGGTTCAGCCTTTCGCTACTGGCAGACCTGTTGCCGCAGCCGGGTCTCAGCTATCTCGCATATGCGCTGGGTAGACCTGGTGCCGCAGTCGGTCTCGCTCTTCGCGCCGCTGGTAGACCTGGTGCCGCAGCCGGCTCAGCCTTTGTCACGCCTCTGGGTAGACCTGGTGCCGGCAGCCGGTCTCAGCCTTTTCGCGCTCTGTCGGGTGGACCTGGTGCCGCAGCCGGTCTCGCCTTTCGCTGCCTCGCTGGGTAGACCTGGTGCCGCGCAGCCGGTCTTGGCCTCTGGCCGTACCGAGGTGGACCTGGTGCTGGCAGCCGGTCTCAGCCTTTCGCGCCTCGGGTAGACCTGGTGCCGGGCAGCCGGTCTTCAGCCTTTCGCTGCACCGGGTAGACCTGGTGCCGGCAGTCGGTCTCAGCCTTTCTCGCCGCCTCGGGGTAGACCTGGTGCCCGCGAACCGGTCTCCCGGCCTCGCGGCCGGGCTCGGTAGACTCTGGTGTCGCAACCGGTCTCGGCTCGCTGCTCGTGGCGGGTAGACCTGGTGCCGCAGCCTATCTCAGCCTTTCGCCGGGCCTCGTAGACCTGGTGCCGCACCCGGTCTCAGCCTTCGCCGGGCCTCGGGTTAGACCTGGTGCCGGGCAGCCGGTTCAGCCTTTCGCTCAGCCGCAAGGTAGACCTGTCGCCGCAGCCAATCTCAGCCTTTCGCTGCCTGCCTCGGGTAGACCTGGTGCCCGCAACCGTCTCGCATTTAGCGCCGCTAGCTCGAGGTAGACCTGGTGCCGGCAGCCGGTCCCAGCCTCTCGCCGGGCCTCTGGGTAGACCCGGTGCCGCAACCGGTCTCAGCCTTTCGCGCCGGGCCTGGGTAGACCTGCGCCGGCAGCTCGGTTCTCGCCTTGCGAGCCGGGCCTCGGGTAGACCTGTTGCCGGGAGCCGGTCTCAGCCTCGCGCCGGCCTCGGTTAGACCTGGTGTTGGTAGCCGGTCTCAGCCTTTCGCGCCGCCGTCGGTGTAGACCTGTTGCCGCAGCCGGTTCAGCTCTTTCGCTGCGCCACTGGGATAGACCTGGTGCCAGCAGCCGGTCTTCAGCCTTTCGCTCTGTCGCGACGGGTAGACCTGGTGCCCGCGAACCCGATCTCTCAGCCTTTCGCAGCCGGGGCTGGGTAGACCTGGTGCCGGCAGTCGGTCTTTGGCCTTTCGGCCGCCTCGGGTAGACCTGGTGCCGCAGCCGGTTCTCAGCCTTTCGCTGGGCGCCTTTGAGTAGACCTGGTGCCGCAGCCGGTCTCAGGCTTCGCCGCCTCGGGTACACCTGGTGCCGGCACGTCGTTCGCCGGGCCTCGGTTTAGATCTAATGTTGGCAGCCGGTCTCAGCTCTTTGCGCCACCCGCTGAGTAGACCTGGTGCCGCAGCCGATCTCAGCTCTTCCGCTGGCGCGAGATAGACCTGGTGCCGCAGCCGGTTCAGCCTATCGCGCGCGGGCCGCAGGGTAGACCTGGTGCCCGACAACCGGGTCCCTCGTCCTTCGCGGCCGGGCCTCGGTAGTGACCTGTTGCCGCAGCCGGTCTCAGCCTTCGCCGCTGCCGAGGACCTGGCGCCGCAGCCGATTCAGCCTTTCGCGCCTGGGCCGCTGGGTAGACCTGGTGCCGCAAATCGGTCTTAGCTTTTGCCGCCATACTGGTAGACCTGGTGCCGGGCAGCCGGGTCTCAGCCCTTTTGCGCCCGGCCGTCGGGTGGACTCTGGTGCCGCAGCCGATCTCAGCCTTCGCTGCTGTGCCCGTGGTAGACCTGGTGCCGCAGCCGTCTTGGCCTTTCGCTAGCCAGGTGGACCCTGGTGCCGCAGCCGGTTCAGCCTTTCGCGCTGCGCTCGTAGACCTGGTGCCGCAGCCGGTTCAGCCTTCTCGGCCGGGCCTCTGGGTAGACCTGGTGCCGCAGCCGGTCTCGCCTTTCGCCTTCTTGTCGCAGTGGGTAGACCTGGTGCCCGCGAACCGGTTCGCTCAGCGGTCGGCCTCGGGTAGACCTGGTGCCGCAGCTGGTCTCGGGCCTTCGCCGGCCTCGGTTTAGGACCTGGTGTTGGCAGCCGGTCTTCAGCTTCGCTACCGAGCCGAAGGTAGACCTGTTGCCGCAGCCGGTTCAGCTCTACGCTGCAGGATAGACCTTGGTGCCGCAGCCGGTCTCAGCCTTCGCACCAAGCCTCGGGTAGACCTGTTGCCTGCAACCGGTCTCAGCCTTTCGCTGTCGGGCTCGGTAGACCTGGTGCCGCAGTCGGTCTCGCCTTTTGCAGACGGCCTCGGGTAGACCTGCTGCCGCAGCCGGTTCAGCCTTCGCGTCGGCCTCGGGGTAGACCTGCGTGCCGCTGCCGTGGTCTTAGACTTCTCGTGACCACGCGGGTAGACCTCGCGCCCCAACCGTCTGGCCTCAGCTGCAGCCCCTGGTAGATCTGTTGCCGCAACCGGGTCCAGCCTTTCGCTCGCCAAGAAGGTAGACCTGTTGCCGGCAGCCGGTCCCCAGCCTTTCGCTGCCAGACATGGGTAGACCTGGTGCCGCAGCCGGTCTCACGCCACTTCAAGGTAGACCTGGTGCCGCAGCCGTCTCAGTCTTCGCCGCCGCCACGGGTAGACCTGTGCCAGCTGCCGGTCTTAGACTTTAGCACCCCCGTCGCGGGTAGACCTCGCGCCCGCGAAATGGTCTTGGCCTTCGCGCAGGCCTCGGGTAGACCTGTTGACCGCAACCGGTCTCAGGCCTTTCACGTCGGCCGCAGGTAGACCTGGTTAGCCGCAGCCGGGTCTCAGCTCTTTGCGCCGCTGCGGTAGACCGGTGCCGCAGTGATTCAGCCTTTCGCGTCTCGCCGAGGGTAGACCTGTGCCGGGCAGCCGGTCTCGCTTCCATCGCCGCTGGTAGACCCGTGACGCAGCCGGTCCTTTAGTTTCGCCACGGCCGCTGGTAGACCTGGTGCCGGCAACCGGGTCGCTCGCTACCGCAAGGTAGACCTGTTGCCGGCAGCCGGCTCTCAGATTCTTTGCGTCGCTGGGTAGACCGTGCCGCAGCCGGTCTTACCTTTCAGCCAAGCTCGGTGGACCTGGTGCCGCAGCCGGTCTCAACCTTTCGCTGCCGCGCTGGGTAGACCTGGTGCCGCAGCCGGTTCAGCCTTTCGCCGCCTGGTAGACCTGGTGCCGCAGGCCGGTCTTGGCTCGGCCGCTTCGGTAGACCTGTTGCCGCAACCGGTTCAGCCTTCGCCGCTAGCAGACCTCTGCCGCAGCGGTCTCAGCTCTGCCGCTGGGGTAGACCTGGTGCCGCAGCCAGTCTCGACTTTCGGGCCACTCGGGTAGACCTGGTGCCGCAGCCGGTTCAGCCATTCGGGCTGCGCCGCTGGGTAGACCTCGTGGCGCAGCCGGTCTTGGCCTTTCGCCGCTGCCGCGGTAGACCTGGTGCCGGCAACCGTTCAGCTCTTCGCTCGCTCTGCAGGTAGACCTGTTGCCGCAGCCGGTCTCAGATTCTTTGCGCCATGGCCGCTGGGTAGACCTGGTGCCGCAGCCGGTCTCTGGCCTTTCGCCAGCCGGGTGGACCTGGTGCCGCAGTCGTCTCGCCTTTCAGCGCATGCGCGGTAGACTCTGGTGCCGCAGCCGGTTCAGCCTTTCGCCGCCTCGGGTAGACCTGTTGCCGCAGCCGGCTTCGTTCTCAGCGTCGGGCCTCGGTTAGACCTGGTGCCGCCAGCGGTCTTGGCCTCTCGCTACTCGCGGACCTGGTGCCGCAGCTGGTCTCAGCCTCGCCACGCCGCGTAGACCTGCGCCGCAGCCGGTCTCTAGCCTTTTCGCCCGGGCCTCGGGTAGACCTGTTGCCGCATCCGTCTCTCGGCCTCATCGCGTCAGGGCCTCGGTTAGACTCTGGTGTTGGTAGCCGTTCAGCCTTTCGCACTCGCAGACGTAGACCTGTTGCCGCAGCCGGTCTCAGCCTTTCGCTGGGCCATGGATAGACCTGGTGCTGGCAGCCGGCTTCAGCCCTTTCGCCTCGCCGCGACGGTAGACCTGGTGCCCGCGAACCGTCTTCAGCCCTTTCGCATCGCCTCGGGTAGACCTGGTGCCGCAGTCGGGTCTTGGCCTTTCAGCCGTCGGGCCTCGGGTAGACCTGCTGCCGCAACCGGTTCAGCCTTTCGCTCCCGCCGCTAGTAGACCTGTTGCCGCAGCCGGTTCAGCTCGCCACCGGCGCTGGGTAGACCTGGTGCCGCAGCCAGTTCTGGGCCTTTGCGCTACTGCGCGGTAGACCTGGTGCCGCAGCCGTCTCAGCCTTTCGCGCCCGCTGGGTAGACCTGGTGCCGCAGCCGCATCTCAGCCTTTCGCTCCCGCCGCTGGTAGACCTGGTGCCGCAGCCAGTCTTAGCCTTTGGCGCCAGCCTAGGGGTAGACCTGGTGCCGCAGCCGGCCCTCAGCCTTTTGCGCTCTGTCGAAGGTGGACCTGGTGCCGCAGCCGGTCTCAGCCTTTCGCTCGCCGCTGGTAGACCTGGTGCCGCAGCCGGTCTTTGGCCTCGCCCGCTACCGAGGTGGACCTGGTGCTGGCAGCCGGTCTCAGCCCCTCGCGCTCCCTGGGTAGACTCTGGTGCCGCAGCCGGTCTCAGCCTTCGCTGCACCGCTGGGTAGACCTGCGCCGCAGCCGGTTCCCAGCTTCGCCAACCTCGTAGACCTGGTGCCGCAGCCGGTTCGGGCTTCGCGCCGTCGCAGGGTAGACCTGGTGCCCGCGAACCTGCGCCCCGCCTCGCTGCCGCCTCGGTAGACCTGGTGCCGGGTAGTTGGTTCGCCTGGCCGGCCTCGGGTTTAGACCTGGTGTTGGCAGTCGCTTCAGCCTTTCCGCGCTAAGGTAGACCTGTTGCCGCAGCCGGTCTCAGCCTTCGCCGCTGCTGCAGGATAGACCTGTTGCCGTGCAGCCGGTCTCAGCCTTTCGCCGCGCTCAGGGTAGACCTGGTGCCGCAGCCGTTTCAGCCTTCGCGCCTCCGCCGCAAGGTAGACCTGCTTGCCGCAGCCGGTTCAGTTTTCGCCACTGCCAGCCGTGTAGACCTGGTGTCGCAGCCAGTCTCGCCTTTCAGCGTAGACCTGGTGCCGCAGCCGGTTTCGGGCCTTTCGCTACCGGGTGGACCTGTCTGGCAGCTGGTCTCAGCTCTTCAGCGTCGGCCTCGCTTTAGATCTAGGTTGGCAGCCGGTTCAGCCTTTGGCGCCGCGTAGGTTGTATGACCTGTTGCCGCAGCCGGTTCAGCTCTACCACGCGAAGGTAGACCTGTTGCCGCAGCCGACCAGCTCTTCCGCGCCAGCTGATAGACCTGGTGCCGGCAGCCGTCTCAGCCTTTCGCCTCGCCGCAGGGTAGACCTGGTGCCCGCGAACCGTCTTCGCCTGCCGTCGGGCCTTCGGGTAGACCTGGTGCCAGCAGCTGGTCTCAGTCTTCAAGGGCCGGGCCTCCAGGTAGACCTGTGCCGGGCTGCCGGTCTAGACTTCGCACCTCGCCGCTGGTAGACCTGGTGCCCGCGAACCGTCTTTTGCCTTTCGCCGTCGCCTCGGGTAGACCTGTTGTCGCAGCCGGTTCAGACTTCGACGCCGCTGGGTAGACCTGGTGCCGCAGCCAGTTCGGCCTTTCGCGCCGCGCCTGGTAGACCTGCGCCGCAGCCGGTCTCAGCCTTTTATGCTCGGGTCGTAACCCGGTGCCGGCAGCCGGTCTCAGCTTCGCTGCTGGTAGACCTGCGCCGCAGCCGGTCTTTGGCCTCTCGCCGCACCGAGGTGGACCTGGTGCCGGCAGCCGGTCTCAGCCTTTCGCGGCGCCTGGGTAGACTCTGGTGCCGCAGCCGGTTCCTGCGCCTTTCTCGGCCGCCTCGGGTAGACCTGGTGCCGCAGCCTGTCCGCCTTCCGCCGCGTAGGGTAGACCTGGTGCCCGCGAACCGTCTTCGCCTTTCGCCGGCCTCGGGTAGACCTGGTGCCGGCAGCCGGTCTCGCCTTCGCGGCCAACCTCGTTTAGACCTGCTGTTGGCAGCCGGTCTCAGCTTGCACCGCTAGAGGTAGACCTTGTTGCCGCAGCCGTCTTCAGCCTTCAAGGCCAGCCGCAGGATAGACCTTGGTGCCGCAGCCGGTTCCAGTTTCGCCTCCGCCTCGGTAGACCTGGTGCCGCAGCCGGTTCAGCCTTCGCTGGACGGCCTCGGGTAGACCTGGTGCCGCAGCCGGTCTCAGCCTTCGCTGCCGGCCTCGGTAGACCTGGTGCCGCTGCCGGTCTTAGACTTTCGCAGACTGCCGCTGGGTAGACCTCGCAGCCTCGCAGAACCGTCTTGGCCTTCGTGCCAGCCTCGTAGACCTGCTGTCGGGCAACCCCGCTCCCAGCCTTTCGCTCGCCAAGGTAGACCTGGTGCCGCAGCCGGGTCTCAGACTTTCGCGTCGGCCTCGGGTAGACCTGGTGCCAGCTGCCGGTCTTAGACTTTAGAACCCCGTCAGCTGGGTCAGCCTTGCGTCTGCAACCGGTCTTTGGCCTTTCGCGGGCAGGCCTCGGGTGGACCTGTTGCCGCGCAACCGTCTCAGCATATTTCGCTACAGCAGTAGTACCTGTTGCCGCAGCCGGTCTCAGCTCTTTTGCGCTCGCCATTGGTAGACCGGTGCCGCAGCCGGTTCAGCCTTTCGGCCACGGGCTGGCAGACCTGGTGCCGGCAGCCGCATCTCAGCCTTTCACTCGGCCGAGGGGTAGACCTGGTGTCGGCAGTCGGGCTCTCGCTTTCGCAGTCGCTCGGGTAGCCGGTTGCCGGCAACCGGTTCAGCTCTCGCCAGCAGTCGGTAGACCTGTTGCTGGCAGCCGGTTCAGCTCTTCGCGACGCCGCTGGTAGACCTGGTGCCGCAGCCAGTCTCGCCTCGCTGCCACAAAGTAGACCTGGTGCCGCAGTCGGGTTCAGCCCTGTCGCTCGCCGCTGTGGACCCCGGTGCTGGCAGCCTATCTCAGCCTTTCGCTGCCTGTCGCTGGTAGACCTGGTGCCGGCAGCCGCTCTTAGCCTTTTGCGCCGCTACTGGGTGACCTGCGCCGCAGCCTGTCTCAGCCTTTGCTCGTCAGGTGGACCTGGTGCCGGCAGCCGGTCTCAGCCCGTTTCCGTCGGACTGTGCCGCAGCCGTCTGGTTTTCGCCCACCGGGGACCTGGTGCCGCAGCCGGGTCTCAGCCTTTCGCGCCTTGGTAGACTCGGCCGCAGTTGGTTCCCAGTTCGCCGCCTCAGGTTAGACCTGGTGCCGCAGCCGCTCTCGGCACTCGCCGCAGGGTAGACCTGGTGCCCCGCGAACCGTCTCGCTCGCGTCGGGCCTCGGTAGACCCTGGTGCCGGGCGTCGGTCTCAGCCTTCGCGTCGGGCCTCGGGTTTATACTCTGGTGTTGGCAGCCGGTCTCAGCCTCGCTACTTTGCCGCGACGTGGTAGACCTGTTGCCGCAGCCGTCTCAGCCTTCGCCGGGCTGCAGGATAGACCTGGTGCTAGCCGCCCGTTTCGCGCCGCCCGGGTAGACCTGGTGCCCGAACCGTCTCGGGTTTTTCGCGCCGCCTCGTAGACCTGTTGTCGCAGCCGGTCTTTCGCCTTTCGCGAGTCGCCTCGTAGACCCGTGCCGCAGTCGTCTCAGTCTTCGCGCCGCCTCGGGTGACCTGTGCCGCTGCCGGTCTTAGACTTTGCACTCAGCCGTGGGTAGACCCGCTCCGCGAACCGTCTTGGCCTTTCGCCAGCCTCGGGTAGACCTGTTGCCGCAACCCGTCACGCTCTGCGCGCGCGCGTAGACCTGTTGCCGCAGCCGGTCTCAGCTTTGCGCCAGCCGCTGGGTAGACCTGGTGCCGCAGACGATCTCAACTCTTCGCTCTGCCGAGGGGTAGACCTGGTGCCGCAGCCGGTCTCGCCTTTCGCGAAAGCCTCGGGTAGACCTGGTGCCGCAGTCGGTTCAGCTCGCTGGCCGAAGGTAGACCTGGTGCCGGGCAGCCAGTCTCGACTTTCGCCTACCGGTGTAGACCTGGTGCCGCAGCCGGTTCAGTTTTCGCCGCGTGTAGACCTGGTGCCGCAGCCGGGTCTTGGCCTTTTGATGCCTCGTCAGGTGGACTCTGGTGCCGCAGCCGGTTCAGCTCGCTACTCGGGCCGCTGGCAGACCTGGTGCCGCAGCCGGTCTTGGCCTCGCGCCGCTACCGAGGTGGACCTGGTGCTGGCAGCCGGTCTCAGCCTTCGCCGCAGCCTCGGGTAGACCTGGTGCCGGCAGCCGGTCTCCAGCCTTTCGCCGTCGGCCTTCGAGTTAGACCTGGTGCCGCAGTCAGGTCTCAGCCTTCTCGCAGGCCTCGGGTAGACCTGGTGCTGGCAGCCGGTCTCGCTCTTCGGGCGTCGGGCCTCGTTAGACCTGGATGCCGGGTAGCCGGTCTCGCTTATCGGCCGGGCCTGGGTGGACCTGGTGCCGCAGCCGGGTCTCAGCCTTCGTCGCCGCCTCGGTAGACCTTGGTGCCGCAGCCGGTCTTAGCTCTCCGTCGCTGGTAGACCTGGTGCCGCAACCGTCTCAGCTCTTCGTCCGCCTCGGGTAGACCTGGTGCCGCAGCCAGTCTCGCCTTTGCGCCGCGCAGACCTGGTGCCGCAGCCGGTTCAGCTCGCTGCCGCTGGGTAGACCTGGTGCCGCATCCGATCTCAGCCTTTCAGCGTCGGGCTCTGGTAGACCTGGTGCCGCTGCCGGTCTTGGCTCTTCGCTGCCGCGGGATAGACCCGGTGCCGCAGCCGATCTTGGCTCGCTACCGCTGATAGACCTGGTGCCGCAGTCGGTCTCAGCCTTTCGAGCTCTGTCGATGGGTAGACCTGGTGCCGCAGCCGGTCTCAGCCTTTCACTCGCAGCCGGGGTAGACCTGGTGCCGCAGCCGGTTCAGCCTTTCGCCAATGGGCCGCGGGATAGACCTGGTGCCCGCGAACCGTCTCGCCTTTCGCGTCGGGCCTCGGGTAGACCTGGTGCCGGCAGCCAGTCTCGCCTTTCGCAGCCGGGCCTCGGGTAGACCTGGTGCCGCAGCCGATCTCAGCCTTTCGCCTGGTCAAGGGGTGGAAGACCTGGTGCCGCAGCCGGTCTTAGTCTTCGCGCCGCTGGATAGACCTGGAGCCGCAGCCGTCTTGGCCTCGCTACCGGGTAGACTCTGGTGCCGGGCAGCCGGTCTCAGCCATCTCGCCGCTGGTAGACCTGGTGCCGCAGCCTATCTCAGCCTTTCGCTGACCTGTCGCGGGTAGACCTGGTGCCGGCAGCCAGTCTTAGCCTTTTGCCGCCGCCTCTGGTAGACCTGGTGCCGCAGCCGGTCTCAGCCTTTATGCCTGGCCGGGTGGACCTGGTGCCGCAGCCGGTCTCAGCCTTCACGCTCGCGTAGACCTGGTGCCGCAGCCGGGTCTTGGCTCGCTACCGAGGTGGACCTGGTGCTGGCAGCCGGTTCAGCTCTTCGCTGGGCGGCCTCGGGTAGACTCCAGTGCCGCAGCCGGTTCAGCCTTTCGCTGCCGCTGCGGTAGACCTGTGCCCGGCAGCCGGTCTCAGCCTTCGGCCGGGCCTCGGGTAGACCTGGTGCCGCAGCCGGTTCGCCTTTCGCCGGTCGCAGGGTAGACCTGGTGCCCGTAACCGTCTCGGCCTTTCAGCGTCGGCCCTCGGGTAGACCTGGTGCCGGCAGCCGGCCCTCGCCTCAAGCGCCGGCCCCGGCTTAGACCTGGTGTTGGCAGCCGTTCTCAGCCTTTTCGCTCACCGCAGTGTAGACCTGTTGCCGCAGCCGGTTCTCAGCCTCGCCGCTGCAGGATAGACCTGGTGCCGCAGCCGGGTCTCAGCTCGCGCAGGGCCCGCAGGATAGACCTGGTGCCGCAGCCGCTTCAGCCGCCATCTGGCCGCGAGGGAAGACCTTGGTGCCCGCAACCGGTCTCGCCTTTCGCGTCGGGCCTCGGTAGACCTGGTGCCGCAGCCGGCTCACCTTTCGCGAGCCGCTCGGAGTAGACCTGGTGCCGGCAGCCCGATCTCAGCCTCATACTGTCATGGGGAAGACCTGCGCCGCAGCCGGTCTTGGCCTTTTCGCCGCCGGATAGACCTGGAGCCGCAGCCGGTCTTGGCCTTTCGCTGCCGCTTCGGGATAGACCTGGTGCCAGCAGTTGGTCTCAGCCTTTCGCTGCTCTGTCGTAGGGTAGACCTTTGGTGCCGCAGCCAGTCTCGCCTTCACGCCAGCCGTAGACCTGGTGCCGCAACCGTTCAGCTCGGCTTTGTCACGGGTAGACCTGGTGCCGCAGCTGGTCTCGCCCTTCGCAGTCGGGCCTCAATGTAGACCTTGGTGCCGCAGCCAGTCTCAGCCTTTCGCCGACCGGCCGAAGGTAGACCTGTTACCGCAGCCGGTTCAGCCTTTCGCCGCAGGTTAGATCTGGTGCTCGCAATCGCTCCCGCCTTTCAAGGGTCGGGCCTCGTAGACCCAGGTGCCGCAGCCGGTCTCAGCCTTTGCTTCACTGGGTAGACCTGGTGCCGGCAGCCGGTTCAGCTCACCGTCGCTGGTGGGACTTAGTGCCGCAGCCGGTCTCAGCCTTTCGCTCGGGCCGCTGGGTAGACCTGGTGCCGCAGCCGGTCTTGGCCTTTAGCTACCGGGTGGACTCTGGTGCCGCAGCCGGTTCAGCTCGCGTCGGCCTCGTAGACCTGGTGCCGCAGCCGGTTCAGCCTTCGCCGGCTCGGTTAGGACTCTGGTGTTGGCAGCCGGTTCAGCCTTTCGCTTCGGGCCGCAGCTGTAGACCTGTTGCCGCAGCCGGTCTCAGCTTCGCTACTCGGCCTCGGGTAGACCTTGGTGCCCGCGAACCGTCTCGCCTCTCGCGGCCGCCTGGGTAGACCCGGTGTCGCAACCGGTTCGGGCCTTTCGCCTGCGGGCGGGTAGACCTGGTGCTCGCAGCCGATTCGCCTTTCGGGCCGGCTCGGTAGACCTGGTGCCGCACTCGGTTCCAGCTTTTTCAAGGCGGGCTGGCCTCGGTTAGACCTGGTGCCGCAGCCGTGTCTCAGCCTTTCGCTACCGCCTAAGGTAGACCTGTTGCCGCAGCCAATCTCAGCCTTTCGCTCCCGCCTCGGTAGACCTGGTGCCCGCGAACCGTCTCGCGATTTGGCGCTACCGAGGTAGACCTTGGTGCCGCAGCCGGCCCCAGCCTTTCGGCCGGGCCTCGGGTAGACTCGTGTCGCAACCGGTCTCCGCCTGCTGCGCCGCCCTGGTAGACCTGGTGCCGCAGCCGGTCTCGGCGCTTCGTGAGCTCAGCCTCGTAGACCTGCTGCCGCAGCCGGTCTCGCGCGCGCTGGCCGGGCCTCGGTTAGACCTGGTGTTGGTAGCCGGTTCAGCCTTTCGCTCCCCAGCCGCGAAGGTAGACCTGTTGCCGCAGCCGGTCTCAGTTTTCGCTGCGATAGACCTGGTGCCAGCAGCCGGTCTCAGCTCTCTCTTGTCGACAGACGTAGACCTGGTGCGCCCGCAACCGACCTTCAGCTCTTCGCGAGTCGGCCTCGTAGACCTGGTGCCGCAGCCGGGTCTTTGGCCTCGCGTCGCTTGGTAGATCTGTTGCCGCAACCGTCTCAGCCTTTCGCTCACCGCAAGGTAGACCTGTTGTCGCAGCCGGTTCAGCCTTTCGCCACTCCAGCGTAGACCTGGTTCCGCAGCCAGTTCCGCCTTTCGCCACTGGTAGACCTGGTGCCGCAGCCGGCCCTCCACGCCATTCGCTGGTAGACCTGGTGCCGCAGCCGATTCAGCTCTTCGCTACTCGCTGGGTAGACCTGGTGCCGCAGCCAGTCTTAGCCTTTTGCGCCGCTACCGTAGACCTGGTGCCGCAGCCGGTTCAGCCTTTTGCGCCTCGCCGTGGGTGGACTTGGTGCCGCAGTCGGTCTCAGCTGCCTCGTCAGCTGGGGTAGACCTGGTGCCGCAGCCGGTCTTGGCCTTTCGCTACCGAGGTGGACTCTGGTGATGGCAGCCGGTCTCCAGCCTTCGCGCGCCTCGGTAGACCTGGTGCCGCAGCCGGTCTCAGCCTTTCGCCATGCCTGGTAGACTCGGTGCCGCAGCCGGTTCAGCCTTCGCCAGCCTCGGGTAGACCTGGTGCCGCAGCCGGGTTCGCCTTTCGCTACCGGGTCGAGGGGTAGACCTGGTAGCCCGCGAACCGTCTGCCTTTCAGCGGCCGCCTCGGGCTGACCTGGTGCCGAGTCGTCTCGCCTCGCGCACGCCCCGGCCTCGCTTTAGACCTGGTGTTGGCAGTCGCTTCAGCCTTCGCCAAGCAGTAGACTCTGTTGCCGCAGCCGGTCTCAGCCCTTTCGCCGCTGCAGGATAGACCTGTTGCCGGCAGCCGTCTCAGCCTTTCGCGCCGGGCTCGTAGACCTGGTGCCGGCCGGGTTCAGCTTCGCTCGCAAGGTAGACCTGTTGCCGCAGCCGGTTCAGACTTTTCGCCACCGCTGTAGACCTGGTGCCGCAGCCAGTCTCGTTTTTGCCGGCCGCTGGTAGACCTGGTGCCGCAGCCGACTTGGCCTTTTATGCCGCTACCGGGTGGACCTGTTGCTGGCAGTGGGTCTCAGCCTCGCGGCCGGGCCTCGTAGACCTGGTGCCGCAGCCGGTTCAGCACTTCGCTGCCTTGAGTAGACCTGGTGCCGCAGCCGTCTCAGGCTTTCGCCGGCCGCCTCGGGGTACACCTGGTGCCGCAGTCGGTCTTCGCCTTTCGCCGCCGGCCTCGCTTAGATCTAATGTTGGCAGCCGGTTCAGCTCATGCCTGCCGGTAGACCTGCGCCGCAGCCGATCTCAGCTCATCACGCTAAGTGCGATAGACCTGCGCCGCAGCCGGTCTCAGCTCACTCGCTCGCCGCAGGGTAGACTCCAGGCGCGCAGAACCGGGTTCTCGCCTTCGCTGCCGTGGCCTCGGTCAGACCTGTTGCCGCCGCCGGTCTCAGCTCTTTCGCTACCGGGTAGACCTTGGTGGCCGCAGCCGATTCAGCCTTTCGCTCACCGGTCAGCGGGTAGACCTGGTGCCGGCAACCGGTCTTAGCCTTTTGGCGCCGCTACCGTAGACCTGGTGCGCGCAGCCGGTTCCTTCAGCCTTTGCTCTGCGGCCGGTGAGTGGACCTAGTGCCGCAGCGCCGGGTTCCGCGCTTCGCGCCGGTAGACCTGGTGCTCGGCAGCCGGCTTGGCCTCGCTACCGGCGGACCTTGGTGCCGGCAGCCGGTTCAGCCTTCGCGGGCGCTCTGGTAGACCTGCGCCGCAGCCGGTTCTTTCAGCTCTTCGCCGCCGTTCGGGTAGACCTGGTGCCGCAGCCGGTCTCGCCTTTCAGCGCCTTTGTCGCAGGGGTAGACCTGGTGCCCGCGAACCGTCTCGCCTTTCGCGCCGCCCTCGGGTAGACCTGGTGCCGCAGCTGGTCTCGCTCAGCCGCCGGCCTCGGTTTAGGACCTGGTGTTGGCAGCCGGGTCTTCAGCCTCTTCGCCACCAAGATAGCGTAGACCTGCCGCCGCAGCCGTCTAAGCTTTCCGCTGCGCTGCAGGATAGACCTGGTGCCGGGCAGCCGGTCTCAGCCTCGCTCGGGTAGACCTGTCGCCTGTCAACCGTCTCAGCTACGCTCGCTGGCCTCGGCTCTGCTGCCGTCGCCGCGGCCTTTGCAGACGGCCCTCGTAGACCTGGTGCCGCAGCCGGGTCTCAGCCTTCGCTACCGGGCCTCGGGTAGACCTGGTGCCGCTGCCGGTCTTAGGACTTTCGCGACTCCGCCGCTGGGTAGACCTTCGCGCCCGCGAACCGCTGGCCTTTCGCCAGCCAGCCTGTACTGGTTGCCGCAACCGGTCTTCAGCCTTTCGCTACTCGGGCCAGCTAGTTGTAGACCTGTTGCCGCAGCCGGTTCAGCTCTTTCAGCTACACAAGGGCCAGACCTGGTGCCGGCAGCCGGTCTCAGCCTGCGCCTCAAGCAGACCTGCTGGCCGGCAGCCGTCTCGCCTTTCGCTGGCCGGCTGGGCGCTCGGGTTAGGACCTTGAGAGCCGGCAGCCGGCGGCTTTCGCGAGTCGGGCCTCGGGTGGACTCTGGTGCCGCAGCCGGTTCAGCTCTTCGCTGCCGCTCGGGTGGACCTGGTGCCGCAGCCGGTCTTAGCTTTTCGCTACTCTGTCGCTGGGTAGACCTGGTGCCGCAACCGTCTCAGCCTTTCGCTGGCCCGCCTCGTAGACTCCGTGCCGCAGCCAGTCTCGCTCTATGCGCACAAATATTGGTAGACCTTGGTGCCGCAGCCGGTTCAGCCTCAAGCGCCAAGCCGTGACCTGGTGCCGCATCCGATTCAGCCTTCGCGTCGGGCCTCAGGGTAGATTCCGGCGCCGGCTGCCGGTCTCGGTTTCGCCGCTACCGGGATAGACCTGGTGCCGCAGCACGATCTTGGCCTCGCTACCGCTGATAGACCTGCGCACGGCAGTCGGTCTCGGCCTACTGTCGTCGGTAGACCTGGCGCCGCAGCCGGCTCCCAGCTCTTTCACGCCCGCCGTCAAGGTAGACCTTGGTGCCGCAGCCGGTCTCGCAGCCCGCCGCAGGATAGACCTGGTGCCCGCGAACCGTCTCGCCTTTCGAGCGTCGCCTCGGGTAGACCTGGTGCCGCAGCCAGTCTCGCCTTCGCGAGTCGGGCCTCGGTAGACTCGCGCCGCGGCATCGATCCCAGCCTTTCACTCGTCATGAAGACCTGGTGCCGCAG
The DNA here is from genome assembly GCA_034336665.1 of Luscinia megarhynchos. Taxonomy (NCBI): domain Eukaryota; kingdom Metazoa; phylum Chordata; class Aves; order Passeriformes; family Muscicapidae; genus Luscinia; species Luscinia megarhynchos. Next base: position 1,672 of record JAPFBE010000370.1, on the reverse strand, counting down.
CCGGGTCTTGGCCTTCGCTGCCACGCCAGCGGGATAGACCTTGAGCCGCAGCCAGGTCTTGGCCTTTCGCTACCGGTAGACCTGGCGGCCGCAGCCGCCCCAGCTATTCGCAGGCTGCTACCGGGCCTGGTGCCGACCTGCCGATTCAGCCTTCGCCACCTGTCGGTAGACCTGGTGCCGCAGCCAGTCTTAGCCTTTTGGCGCCAAGGCGGGTAGACTCCAGTGCCGGGTAGCCGGCTCCCAGCCTTTTTATACTCGGGCGTGCGTGGACTCGCAGCCGCAGCCGGTCTCAGCCTTCAAGGCTCGGTCAGCTGGTAGATCTGGTGCCGCAGCCGGGTCTTGGCCTTTCGCCGCTGCCGAGGGTGGACCTGGTGCTGGCACGGCGTCTCAGCCTCTCGCTACGCGCCTCCTGGTAGACCTTGGTGCCGCAGCCGGTCTCAGCCTGCGCTACCGGGTAGACCTGGTGCCGGCAGTCGGTCTCAGCCTCCTTCGGCCGGCCTCGGTAGACCTGGTGCCGCAGCTCGGCTCTCGCCTTTCATACCGGGCCCGCAGGGTAGACCTGGTGCCCGCGAACCGTCTCGCGCCGGCCGCGCCTCGTAGACCTGCCGCCGGGCCGAAATGTCTCGGCCTCAGCGTCGGCGGGTTTAGGACCTGGTGTTGGCAGCCGCTTCAGCCTTTCGCCGGCTCACCGCAAGGTAGACCTGTTGCCCAGCCGGTTCAGCCTTCGCTGCCGCTCAGGATAGACCTGCGACGCAGCCGGTTCAGCCAAAACCAAAACACCCCCCCCCCCAAAACCCCCAAACCCTTCGCCGCCGCTTGACAGACCTGTACGCAGCCGGTCTGCCTTCGCAAATCCCCGGAGTAGACCTGGTGCCGCAGCCGTCTCAGCCTTCCACCAACCACCCACCCCACCGCCGCCGGGTAGACCTGCGCCCGCAGCCGGTCTTGGCCCTTACGCCGCTACCGGGTGACCTGGTGCCGCAGCCTATTCAGCCCTTCGCTTCAATCTCGGTGGACCTACCGCAGCCGTCTCAGCCTTCGGCCGGCCCCGTAGACCTTGTGCCGCAGCCGGTTCAGGCCTACCGTGTAGACCTGTTGCCGGCAGCCGGTTCAGCCTCATGTCCGCTCGGGTAGACCTGGTGCCCGCAACTGCGCTTCGCTTTCACAAGCCGGCCTCGGTGACCTGGTGCCGCAACCGTCTAACCTTTCGCACCGAAGGTAGACCTGGTGCCGCAGCCGATCTCAGCCTTTCGCCGGGTAGTGACCTGGTGCCGCACTGGTCTCAGTTTCGCTGGCCGCCTCGGTTAGACCTGGCTGCAGTCGTCTCAGCCTGCCACTACCGCGAAGGTAGACCTGTTGTTGCCGCAGCCAATTCAGCTCGCTACTCGCCTCAGACCTTGGTGCCCCGTGAACCGGTTCGCATTTACCGAGGTAGACCTGGTGCCGCAGCCGGTCTCAGCTCTTCGTCGGCTCTGGTAGGACTCCAGGTCGCAACCGGCTCGTTACAGCGTCGCCCCGGGTAGACCTGTGCCGCAGTCGTCTCGCCTTTCGAGCCGGGCCTCGGGTAGACCTGTTGCCGCAGCCGGTTCGCTCGGCGTCGGCCTCGGTTAGGACCTGGTGTTGCAATGTCCAGCCTTCGCTCGCCGTATGGTAGACCTGTTGCCGCAGCCGG
>JAPFBE010000037.1:1530815-1594444 GCA_034336665.1 Luscinia megarhynchos | reverse complement strand
TCCATCATTTACACCCCACATTCCTCCTGTGCACCCCAAAATAGATTTTGGGGCTCCCCCACACTCCACATTTACCCCAAAAATCCCAAATTTCCTTTATTTTCCACGATGGATTTTGGGGTTCCCCACATCCCAGACTTATCCTAAAAATCTCAACTTCCCATTTTTTTCCCAGAATGGATTTTGGGGTTCCCTGGATCCCAGAGTTATCCCAAACACCCCAAATTCCCATTTTTTTTTTAGGATGGCTTCGTGCAGAATGTGCACACCCCCTGGGTGTGGGTGTGGGGCTCTGAGGTTCCCCTGTGCATATTCTGGGATGGATTTTGGGGTTCCCCAGACCCCACATTCACCCCAAACCCCCATTTCCCCCAGGATGGCTTTGTGCAGAACGTGCACACAGAACTCTGGGATGGATTTTTGGGTTCCCTGGACACCCCAACCACCCCAAATCCCCATTTTTTTTAGGATGGCTTCGTGCAGAATGTGTACAAGTCCTGGGTTCTGCTGGGGCTCTCTGAGGTTCCCCTGTGCATATTCTGGGATGGATTTTGGGGTTCCCCACATCCCAACCACCCCAAACCCCCATTTTTTCCCAGGATGGCTTCGTGCAGAACAGGCACACAGAATTCTGGGCTGGATTTTGGGGTTCCCTGGACACCCCAACCACCCCAAATCCCCATTTTTTTTAGGATGGCTTCATGCAGAACATGCACAAATCCTGGGTTCTGCTGGGGCTCTCTGAGGTTCCCCTGTGCATATTCTGGGATGGATTTTGGGGTTCCCCAGACCCCACATTCACACCAAATTCCCATTTTTTCCCAGGATGGCTTTTTGCAGAACCTGCACGCTGGGCTCTGGGATGGATTTTGGGGTTCCCCAGGCCCCAGATTCACCCCAAACCCCCATTTTTTCCCAGGATGGCTTTGTGCAGAACAGGCACACAGAACTCTGGGCTGGATTTTGGGGTTCCCTGGACACCCCAACCACCCTAAATTCCCATTTTTTCCCAGGATGGCTTCGTGCAGAATGTGCACACAGAATTCTGGGATGGATTTTGGGGTTCCCTGAACACCCCAACCACCCCAAATTCCCATTTTATTTTAGGATGGCTTCGTGCAGAATGTGTACAAGTCCTGGGTTCTGCTGGGGCTCTCTGAGGTTCCCCTGTGCATATTCTGGGATGGATTTTGGGGTTCCCCAGACCCCAGATTCACCCCAAACCCCCATTTTTTCCCAGGATGGCTTTGTGCAGAACAGGCACACAGAATTCTGGGCTGGATTTTGGGGTTCCCTGGACACCCCAACCACCCCAAATCCCCATTTTTTTTAGGATGGCTTCATGCAGAACATGCACAAATCCTGGGTTCTGCTGGGGCTCTCTGAGGTTCCCCTGTGGATATTCAGGGATGGATTTTGGGGTTCCCCAGACCCCACATTCACGCCAAATTCCCATTTTTTTCGAGGATGGCTTCGTGCAGAACCTGCACACGGGGCTCTGGGCTGGATTTTGGGGTTCCCCAGAGCCCAGATTCCCCCCAAACCCCTGTGTTTTTAGGATGGCTTGCAGAACATGCACACTCGCTGGTATGTGGTGTGGGGTCACTTGAGGTTCCCCTGAGGATATTCTGGGATGGATTTTGGGGTTCCCCAGACCCCGATTCCCCCCAAACCCCCATTTTTCCAGGATGGCTTCGTGCAGAACGTGCACACGGGGCTCTGGGCTGGATTTTGGGGTTCCCTGGATGCCCCAAGCTCCCCAAACCCCCATTTTTTTTAGGATGGCTTCGTGCAGAACGTGCACACGCCGCGGGTGCGGGTGGACCCCGACGGGCGCTGCGCGGTGATGCTGATCTACGGCACGCCTGGTGGTGCTGCTCCTTCCCAAGAGGGGACTCGCTGGCCGACGAGCACGAGGGGCTGGTGGGCGAGGGGTGAGGCAGCCCCCAGCCCCCCAAAACCACAGAGCCCACCCTGAGCCCACCCTGATCCCATCCTGAGCTCCCCCCAAAAACAGGGAACCCCCTGAGCCCTCCCCTGAGCTCCCCCAAAACCAGGGAACACCCCCTGAGCCCCCCTGAACCCACCCTGAGCTCCCCCCAAAAACTGGGGAACACCCCTGAGCCCACCCTGAGCCCATCCTGAGCCTCTCAAAACTGGGGAACACCCCTGAACTCACCCTGAGCCCCCCAAAACCAGAGGAGCTCCCCCCCCGAGCCCCCCCCCAAAACCGGGGAACACCTCTGAGCCCACCCTGAACCCACCCTGAGCCCCCCCAAAACGGGAAACACCCCTGAACCCACCTGAGCTCCCCCCAAAACGGGGGAACCCCCCTGAGCTCCCCCAAAACCAGAGAGCCCCCCCCCCGAACCCACCCTGAGCTCCCCCAAAACTGGGGGGAACACCCCCTGAGCCCCCCTGAACCCACCCTGAGCCCCCCCAAAACTGGAGAACACCCCGAGCCCCCCCAAAATGGAGCATCCCCCTGAGCTCCCCCAAACCGGGAACCCTCCTGAGCCCCCCTTGAGCCCCCCCCTGGAACCCACCCCTGGAGCTCCCCCCAAAACCAGAGAGCCCCCCCTGAACACCCCCTGAGTCCCCCAAATTCAGGGATTCCCTCCTGAACCCTCTCAAAATCCCCCCCTGAGCTCCCCCCAAAACCAGGGAATCTCCCCTGAGCACCACCGAGCCCCCCCAAAACCAGAGAACCCCCTTCCTGAACGCCCTCGAGCACTCCTAAGCTCCCCCAAATTCAGGGAGCCCCCCTGAGCCCCTCAAAACTGGGGAAGCTCCTCCAAACCCCTCTGAGCCCCCCAAAACCAGAGAACCCCCCTGAGCTCCCCCCTGAACCCCCCAAAATCCCCCCTGAGCTCCCCCAAAACCAGGGAATCTCCCTGAGCACCACCGAGCCCCCCAAAACCAGAGAACCCCCTTCCTGAACACCCTCGAGCACCCCTAAGTCCCCCAAATTCAGGGAGCCCCCCCTGAGCTCCCTCAAAAGTGGGGAAGCTCCTCCAAACCCCTCTGAGCCCCCCAAACCAGAGAACCCCCCTGAGCTCCCCCCTGAACCCCCCAAAATCCCCCCTGAGCCCCCCGCAAAACCAGGGAATGCCCCCTGAGCCCGCCTCTGAACACTCCAAAACCGGGGAAACCCCTGAGCCTCCCAAATTCGGGGAACCCCCACTGAATCCCCCCTGAGCTCCCCCCCGAGCTCCCCCAAATCTGGGACCCCTGAACCCCCCAAATTCGGGCTCCCCTGAGCCCCCCTGAGCTCTCCCCAAATTCGGGACCCCCCCTGAGCCCCCCCATAACCAGAGAACTCCTCCTGAGTCCCCCCAAACACCCCCAAACCAGGGAAACCCCCTGAGCCCCCCAAATTCAGGTGACTCCTGAGCCCACCCTGACCCCCCAGATTCGGTCCCTCCTGAGCCCCCCAAATTGGGGGACCCTTCTGAGCCCCCCCCTGAACCCTTCAAATTCGGGTCCCCCCTGAGCTCCCCCCGGTTCAGGGACCCCCCTGACGCCCTCCTGAGCCCCCCCAGATTCAGGTCCCCCCTGATTCCCCTGAGCCACCCAAATTTGGGGGAACACCCCTGAGCCCCCCAAATTGGGGAACTCCCCCTGACCCCCCAAATTCGGGCCCCCTCCCTCAAGAGTGGCAGAAGTCGAGTTTCCTGCCCAGCTACATCATCGACGTAAGTGGAGTTGGACGAGAAACTGCTCAATATCATCGACATGCAGTTCCTGCATGGCTACTATGAGCCCACCCCTGCTGATCCTCTTCGAGCCCAACCAGACCTGGCCCGGGTCAGTGCCAGATTTTGGGGGGTCTGCAGGGAATCTGGGGGGTTCAGAGGGATTTGAGGACGTTTTGGGGTGGTTTCAGGGGTTTTAGGGGAATTTGGGGGGTCCCAGCCCCTGCAGTTCCTGCATGGCTACTATGAGCTCACTCCTGCTGATCCTCTTCGAGCTCAACCAGACCTGGCCCGGGTCAGTGCCAGGTTTTGGGGGGTCTGGAGAGAATCTGGGGGGTTTCAGAGGGATTTGAGGGGGTTTGGGGGTGCTTTAGGGGAATTTGGGGGTCCCAGCCCCTGCAGTTCCTGCATGGCTACTATGAGCCCACCCTGCTGATCCTCTCTGAGCTTAAACCAGACCTGGCCCGGGTCAGTGCCAGGTTTTGGGGGGTCTGGAGAGAATCTGGGGGGTTTCAGGGGATTTGAGGGAGTTTCAGGGGGATTTGGGGGGTGCTTTTGGGGGTTGCAGTTCCTGCATGGTACTACGAACCCACCCTGCTGATCCCTGTCTGAGCCCAACCAGACCTGGCCCGGGTCAGTGCCAGATTTTGGGGGGTCTGGAGAGAATCTGGGGGGGGGGTTTCAGAGGGATTTGAGGGGGTTTGGGGGTGAATTTCAGGGGAATTTGGGGGTCCCAGCCCTGCAGTTTCTGCACGGCCACTCTGAGCCCACCCTGCTGATTCTTCTCTGAGCCCAACCAGACCTGGCCCGGGTCAGTTCTGGGGGTTTGGGGGGATTTGGGGGGTTATGGGATGGTTTCAGGGGGTTTCAGGGTGTTTTGAGAGGGTTTTAGGGGATTTGGGGGGTGTTTTGGGGAATTTGAGGGTCCCAGTTCCTGCATCGGCCACTCTGAGCTCATTCTGCTGATCCTCTTCGAAAGCCCAACCAGACCTGGCCCGGGTCAGTGCCAGGTTTTGGGGGGTCTGGAGAGAATCTGGGGGGTTCAGGGGATTTGAGGGAGTTTCAGGGGGATTTGGGGGGTGATTTTTGGGGGTCCCAGGTCCTGCACGGCCACTCTGAGCCCACCCTGCTGATCCTCTCTGAGCCCAGCCAGACCTGGCCCGGTCAGTGGCAGATTTTGGGGGGTCTGGAGAGAATCTGGGGGTGTTTCAGAGGGATTTGAGGGGGTTTTGGGGTGGATTTCAGGGGAATTTGGGGGTCTCAGCCCCTGCAGTTCCTGCATGGCTACTATGAGCCCACCCTGCTGGTCCTCTCTGAGCCCAGCCAGACCTGGCTCGGGTCAGTGCCAGATTTTGGGGGGTCTGCAGGGAATTTGGGGGGGTTTCAGAGGGATTTGAGGACGTTTTGGGGTGGTTTCAGAAGGTTTTAGGGGAATTTGGGGGGTCCCAGCCCCTGCAGTTCCTGCGTGGGTACTATGAACCCACCCTGCTGATCCTCTTCTGAGCCCAACCAGACCTGGCCCGGGTCAGTGCCAGGTTTTGGGGGGTCTGGAGAGAATCTGAGGGGGTTTGGGGGTCCAGGGATAGGAAACAGGCCAGGGGACACTGCTCAGTTTGGGGTGACAGTGACCTTTGGGGACAGAGGGACAGGGTCACTCTGTCACCTCCTGGTGACATTGGGGTGTCCCCAACGGTGTGACAGGGCTGAGGGGTCAGGTGTCACCCGCAGGTGACATTGGGGTGTCCCCACAGGAGGGTGGCAGTGCCACCGGACACCTGTGGGGTCAGGGTGTGTCTGTCACCCCCCAGGTGACATTGGGGTGTCCCCACAGGAGGGTGGCAATGTGACAGGACACCTGTGGGGGTCAGGGTGTGTCTGTCACCCCCAGGTGGCACAGAGGTGACAGTGGTGTCCCCACAGGAGGGTGGCAGTGCGACAGGACACCTGTGGGGGTTAGGTGTGTCCGTCACCCCCCAGGTGACACAGAGGTGACAGTGGTGTCCCCACAGGAGGGTGGCAGTGCGACAGGACACCTGTGGGGGTCAGGGTGTGTCCGTCACCCCCCAGGTGACACAGAGGTGACAGTGGTGTCCCCACAGGAGGGTGGCAGTGCGACAGGACACCTGCAGCATCGTGGCCATCTCGCTGAACATCCTGCAGCGCGTCCACCCCGTCATCTGGTCACTGAGCTCGCTGCCCTTCGACTGTACCCAGGCACTGCCTGTGCCCAAACCCATCGGTGAGTGACAGGGACAGTGACACAGTGACAGTGACACAGTGACAGTCACTGAGCTCGCTGCCCTTCGACTGTACCCAGGCACTGCCTGTGCCCAAACCCATCGGTGAGTGACAGGGACAGTGACACAGTGACACAGTGACAGTGACAGTGACAGTGACAGTGACAGTCACTGAGCTTGCTGCCCTTTCGACTGTACCCAGGCACTGCCTGTGCCCAAACCCATCGGTGAGTGACACAGTGACAGTGGCACAGTGACAGTGACACAGTGACAGTGACACAGTGACACAGTGACAGTGACAGTCACTGAGCTCGCTGCCCTTCGACTGTACCCAGGCACTGCCTGTGCCCAAACCCATCGGTGAGTGACACAGTGACAGTGACACAGTGACAGTGACAGTGACAGTCACTGAGCTCGCTGCCCTTCGACTGTACTCCAGGCACTGCCTGTGCCCAAACCCATCGGGTGAGTGACAGGGACAGTGACACAGTGACAGTGACACAGTGACACAGTGACAGTGACACAGTGACAGTGACAGTCACTGAGCTCGCTGCCCTTCGACTGTACCCAGGCACTGCCTGTGCCCAAACCCATCGGTGAGTGACAGGGACACAGTGACACAGTGACAGTGACACAGTGACAGTCACTGAGCTCGCTGCCCTTCGACTGTACCCAGGCACTGCCTGTGCCCAAACCCATCGGTGAGTGACAGGGACAGTGACACAGTGACAGGGACACAGTGACAGGGACAGTGACACAGTGACAGTCACTGAGCTTGCTGCCCTTCGACTGTACCCAGGCACTGCCCGTCCCCAAACCCATCGGTGAGTGACAGTGACACAGTGACACAGTGACAGTGACACAGTGACAGTGACACAGTGACAGTGACAGTGACAGTCACTGAGCTTGCTGCCCTTCGACTGTACCCAGGCACTGCCTGTCCCCAAACCCATCGGTGAGTGACAGGGACAGTGACACAGTGACAGTGACACAGTGACACAGTGACATGGTGACAGTCACTGAGCTCACTGCCCTTCGACTGTACCCAGGCACTGCCTGTGCCCAAGCCCATCGGTGAGTGACAGTGACACAGTGACACAGTGACAGTGACACAGTGACACGGTGATGGTGACACAGTGACACAGTGGCAGTGACACTGTCCCCGATGTCCCAGGGGGCGTGGTGATGGTTATACTGTTGGTGACACTGACACTGTTGGTGGCACTGATGGTGACAGTGACTGTGACACTGTCCCTGTCCCTGTCCCAGGGGGTGTGGTGATGATGTCACTGACACTGTTGGTGACATTGATACTGTTGGTGACACTGTTGGTGACACTGATGGTGATGATGACACTGTCCCTGTCCCTGTCCCAGGGGGTGTGGTGATGATTACACTGGTGGTGTCACTGACACTGATGGTGACAATGACAGTGACACTGTCCCTGTCCCTTTCCCAGGGTGTGTGGTGATGATGTCACTGACACTGTTGGTGGCACTGTTGGTGACATTGATACTGTCAGTGGCACTGTCCTTGTCACAGGGGGTGTGGTGATGGTGACACTGTTGGTGACACTGACACTGTTGGTGGCACTGTTGGTGACACTGTCCCTGTGGCAGGGGGCGTGGTCATGGTGACACGGATGGTGTCACTGACACTGTTGGTGGCATTGATGGTGACAATGACACTGTCCCTGTCCCTGTGCAGGGGGCATGGTGGTGGTGACATGGATGGTGTCACTGACACTGTTGGTGGCACTGTCCCTGTCCCTGTCCCTGTGCAGGGGGCGTGATGATGGTGACACTGATGGTGTCACTGACACTGATGGTGACAATGACACTGTCCCTGTCCCTGTCCCTGTGGCAGGGGGTGTGGTGATGGTGACACGGATGGTGTCACTGACACTGATGGTGACAATGACACTGTCCCTGTCCCTGTCCCTGTGCAGGGGGCGTGGTGATGGTGACACGGATGGTGTCACTGACACTGTCCCTGTCCCTGTCCCTGTGCAGGGGGCGTGGTGATCTTTGCTGTGAACTCGCTGCTGTACCTGAACCAGTCCGTGCCCCCGTACGGCGTCGCCCTCAACAGCCTCACCTGCGGCACCACCGTCTTCCCGCTGCGTGAGGGCGGCCTTCGGCCTCGTCCCCGGCCTCCTCATCATCCCCATCCTCGTCATCCTCAGCCTCACCAGCCCCATCCTCATCAGCCTCCTCCTCATCATCCCCATCCTCATCATCCTCAGCCTCACCAGCCTCAGCCTCATCATCCTCCTCATCATCATCCCCATCCCCATCATCCTCATCCTCATCATCCTCAGCCTCACCAGCCCCATCCTCATCATCCTCATCCTCATCATCCTCAGCCTCACCAGCCTCAGCCTCATCATCCTCCTCATCATCATCCCCATCCCCATCATCCTCAGCCTCATCATCCTCAGCCTCACCAGCCCCATCCTCATCATCCTCATCCTCATCATCCTCAGCCTCACCAGCCCCATCCTCATCATCCTCATCCTCATCATCCTCAGCCTCACCAGCCTCGTCCCCATCATCCTCCTCCTCATCATCCCCATCCCCATCATCCTCAGCCTCATCATCCTCAGCCTCACCAGCCCCATCCTCATCATCCTCATCCTCATCATCCTCAGCCTCACCAGCCTCATCCCCATCATCCTCAGCCTCTTCAGCCTCATCCCCGTCATCCTCATCAGCCTCATCATCTTCCTCTTCATCCTCCTCCTCATCATCCTCATCATCCTCATCATCCTCATCCCCATCATTCTCAGCCTCAGCCTCATCCTCATCCCCATCATCCTCATCAGCCTCATCATCTTCCTCTTCATCCTCCTCCTCATTATCCTCATCATCCTCATCCCCATTCTCCTCAGTCTCTTCAGCCTCATCCCCATCATCCTCATCCTCATCATCCTCAGCCTCATCATCCTCATCCCCATCGTCCTCAGCCTCATCAGCCTCATCCTCCTCCTCTTCAGCTTCATCATGCTCATCCTCCTCTTCTTCAGCCTCATCCCCATCAGCCTCAGCCTCATTATCCTCAGCCTCATCATCCTCATCCTCCTCTTCAGCCTCATCCCCATCATTCTCAGTCTCATCATCTTCATCCTCCTCCTCTTCAGCCTCATCAGCCCCATCTTCATCCTCATCAGCCTCATCCTTGTCTTCATCATCCTCAGCCTCATCCCCATTGGCCTCCTCCTCCTCCTCTTCAGCCTCATCATCCCCATCATCCCCCTCTGCCTCTTCCTCTTCAGCCTCATCATCTCTGTCAGCCTCAGCCTTGTTCTCATCATCCTCATCCTCCTCTTCAGCCTCCTCCTCATTGTCCCACTCATCTTCCTCCTCTTCCTCCTCATCTTCCTCCTTCTCTTTTTCTCTCCCCATCCTTTGTTATCATCATTTTCTTCACCTTCCTCTTCTTCCTCTCCCTGTCCCCTGTCCCTGTCCCCTGTCCCTGTCACTGTCCCCTGTCCCTGTCCCTGTCCCCCGTCCCCTGTCCCTGTCCCTGTCCCCATTCCTCTCCCTGTCCCCTGTCCCTGTCCCCTGTCCCCTTTTCCCTGTCCCCTGTCCCTGTCCCCATGTCCTTGTGTCTGTTCCTGTCCCCTGTCCCTGTCCCCATACCTGTCCCTGTCCCTATCCCTGTCCCATGTCCCTATCCCCTGTCCCCATGTCCCCATGTCCCTGTGTCTGTCCCTGTCCCTGTCCCTGTCCCCATCCCTGTCCCTGTCCCTGTCCCCATACCTGTCCCTGTCCCCATCCCTCTCCCTGTCCCTGTCCCCTGTCCCATGTCCCTATCCCTGTCCCCATGTCCCCATGTCCTTGTGTCTGTCCCTGTCCCCTGTCCCTGTCCCATCCCTGTCAGTGTGTCTGTCCCTGTGTCCCCATGTCCCTGTGTCTGTCCCTGTCCCTCCCTGTCCCCATGTCCCCATGTCCCTGTGTCTGTCCCTGTGTCCCTGTGTCCCTGTGTCCCTGTGTCTGTCCCTGTGTCCCCATGTCCCTGTGCCCCTGTGTCTGTTCCTGTGTCCCCATGTCCCTGTGTCTGTCCCTGTGTCCCTGTGTCTGTCCCTGTCCCTGTGTCTGTCCCTGTGTCTGTCCCTGTCCCCCTGTCCCTGTCCCTGTCCCCATGTCCCTGTGTCTGTCCCTGTCCCTCACTGTCCCCTCCCTGTCCCCAGGGATCCAGGAGGGTGTGAGGATGACTCTGGACTGTGCCCAGGCCACCTTCATCTCCTATGACAAGATGGTCATCTCGCTCAAGGGGGGGGAGATGTGAGTCTGGGGGGGCCTGGGGGGTGTCCCCAGGGATTTTGGGGTGTCCCCAGGGAATATTGGGGTGTCCCAGAGGGATTTTGGGGTGTTCTGTCCCCCCCTGAAGTGTCCCCTGTGTGTCCCAGCCATGTCCTGGCCCTGATCAGAGCTGGGATGAGCTCTGTCTTGTGGGACAAGGGGGGGCCCTGGGGGTCCTGGATTTTTTTGGGGGGCTCCCCAAGAATTTTGGGGTATCCCAAAGGGATTTTGGGGTTTCCCCAAGAATTTTGGGGTGTCCCATGTCCCTTTCTGAGGTGCCACCCCCCGTCCCAGCCGTGTCCTGACCTTGATCAGGAACAGGATGAGCTCTGTCCTGTGGGACAAGGGGGGTCCCTGGGGCTCCTGGTTTTTTGGGGGTGTCTCCAGGGATTTTGGGGTGTCCCCAGGAATTTTTGGGTGTCCCTGAGGGATTTTGGGGTGTCTTGTCCCCCCCTGAAGTGTCCCCTGTGTGTCCCAGCTACGTGCTGACCCTGATCATGGACAGGATGAGCTCTGTCCTGTGGGACAAGGGGGGCGTCCCTCTGAGTCCTGGAATTTTTGGGGGGGTCCCCAGGAATTTTGGGTGTCCCTGAGGGATTTTGGGGTGTCCCTGAGGGATTTTGGGGTGTCCTGTCCCCCCCTGAAGTGTCCCCTGTGTGTCCCAGCCATGTCCTGACCCTGATCATGGACAGGATGAGCTCTGTCCTGTGGGACAAGGGGGTTCCCTGGGGCTCCTGGTTTTTGGGGGTGTCTCCAGGGATTTTGGGGGTATCCCCAAAGGGATTTTGGGGTGTCCCCAGGAATTTTGGGGTGTCCTGTCCCCCCCTGAAGTGTCCCCTGTGTGTCCCAGCCATGTCCTGACCCTGATCATGGACAGGATGAGCTCTGTCCTGTGGGACAAGGGGGTTCCCTGGGGCTCCTGGTTTTTTGGGGGTGTCTCCAGGGATTTTGGGGTATCCCCAAGGGATTTTGGGGTGTCCCCAGGAATTTTGGGGTGTCCTGTCCCCCCCTGAAGTGTCCCCTGTGTGTCCCAGCCATGTCCTGACCCCTGATCATGGACAGGATGCTTCTGTCCTGTGGGACAAGGGGGCGTCCCTCTGAGTCCCGGAATTTTGGGGGGGTCCCCAAGAATTTTGGGGTGTCCCCAAGGGATTTTGGGGTGTCCCCGAGGGATTTTGGGGTGTCCTGTCCCCCCCTGAAGTGCCCCCTGTGTGTCCCAGCTACGTGCTGACGCTGATCACGGACGGGATGCGCTCCGTGCGCTCCTTCCACTTCGACAAAGCGGCCGCCTCCGTCCTCACCACCTGTGTAAGCACCTGGGGACACCTGGGGACATTGGGGGACACTTTGGGGACATTTGGGGACAGCTGTGCCCCCCCCTGTCCCCAGATGGTCCCTCTGGAGCCCGGTTATCTCTTCCTGGGGTCCCGTCTGGGCAACTCGCTGCTGCTCAGGTACACGGAGAAACTGCAGGAGCCACCGGCTGGGGCGGGCAAGGAGGGGCCTGAGAGGCAGGTGAGAGATCAGATTGCACCTGGGGAACCCAAAATCTACCTGGGGAACCCCAAAATCCACCTGGGGGACCCCAAAAACCACCTGGGTACCCCCAAAACCCTCCCCAGATCCTTCCCGAGATCCCAAATCCCCATCCCAGAGATCCTGGCCAGAGTGGGCAGGGAGGGGCCTGACAGACAGGTGAGAGCCCAAATTGCACCTGGGGAACCCAAAATCTACCTGGGGATCCACAAAATCCACCTGGGAACCCAAAATCTACCTAGGGACCCCAAAATCCACCTGGGGGACCCGAAAATCCATCTGGGTACCCGAAAACCCTCCCCAAATCCTTCCCGAGATCCCAAATCCCCATCCCAGAGCCGCCGGCTGGGGCGGGCAAGGAGGGGCCTGACAGACAGGTGAGAGCACAAATCACACCTGGGGAACCCCAAAAACCACCTGGGGACCACAAAAACAACCTGGGGGACCCCAAAACTCACCTGAGTGTCCCCAAAATCCACCTGGGTACCTCTAAAATCCTCCCCAGTACCCCAAAATGCTTCCCAAGAACCCCAAATCCCTCCCACGATTCCAAATCCCCATTCCAGAGATCCTGGCCAGGGTGGGTAGGGAGGGGCCTGAGAGGCAGTTGAGACCCCAAATCAGACCTGGGGAGCCCAAAACTCTCCTGGGGAACCCCAAAATCTACCTAGGGACCCCCAAAACCCTCCCCAGTACCCCAAAATGCTTCCCAAGAGCCCCAAATCCTTCCCGAGATGCCAAATCCCCGTCCCAGAGATCCTGGCCAGGGTGGGTAGGGAGGGGCCTGACAGGCAGGTGAGAGCCCAAAACTCACCTGGGGAACCCAAAATCTACCTGGGGATCCCAAAAACCACCTGGGGATCCCCAAAATCACCTGGGTACCCCAAAACCCTCCCCAAATCTTTCCCGAGATCCCAAATCCCCATCCCAGAGCACCTGGCCAGGGTGGGCAGGGAGGGGCCTGACAGACAGGTGAGAGCACAAATCACACCTGGGGACCCCAAAATCTACCTGGGGACCCCAAAATCCACCTGGGGGACCCCAAATCCCTCCCCTGGGACCCCCAAATCCCTAGTGGGGAGCCCAGATCTGTCCCTGTTCCCCAGGAGGAGCCCCCGGTGAAGAAGAAACGCTCGGAGCCATCGGGGCCGTGGGCAGGTGGGGACAGCTGGGGACACCTGGGGACAGCTGGGGACACCTGGGGACACCTGAGGGGCACTTGGGGACATCTGGGGACATCTGAGGGGCACTTAGGGACAACTGGAGGACACCTGGGGACACCTGGGGGACAGCTGGGGACACCTGGGGACATCTGAGGGGCACTTGGGGACATCTGGGGACATCTGAGGGGCACTTGGGGACACCTGGGACACACCTGGGGACACCTGGGAACAGCTGGGGACACCTGGGGACATCTGAGGGGCACCTGGGGACATCTGGGACACACCTGGGGACACCTGGGGGACAGCTGGGGACATCTGAGGGGGCACTTGGGGACATCTGGGGGACATCTGAGGGGCACTTGGGGACAACTGGGGGACACCTGGGGACATCTGGGGACACCTGGGGACAGCTGGGGACATCTGAGGGACAGCTGGGGACATCTGGGGACACCTGGGGACATCTGGGGGACACCTGGGGACACCTGGGGACATCTGAGGGGCACCTGGGGACACTTGGGGACATCTGGGGGACACCTGGGGACACCTGAGAATACCTGGGGACACCTTGGGGGACACCTCCCAGTCACTGCAGAGGTGACAAAGTGTCAGAGGGGTCACCTGGGGGCAGTGGGTGACAGGTGTGTCCCTGTCACAGGGGGTGGCAGTGAGTGACACAGGAGGTGACAGCTGTGCCATTGTCCCTGTCCCCAGGGGGTGGCAGTGGGTGACACAGGGGTGGCAGTGGGTGACTGACACAGGGATGGCAGTGGGTGGCACTGTCACTGTCGCAGGGGGTGACAGTGGGTGACAGTGGGTGACACTGTTGCTGTCGCAGGGGGGTGGCAGTGGGTGACACTGTGGCTGTGGCAGGGGGTGACAGTGGGTGACAGGGGTGGCACTGTGGCTGTCCCAGGGGGTGGCAGTGGGTGACACAGGGTGACAGTGGGTGACACTGTGGCTGTCCCAGGGGGTGACAGTGGGTGACAGTGGGTGACAGGGGTGGCACTGTTGCTGTCATGAGGGGATGGCAGTGGGTGACAGGGGTGACACTGTGGCTGTCCCAGGGGGTGACATTGGGTGACACAGCTGTGACACTGTTGCTGTCCCAGGGGGTGACAGTGGGTGACACAGGGGGTGACAGTGGGTGACACTGTGGCTGTCCCAGGGGGTGGCAGTGGGTGACACTGTGGCTGTCCCAGGGGGTGACAGTGGGTGACAGGGGTGACACTGTGGCTGTCCCAGGGGGTGGCAGTGGGTGACAGGGGTGGCACTGTGGCTGTCCCAGGGGGTGGCAGTGGGTGACACAGCTGTGACACTGTGGCTGTGGCAGGGGGTGACAGTGGGTGACACAGCTGTGGCACTGTGGCTGTCCCAGGGGATGGCAGTGGGTGACAGAGCTGTGGCACTGTGGCTGTCCCAGGGGGTGGCAGTGGGTGACAGTGGGTGACACTGTGGCTGTCCCAGGGGTGACAGTGGGTGACAGAGCTGTGGCACTGTGGCTGTCCCAGGGGGGTGACAGTGGGTGACACAGGGGGTGACAGTGGGTGACACTGTGGCTGTCCCAGGGGGGTGACAGTGGGTGACACTGTGGCTGTCCCAGGGGTGGCAGTGGGTGACAGTGGGTGACACTGTGGCTGTGGCAGGGGGAGCCGCAGGCAGGGACGAGGTGGATGAGATCGAGGTGTCACGGCAGCTAGCGGCCTCGGGGGACACAGCTGGCCACCTACAGCTTCGAGGGTACTGTCACCTGTGTGTCACCTGTGTCACCTGTGTGTCACTCTGTGTCACTTGTGTGTCACCTGTGTGCAACACACAGCTGGCCACCTACAGCTTCGAGGTACTGTCACCTGTGTCACCTGTGTCACCTGTGTGTCACTGTCACCTGTGTGTCACCTGTGTGCAACACATGGCTGGCCACCTACAGCTTCGAGGTACTGTCACTGTCATTGTCACTGTCACTGTCACCTGTGTGTCACTGTCACCTGTGTGTAACACACAGCTGGCCACCTACAGCTTGAGGTGTACTGTCACCTCTGTCACCTGTGTGTGTCACCTGTGTCACTGTCACCTGTGTCACACCTGTGTATCATCACCTGTGTGTCACCTGTGTGTCACCTGTGTGACATCATGTGTCTGTGTCATGTCTGACAGCTCGAGTGTCACTGTCGCCTTGTGTCACCTGTGTGTCACCTGTGTGACACGTGTGTCTGTGTCACCTGTCATCTGTGTGGCACCTCTGTGTCACTGTCACCAGTGTCACCTGAGTGTCACTGTCACCTATGTCCCCCTTTGTCCCTTTTGTGTCACCTGTGTGTCACCTGTGTCTGTCACCTGTGTCACCTGTGTGTCACCTGTGTGTCACCTGTGTCTGTTACCTCTGTCACCTGTGTGGACACGTGGTGTCACCTGTGTCATCTGTGGCACCTCTGTGTCACTGTCACCAGTGTCACCTGAGTGTCACTATCACCCATGTCCCCTTGTCCCTTTGTGTCACCTGTGTGTCACCTGTGTCACCTGTGTCACTCCGTATCACCTGTCCCAGGTGTGTGACAGCATCCTCAACATCGGTCCCTGCCGCCATGGGGGAGCCGGGCGTCTTGTCCGAGGAGGTGAGGGCCCAAACCCCAAAATGTACCCAAAATCCGCCCTAAAATCAACCCCAAAACCCTGAAATTTACCCCAAAATCCACCCTAAAATCCACCTTAAAAACCCCAAAATCAACAGCAAAATCCGCCCCAAAATCAACCCCAAAAACCCCTAAAACCCACCCCAAAATCATCCCACAAAATCCCAAAATTCACCCCAAAGTCAACTCTAAAACTTAAACTGTACCCTCAAAACTCCCAAAATTCACCCCAAATCCTGGACCTCCCAAACCTGCACCCCAAACCCGGACCCCAAATCCTGACCCCAAACTCCACTCCAAACTCTGACCCCAAACTCTGACTCCTAAACTCTGCACTTCAAAATCCACCTAAACTCTGACTCCCAAACTCTGCACCCCAAACCTGCACCTAAACTTGACTCCTAAACTCTGCACCTAAACCTGACTCTAAACCTGCACCTAAACCTGACTCCCATCCTGACCCCAACTTTCACCCCAAACCTTCACCCCAAAACTGTCCTCCATGATCCTGACCCCTAAAATCTGTACCCTGATCCTGACCCCTAGACCTGGCTCCCTAAAGCCTGACTCCCAAATCCTGACCCTAATCCTGACCTCAATCCTGGACCCCTAAAATCCTGACCCCTCAAATCCTGACCCCTAAGCCTGCACCACTGGTCCCACTGACCTCTAAACCTCGTTTCTCTAATCCTGAGTCCCACACCTTCACCCCAAACCCTGCCCTCCCCAAATCCTGACCCCAATGACCCCTAGACCTGCATCCTGATCCAATCATGACTCTGATCGATTCTGACTCCCAAAGCCTGACTCCCTCAGCCTGATTCCTAAACCTGACTCCTGACCCCGCAAACCTGACCCCAAGTCCTGACCCCAACCTGACCCCTAAACTGCACCCCAATCCTGACCGTCAATCCTGACCCCCAAACTCTGGCCCCAATCCTGCACCCCAAACCCGCAACCCCAAACCTGCACCCCTAGACCTGACTCCAATCCTGGACCCCAAACCTGACCCTCTAAATCCTGACCCCAAATCCTGGCACCCCCAATCCTGGACCCCAAACCTGCACCCCCAATCCTGCCCCCTAAACTCTGACCCCAGTGCCTGGACCCCAGACCTGCACTCCTGATCCTAGACCCTTCTCACCCCAAGGCCTGCACCCCAATCCTGACCCCCAATCCTGACCCCTAATCCTGACTCCCAAACCTGACCCCTAGATTCTGACCCCAATCCTGACCCCAATCCTGACCCCAATCCTGACCCCAAACCTGACCCCCGATTCTGACCCCAAACCCTGACCCCAATCCTGACCCCAATCCTGACCCCCAATCCTGACCCCTAAAACCTGCACCCCAAATCCTGACCCCCAAACCTGACCCCAAACGCCTGACCCCAATCCCGACCCCAAACCTGACCCCCAATCCTGACCCCAATCCTGACCCCAATCCTGACCCTTTCTCTCCACAGTTCCAGAACAGCCCCGGCGCCCGACCTGGAGATCAGCTCCTGTGCTCAGGGTACGGGCAGGCATGGGCTGACCGTGCTGCAGGTACCCCAAAACCCCAAAACATCCCTGAACCCCAAAACATCCCAAAACCATCCCCGAACCCCCAAAATCCCCCTGAACCCCAAACCCTCCCTACGTTTGTGGTACAGCAAGAACGGGCCACTCACTGTGCTGCAGGTAACCCTAAAACCCCAAAACACCCCCAAAAACACCCCTCAGACCCCAAAAACACCCCCAAAAACACCCCCAAAAATACCCCAAAATCCCCCTGAACCCCCAAACCCTGCCTGTGCTCAGGGTACAACAAGATCGGGGCACAGGTACCCCAAAAAATCCCAAAACCATCCCAAAGCCTTCTTGGGACCCCCAAAACCACCCCAAAAACTCCAAACCCCACTGAACCCCAAAATCCAAAACTTTCCCTGGGCCCCAAAACTTCAAACCCCCTGAACCCAAATCCCCCATGACCCCAAAACTACAAAACCCCAAATCCCACTTGGACCCCCAAGCCCCCCGGAACCCCGCAAAAACCACAAATCCCCCTGAACCCCAAACCCCCAAATCCCCCTGAACCCCGCAAAACCCCCGTACCCCAAAAACCCACAAATTCCCCCTGAACCCCAAAAATCCCAAATCCCCGTGACCCCAAAAACCCCCAAAACTCAAAATTCCCCATGACCCTCAAAATGCCCCTGAACCCCCAAAACCCCCCAAATTCCCTCTGAACCCCCAAAACCCCCAAACCCTGTACCCCAAAAAACCCCCTAAAACTCAAAATTCCCCTGAACCCTTAAAACCCCCCTGTACCCCAAAACTCCAAATCTGCCCTGTACCCTAAAAAACCCCAAATCCCCCCCTGACCCCAAAAACTCCCCCTGAATCCCAAATTCCCCCGGAACCCCCAAAAACCCAAAATTCCCCCAAAACCCCAAATCCCCCCAGAACCCCAAATTCCCCCAAAACCCCCAAATCCCCCCAGAACCCCAAATTCTCCCCAAAACCCCCAAATCCCCCAGAACCCCCAAACCCCCCAGAACCCCCAAAAACACCCCTGAACCCCAACAACCCAAAATTCCCCAAAACCCCCAAATCCCCCAGAACCCCTAAATTCCCCCAGAACCCCAAATTCCCCTGAACCCCAAAACCCCAAATTCCCCCAAAACCCTAAATCCCCCAGAACCCCCAAATCCCCCAACCCCCAAAAACCCAAAATTCCCCCAAAACCCTAAATCCCCCAGAACCCCCAAATCCCCCCGAACCCCCAAAAACCCAAAATTCCCCCTAAAACCCTAAATCCCCCAGAACCCCCAATTCCTCCCAGAACCCCCAAATCCCCTGAACCCCCAAAAACCCCAAATTCCCCCCAAAACCACAAATTCCCTCAAAACACCCTTGAACCCCCAAATCCCCCTGAGCCCCAAATTCCCCCCAGAACCCCAAATCCCCCAAAACCCCAAACTCCCCAGAACCCCAAAATCCCTGAACTCCAAAAACCCCAAATACCCCCTGGGAACCCCCAAAAACCCCTAAATTCCTCTGGACCCCTAATGCCCCAGTACCCCAAACCCCCCCTGAACCCCCAAAAACCCAAAATTCCCCCAAAAACACCAAATTTTCCAGAACCCTAAATCCCCCAGAAACCCAAATCCCCCTGGAACCCCAAAACCCCCCAAAACCCCCAACCCCCCAAAACCCCCAAACCCCCTGAACCCCCAAACCCCTGAACCCCAAACCCCTGAACCCCAAAAACCCCAAACCCCTGAACCCCCAAACCCCTGAACCCCCAAAACCCCAAACCCCTTGAACCCCAAACCCCCTGAACCCTCAGACCCCTGAACCCCAAACCCCTGAACCCCCAGACCCCTGAACCCCAAAACCCCCAAACCCCTGAACCCCAAACCCCTGAACCCCAAAACCCCAAACCCCCTGAACCCCCAAACCCCCCGCACCTCCCCAGACCCCCCGAGGAGGTTCCCCGGGGGGTCGATCCCGGTGCCAGAGCAGAGCTGGGGACAAACCAGGGTGACCTCAAAGTTTGGGGAGCACCTGTACCCCCCAGGGACACCCCAAAAAACTGGGGGGGCACCCCAAATCTGTGGGGCTGCACCCCAAAAACCTGCCTGTACCCCCAGGAACACCCCAAAAACTGCGGGGCTGCACCCCCTGACCACTCTCCTGTCTCCTGACTGGTGTCCCCACTTTTCTGATGGCTGTTCCCTGTCCCTGTCCCCTGTCTCCTGTCCCTGTCCCTGTCCCCATTTCTGACCTCACTGTCCCTGTCCCTGCCCCTGTCCCTGTCCCTGTCCCTGTCCCTGTCCCTGTCCCTGTCCCCTGCCCCTGTCCCTGTCCCTGTCCCCTGTCCCTGTCCCCTATCCCTGTCCCTGTCCCTGTCCTCTGTCCCCTATCCCTGTCCCTGTCCCCTGCCCCTGTCCCTGTCCCTGCCCCCTGTCCCTGCCCCCTGTCCCTGTCCCTGTCCCCATTTCTGACCTCACTGTCCCTGTCCCTGTCCCCATTTCTGACCTGCTGTCCTTGTCCCTGTCCCTGTCCCCATTTCTGACCCCGCTGTCCTTGTCCCTGTCCCTGTCCCCATTTCTGACCTGCTGTCCCTGTCCCTGTCCCTGTCCCTGTCCCCATTTCTGACCTGCTGTCCCTGTCCCTGTCCCTGTCCCCTATCCCTGTCCCCTGTCCCTGTCCCTGTCCCTGTCCCTGTCCCTGTCCCTGTCCCCATTTCTGACCCTGCTGTCCCTGTCCCCAGCGCAGTATCCGGCCCCAGGTTGTCACCACCTTCGAGCTGCCCGGCTGTTACGACATGTGGACGGTGACAGCGCCCCCCCCGCGGGAACAGGTGAGTCCCTGTGTCACCTGTGTCACCTCACCTGTGTCACCTGTGTCTCCTGTGTCACCTTTGTCACCTTCCCTGTGTCCCTGTGTCACCTAACCTGTGATACTTCTGTCACCTGTGTCACGTTCCCTCTGTCACCTTGGTCACTTCTGTCACCTGTGTCCTTGTGCCATCTGTGTCACCTGTGCCCCCTGTGTCACCTGTCACCTCTGTCACCTATGTCCCTGTGTGCACTTTGTCGCCTGTGTCACCTTCCTGTGTTACGTGTCTTGTGTCACCCTCCCTGTGTCCCCTCATGTCCCCATGTCCCCCTCCCTGTGTCACTGTCCCCATCCCTGTCCCTGTGTACCCCAGTCCCCTCATGTCCTCGTGTCCCCTTTTCCCCATCCCCATGTCCCTTCGTGTCCCTGTCCTCATCCCTGTGTCTGTCCCCATGTCCCTGTGTCCCTGTCCCCATGTCCCTCCTATGTCCCTGTGTCCCTGTCCCCCATGTCCCAGTGTCCCATGTCCCCATGTCACTGTCCCCCATCCCTGTGTTTGTGTCCCCCCATCCCTGTGTGTCTGTCCCCATGTCCCTCCGTGTCCCCCTGTCCTCGTGCCCCTGTCCCCATCCCTGTGTCTGTGTCCCCGATGTCCCTTCATCCCATGTCCCCGTGTCCCCCTGTTCCCATGTCCCTGTGTCCCCCTTCCCTGTTCCCATGTTCCCCTGTCCATGTGCCCGTGTCCCCGTCCCTGTGTCCCCCTGTCCTCGTGTCCCCAGTGAGGCTCTGTCCCCCTGTCCCCATGTCCCTGTCCCCAGCAGGCTCTGTCCCTGTGTTACTGTATCCCCCTGTCCCCGTGTCCCCATGTCCCTGTCCCTCCCGTGTCCCCAGTGAGGCTCTGGCCCCCTGTCCCTGTCCCCATGTCCCTGTCCCTGTCCCCAGCAGGCTCTGTCCCCACAGCCCGAGGTGGCCCCGGGGGCTGGCGCTGAGCCCGAGGCGGCGACGGCTCCGGAACCTTCCGAGGAGGACGGGGAGCGGCACGGGTTCCTGATCCTGAGCAGGGAGGATTCCACCATGGTATGGGGACACTGGGGACATGGGGGACATCACAGGGACATCATGGGGACACTGGGGACAGGGGTTCCTGATCCTGAACAGGGAGGATTCCACCATGGTGAGGGGACATCATGGGGACACTGGGGACATGGGGGACATCACAGGGACATCATGGGGACATTGGGGACAGGGGTTCCTAATCCTGAGCAGGGAGGATTCCACCATGGTGAGGGGACATCACAGGGACATCATGGGGACATTGGGGACATCATGGGGACACTGGGGACATGGGGACAGGGGTTCCTGATCCTGAACAGGGAGGATTCCACCATGGTGAGGGGACATCACAGGACATTGGGGACATCATGGGGACACTGGGGACATCATGGGGACATTGGGGACATCACAGGGACATTGGGGACAGGGGGGACAGGGGTTCCTGATCCTGAGCAGGGAGGATTCCACCATGGTGAGGGGACATCATGGGGACACTGGGGACATCATGGGGACATGGGGACATGGGCACAGGGGTTCCTGATCCTGAGCAGGGAGGACTCCACCATGGTGAGGGACATCATGGGGACACTGGGGACATGGGGGACATCACAGGGACATCATGGGGACATTGGGGACAGGGGTTCCTGATCCTGAGCAGGGAGGATTCCACCATGGTGAGGGGACATCACAGGGACATTGGGGACATCATGGGGACATCATGGGGACATTGGGGACAGGGGTTCCTGATCCTGAGCAGGGAGGACTCCACCATGGTGAGGGGACATCACAGGGACATCATGGGGACATGGGGAAATCATGGGCACAGGGGTTCCTGATCCTGAGCAGGGAGGACTCCCACCATGGTGAGGGGACATCATGGGGACATCATGGGGACATTGGGGACAGGGGTTCCTGATCCTGAGCAGGGAGGATTCCACCATGGTGAGGGGACATCACAGGGACATTGGGGACATCATGGGGACACTGGGGACATCACAGGGACATTGGGGGACATGGGCACAGGGGTTCCTGATCCTGAGCAGGGAGGATTCCACCATGGTGAGGGGACATCACAGGGACATTGGGGGACATCATGGGGACACTGGGGACAGGGGTTCCTGATCCTGAGCAGGGAGGACTCCACCATGGTGAGGGGACATCATGGGGACATCATGGGGACATTGGGGACATCACAGGGACATTGGGGACAGGGGTTCCTGATCCTTAGCAGGGAGGATTCCACCATGGTGAGGGGACATCACAGGGACATTGGGGACATCATGGGGACACTGGGGACAGGGGTTCCTGATCCCTGAGCAGGGAGGACTCCACCATGGTGAGGGGACATCACAGGGACATCATGGGGACACTGGGGACATCACAGGGACATTGGGGACATGGGCACAGGGGTTCCTGATCCTGAGCAGGGAGGACTCCACCATGGTGAGGGGACATCACAGGGACATCATGGGGACATTGGGGACATCACAGGGACATTGGGGACAGGGGGTTCCTGATCCTGAGCAGGGGAGGATTCCACCATGGTGAGGGGACATCACAGGGACATCATGGGGACATTGGGGACATCACAGGGACACTGGGGACAGGGGTTCCTGATCCTGAACAGGGAGGACTCCACCATGGTGAGGGGACATCATGGGGACACTGGGGACATCACAGGGACATTGGGGACATGGGGACAGGGGTTCCTGATCCTGAGCAGGGAGGACTCCACCATGGTGAGGGGACATCACAGGGACATTGGGGACATGGGGGACATCACAGGGACATCATGGGGACACTGAGGACATCACAGGGACATCATGGGGACACGGGGGGACATCATGGGGACATGGGGACATGGGGACAGGGGTTCCTGATCCTGGGCAGGGAGGATTCCACCATGGTGAGGGGACATCACAGGGACATCATAGGGACATTGGGGACATCACAGGGACATTTGGGACAGGGGTTCCTGATCCTGAGCAGGGAGGATTCCACCATGGTGAGGGGACATCACAGGGACACTGGGGGACATCACAGGGACATTGGGGACAGAGGTTCCTGATCCTGAGCAGGGAGGATTCCACCATGGTGAGGGGACATAGGGACGTCATGGGGACATTGGGGACATCATGGGGACACTGGGGACAGGGGTTCCTGATCCTGAGCAGGGAGGACTCCACCATGGTGAGGGGACATTGGGGACATCACAGGGACATGGGGGACTCACAGAGACATGGGGACATCATGGGGACATGGGGACAGCGACAGATTTTGGGGACTCCCCTGAGTGCCACATTCAGGGCTCAATCCCTCACAATGTCCCCTCATTGTCCCCAATGGGGACAGTACCATGTCCTGAGGGTTCTATGGGTGCCATGTCCCCAATGTCCCCGATGTCCCCAGTGTCACCTCACTGTCCCCACTGTCCCCAATGTCCTCAATGCCCCAGTGACCCCAATGTCCCCATTGTCCCCCCATATCCCCAGTGTCCCCAGTGTCCCCAATGTCCCCAATATCCCAAATGTCCCCTCACTGTCCCCGCTGTCCCCAGATCCTGCAGACGGGGCAGGAGATCCTGGAGCTGGACACGAGCGGCTTCGCCACGCAGGGCCCGACCGTGTTCGCCGGGAACCTGGGCCAGGGGCAGTTCATCGTGCAGGTGTCCCCGCTGGGGCTGCGGCTGCTGCAGGGCGGTGAGACACACCTGGGGACACCTGGGACACCTGGGGACACACCTGGGGACAGGGACACACCTGGGGACAGGGACACACCTAGGCCAGGGGCAGTTCATCGTGCAGGTGTTCCCGCTGGGCTGCGGCTGCTGCAGGGCGGTGAGACACACCTGGGGACACCTGGGGACACCTGGGGACACCTGGGGACACCTGGGACACACCTGGGGACAGGGACACACCTGGGACACACCTGGGCCAGGGGCAGTTCATCGTGCAGGTGTCCCCGCTGGGGCTAAGCGGTTGCTGCAGGGCTGCGTGTGAGACACACCTGGGGACACCTGGGGACACCTGGGGACACACCTGGGGACAGGGACACACCTGGGGACAGGGACACACCTGGGACACACCTGGGCCAGGGGCAGTTCATCGTGCAGGTGTCACCCCGCTGGGGCTGCGGCTGCTGCAGGGCGGTGAGACACACCTGGGGACACCTGGGACACCTGGGGACACACCTGGGGGACAGGGACACACCTGGGGACAGGGACACACCTGGGGACAGGGACACACCCTAGGCCAGGGGCAGTTCATCGTGCAGGTGTCCCCTCTGGGGCTGCGCGGCTGCTGCAGGGCGTGTGAGACACGCCCTGGGGACACCTGGGGACACACCTGGGACACCTGGGGACACACCTGGGGACAGGGACACACCTGGGACACACCTGGGCCAGGGGGCAGTTCATCGTGCAGGTGTCCCCGCTGGGGCTGCGGCTGCTGCAGGGCGGTGAGACACACCTGGGGGACACCTGGGGACACCTGGGGACACCTGGGACACACCTGGGGACAGGGACACACCTGGGACACACCTGGGCCAGGGGCAGTTCATCGTGCAGGTGTCCCCCGCTTGGGGCTGCGGCTGCTGCAGGGCGGTGAGACACACCTGGGGACACCTGGGGACACCTGGGACACACCTGGGACACACCTGGGGACAGGGACACACCTGGGCCAGGGGCAGTTCATCGTGCAGGTGTCCCCGCTGGGGCTGCGGCTGCTGCAGGGGCGGTGAGACACACCTGGGACACCTGGGGACACACCTGGGACACACCTGGGACACACCTGGGACACACCTGGGGACACCTGGGGACACACCTGGGACACACCTGGGACACACCTGGGGACACACCTGGGGACAGGGACACACCTGGGGACACACCTGGGGACACACCTGGGGTCAGGGACACACCTGGGATACACCTGCAGTGACATCAGGGAGTCACATGGGGGCCCAAGTGTCCCCAGGTGTGACACCAAGGGGGTGGCACAGGCCGAGGTGACACCAGAGGTGACACCAGGCTGAGTGACCGGGAGGTGACAGCAGAGGGTGACACTGGGGGTGACACTGTGGTGACATCGTGTCCTCTGCAGTGACACAGGGTGACCCTGGGGGTGCCAGCGTGACACAGGGTGTGACATTGCTGTCCACTCACTGCTGCCCTTTGTCCCCATGGGTGTGGGGTCACACCGAGGGTGTGACATTGACATGACCCATGGTGACCCTGCTGTGACCCTGCTGTGACCCTGCTGTGACACTGCTGTGACACTGGTGTGACACTGGTGACATTACGGTGACACCGGTGACACTGCTGTCCCTTGCAGTGACCCAGCTGCACTTTGTGCCGGTGGATCTGGGCGCTCCCATCGTGCACTGTGACACTGTGACACTGGTGTGACACTGTGACACTGGTGACACCGGTGACACTGCTGTCCCTCGCAGTGACCCAGCTGCACTTTGTGCCGGTGGACCTGGGCGCTCCCATCGTGCACTGTGACACTGTGACACTGTGCCATTGCTGTGACACTGGTGTGACATTGCTGACACTATGACACTGCTGTGACACTGCTGTGACACTGGTGACACTGGTGTGACACTGCTGTGACACTGGTGACACTGCTGTGACACTGTGACACCGGTGACACCGCTGTCCCTCGCAGTGACCCAGCTGCACTTTGTGCCGGTGGATCTGGGCGCTCCCATCGTGCACTGCGCCGTGGCCGATCCCTTCGGGGTGCTGCTCAGCGCCGAGGGTCACCTGGCCACCTTCACCCTCAAGGGGGACACCTACGGGGGGCGCGCCCCGCGCCTGGCGCTGCTGCGGCCGCCCGTGTCGCACGTGAGTGTCACCTGTGTCCCCAAACCCCCTCACCTGTCACCTGAGTGTCCCCTGCCATCCCCAGCCCTGCACTGCCACAGCCGCCCGTGTCACACGTGAGTGTCACCCTGTCCCCAGTGTCCCCAACCATCCCCAACCCTGCCATGGCTGCCTGTGTCACACGTGAGTGTCACCCTGTCCCCAGTGTCCCCAACCATCCCCAACCCTGCCATGGCTGCCCGTGGTCACACGTGGAGTGTCACCCTGTCCCCAGTGTCCCCAACCATCCCTCAACCCTGCCATGGCTGCCCGTGTCACACGTGGAGTGTCACCCTGTCCCCAGTGTCCCCAACCATCCCCAACCCTGCCATGGTCGCCCGTGTCACACGTGGAGTGTCACCTGTGTCCCCAAACCCCCTCACCTGTCACCTGAGTGTCCCCTGCCATCCCCAGCCCTGCACTGCCACAGCCGCCCGTGTCACACGTGAGTGTCACCCTGTCCCCAGTGTCCCCAACCATCCCCAGCCCTGCACTGCCACAGCCGCCCGTGTCACACGTGAGTGTCACCCTGTCCCCAAACCCCCTCACCTGTCACCTGAGTGTCCCCTGCCATCCCCAGCCCTGCGCTGCTGCGGCCGCCCGTGTCACACGTGAGTGTCACCCTGTCCCCAGTGTCCCCAACCATCCCCAACCCTGCCATGGCTGCCTGTGTCACACGTGAGTGTCACCCTGTCCCAAACCCCCTCACCTGTCCCCAGCCATCCCCAGCCCTGCACTGCCACAGCTGCCTGTGTCACACGTGAGTGTCACCCCTGTCCCCAAACCCCCCTCACCTGTCCCCAACCATCCCCAGCCCTGCACTGCCACAGCCGCCCGTGTCACACGTGAGTGTCACCCCTGTCCCCAGTGTCCCCAACCATCCCCAACCCTGCTGCGGCCACCTGTGTCACATGTGAGTGTCACTGTGTCCCCAGTGTCCCCTAAACCCCCTCACCTGTCCCCAGTGTCCCCCACCCTGTCTGACCCTGCTGTGGCCACCAGTGTCACACATGAGTGTCACTGTGTCCCCAAACCCCCTCACCTGTCCCCAGTGTCCCCAATGTCCCAAACCATCCCCAGTGTCCCCCACCCTGTCTGACCCTGCTGTGGCCACCAGTGTCACACATGAGTGTCACTGTGTCCCCAAACCCCCTCAACTGTCCCCAGCCATCCCCAACCCTGCACTGCTGCGCCCACCTGTGTCACTTGTGTTACCCGTGTCTCCAGTCCCCAGTGTCCCCATGCCCCCATTTCAGCAATCCCGTGTCACCGTGCTGTGCCTGTACCGTGACGTTTCTGGAATGTCCCCAGTGTCCCCAATGTCCCTGATTTCCCTGACTATCCCCAGTATCCCCAATCCCCCAGTGTCCCCAGTGCCCCCAGTGTCCCTGATTTCCCTGAGTGTCCCCAGTGTCCCCAATCCCCCAGTGTCCCAATGTCCCCATTGTCCCCATTTCAGCAATCCCGTGTCACCGCTCTCTGCCTGTACCGGGATGTTTCTGGAATGTCCCCAATGTCCCTCACTGTCCCCATGTCCCATTTCAGCAATCCCGTGTCACCGCTCTCTGCCTGTACCGGGATGTTTCTGGAATGTTCCAAATGTCCCAAATATCCCCAATGTCCCCAGTGTCCCCTGAGTGTTCCCAGTGTCCCCAATCCCTCACTGTCCCCATGTCCCATTTCAGCAATCCCGTGTCACCGCTCTCTGCCTGTACCGGGATGTTTCTGGAATGTTCACCACCGAGAGCCGCGCCCCCCGCGAGGAGCCCCCGCCCCGCCCCCACGCCGAGGCCGAGACGCTCATCCAGGACCTCAGGTGAGCACACAGGTGTCCCCTGGGTGTCCCTGGGTGTCCCCAGGTGTCCCCCGGGTGTCCCCAAATGTCCCCTGGGTGTTCCCAGGTGTCTCCCAGGTGTCTCCAAATGTCCCCAGAGTGTCCCCTGGGTGTCCCCAAATGTCCCCTGGGTGTCCCCAGGTGTCCCCTGGGTGTCCCTGGGTGTCCCCGAATGTCCCCTGGGTGTCCCCAGGTGTCCCCTGGGTGTTCCCAGGTGTCTCCCAGGTGTCTCCAAATGTCCCCAGGGTGTTCCCAGGTGTCCCGAGGCTGCAGATGTGTCCGTGTTTGTCCCCATATGTCACCTGGACTGGCCCTCAGGTGTCCCCGGGCCTTCTAAATGCCCTCCAGGTGTGCCCCAGGTGTACCCAGCTGCACCCAGGTGTACCCAGGTCTGCCTAGCTGTGCCCAGGTGTAGCCAGCTGTGTCCCAGGTGTATCCCAGGTGTGTCCCAGGTATATCCAAGTGTATCTCAGGTGTGCTCAGGTGTATCTCAGACACATCCATTCCCCTCAGTGACTGTCGATGACGAGGAGGAGATGCTGTACGGGGATTCGGGGGGATCTCAGGTGTGCCCAGGTGTATCCCAGGTGTACCCCAGGTGTATCCCAGGTGTGCCCAGGTGTGCCCAGGTGTATCCTAGGTGTGCCCAGGTGTATCCTAGGTGTGCCTAGCTGTGCCCATTCCCTGCAGTGACTCGGTGGACAATGAGGAGGGAGATGCTGTACGGGGACTCGGGGGTGTCTGAGGTGTGCCCAGGTGTACCCAGGTGTACCCAGGTGTGCTCAGGTGTATCTCAGGTGTGCTCAGGTGTACCCAGCTGTACCCCAGGTGTATCTCAGGTGTGCCCAGCTGTACCCCCAGGTGTATCTCAGGTGCCCCCCAGCTGTACCCCCAGGTGTATCTCAGGTGTGCCCAGCTGTAACCCAGGTGTATCTCAGGTGTGCCCAGGTGTATCTCAGGTGTACCTGTCCCCGCAGTGACTCGGTGGACGACGAGGAGGAGATGCTGTACGGGGACTCGGGAGGTGTCTCAGGTGTGCCTATCTGTAGTCCAGGTGTATCTCAGGTGTCCCCAGGTGTATCTCAGGTGCCCCCAGGTGTATCTCAGGTGTATCTCAGGTATGCCCAGCTGTACCCCAGATGTATCTCAGGTGCCCCCAGATGTATCTCAGGTGCCCCCAGGTGTATCTCAGGTGTGCCCAGCTGTACCCCAGGTGTATCCCAGGTGTGACCAGGTGTATCCCAGGTGTACCCAGCTGTACCCCAGGTGTATCTCAGGTGTATCCCAGGTGTATCTCAGGTGCCCCCAGCTGTATCTCAGGTGTATCTCAGGTATGCCCAGCTGTACCCCAGATGTATCTCAGGTGCCCCCAGGTGTATCTCAGGTGCCCCCAGCTGTACCCCCAGGTGTGCCCAGCTGTACCCCAGGTGTATCCCAGGTGTGCTCAGGTGTATCTCAGGTGTGCTCAGGTGTGCCTGTCCCGCAGTGACTCGGTGGATGACGAGGAGGAGATGCTGTACGGGGACTCGGGCGGCTCGGGGCGCTCCCCGCCCCGGGAGGAGCCGCGGCGGGCGGGGCCCGAGCGGGAGGCGGCGCCGCACAGCCCCGAGCCCTCGCACTGGTGCGTGCTGGCCAGGGAGAACGGCAACATGGAGGTACTGGGGGCGCTGGGAGCACTGGGAACGGGGCTGGGGTGGGACTGGGAGCGCTGGGAATGGGGCTGGGAGCGCTGGTGCGTGCTGGCCAGGGAGAACTGCAACATGGAGGTACTGGGAGTGCTGGGAGCACTGGGAACGGGGCTGGGGTGGGACTGGGAGTGCTGGGAATGGGGCTGGGAGCACTGGGAACGGGGCTGGGGTGGGACTGGGAATGCTGGGAATGGGGCTGGGGTGGGACTGGGAGTGCTGGGAATGGCACTGGGAGCACTGGGAACGGGATGGGAGCACTGGGAGCACTGGGAACGGGCTGGGAGCACTGGGAGCACTGGTGCATGCTGGCCAGGGAGAACGGCAACATGGAGGTACTGGGAGCACTGGGAGCACTGGGAACAGGGCTGGGGTGGGACTGGGAGTGCTGGGAATGGGGCTGGGAGCACTGGGAGCACTGGGAATGGGGGCTGGGAGCACTGGGAGCACTGGTGCATGCTGGCCAGGGAGAACGGCAACATGGAGGTACTGGGATGCTGGGAGCACTGGGAACGGGGCTGGGGTGGGACTGGGAGTGCTGGGAATGGGGCTGGAATGGGGCTGGGAGCACTGGCAGCACTGGGAATGGGGCTGGGAGCACTGGGAACGGGGCTGGGATAGCACTGGGAGTGGGGGCTGGGATAGCACTGGGAGAACTGGGAATGGCACTGGGAGCACTGGGAATGGCACTGGGAATGGCACTGGGAGCACTGGGAATGGCACTGGGAATGGCACTGGGAGCACTGGGAAAGGGGCTGGGAATGGCACTGGGAGCACTGGGAATGGCACTGGGAATGGCACTGGGAGCACTGGGAATGGGGCTGGGAATGGCACTGGGAGCACTGGGAATGGCACTGGGAATGGCACTGGGAGCACTGGGAATGGCACTGGGAATGGCACTGGGAGCACTGGGAATGGCTGGGAATGGCACTGGGAGCACTGGGAATGGCACTGGGAATGGCACTGGGAGCACTGGGAATGGCACTGGGAATGGCACTGGGAGCACTGGGAATGTTTTCCCCCATAATTCCCATTTCCCATCAGAATTGTGTTGTTTCCCCTGGAATTTCCATTGTTCCCCCCCCTACCCATTACTTCCATGGAATTCCCATTTTCCCTCCAGAATTCCCATTGTTCCTCCCAGAATTCCTATTATCCTCCCAGAATTCCCATTATTCCCATTATTAATTCCCATTATTCATTCCTGTTATCAATCCCCATTATCAATTCCCATTATTAACCCCATTAATAATCCCCCCCAGATTTACCAGGTCCTCAAGTGGCGCCCATAATTCCCATTATTAACTCCCATTATCAATCCCCATTATCAATCCCCATTATTAATTCCCATTATTAACTCCTATTATTAACCCCCCAGATTACCATGTCCCTGAGTGGTGCCCATAATTCTCATTATCCCCGTTATCAATTCCCATTATTAATTCCCATTATCACCATTATTAATTCCCATTATTAATCCCCATTATCAATCCCCATTATTAACCCTATTAATAACTCCTATTAATAATTCCTCCCAGATTTACCAGGTTCCCCAGTGGTGCCCATAAATTCCCATTATCCCTGTTATCCATTCCCATTATTAATCCCCTTTATCAATCCCCATTATTAATCCCCATTATAAATTCCCATATGCATTATCCCCATTATTAATCCCCATTATTAATTTCCTTTAACCATCCCCATTATTAACCCCATTATCAATCCCCCCCCAGATTTACCAGGTCCCTGAGTGCCACCCCTAATTCCCATTCATTCATTCCTGTTATCAGTTCTTGTTATCCATTCCCGTTATTAATCCTAATTATTAATTTTTGTTATTCCCATTATCAAATCCCCATTATCAATCCCCATTATTAACTCCATTATTAATCCTCCTCCCCGATTTTCCAGGTCCCCAAGTGGTGCCCATAATTCCCATTATCCCCGTTATTAATTCCCATTATCAATCCCCATTACCAATTCCCAATTTTTCATTCCCATTATCCCCAATAGTAATTCCCATTATCAATTTCTGTTATCCACGCCTGTTATTAGTTCTTGTTATTAATTCCTGGTATTAATTCCCATTATTAATTCCCATTATCTGCATTATTAATTCCTATTATGCCCATTATCAATTCCTGTTATTAATCCCCATTATCAATCCCCATTATCAATTCCCATTGTCAATCCCCATTATCCATTCCCATTATCAATCCCCATTATTAACCCCTGTTATTAATTTATTCCCCCCAGATTTACCAGGTGCCCGAGTGGTGCCCATAATTCCCATTATTCCCATTATCAATCCCCATTATCCATTTCCATTATCAATCCCCATTATCAATCCCCATTATTAACTCCTGTTATCAATCTCCATTATCAATTCCCGTTATTAATTTCTACTATTAATTTATCCTCCCCAGATTTACCAGGTGCCCGAGTGGTGCCCATAATTCCCATTATTCCCATTATCAATCCCCATTATCAATCCCCATTATCAATCCCCATTATTAACTCCTGTTATCAATCCCCATTATCAATCCCCATTATTAATTGCTATTATTAATTTATTCCCCCCATATCTACCAGGTGCCCGAGTGGCGCCCATAATTCCCATTATTCCCATTATTCCCATTATCAATCCCCATTAACCATTCCCATTATCAATCCCCATTATCCATTCCCATTATCCATTCCCATTATCAATCCCCATTATTAACCCCTGTTATCAATCCTCATTATTAACCCCTGTTATTAATTGATCCCCCCAGATTTACCAGGCGCCCAAGTGGCGCCCATAATTCCCATTATGCCCATTGTTTATTCCCATTATCAATCCCCATTATGAACCCCTGTTATCAGTCCCCATTATCAATCCCCGTTATTAACTCCTATTATTAATTTATTCCCCCCATATCTACCAGGTGCCCGAGTGGCGCCCATAATTCCCATTATTCCCATTATTCCCATTATCAATCCCCATTAACCATTCCCATTATCAATCCCCATTATCCATTCCCATTATCCATTCCCATTATCAATCCCCATTATTAACCCCTGTTATCAATCCTCATTATTAACCCCATTATTAATTGATCCCCCAGATTTACCAGGTGCCCGAGTGGTGCCCATAATTCCCATTATTCCCCTTATCAATCCCCATTATCAATCCCCATTATCCATTCCCATTATCCATTCCCATTATCCATTCCCATTATCAATCCCCATTATTAACCCCTGTTATCAATCCTCGTTATTAACTTCTGTTATTAATTTATCCCCCCAGATTTACCAGGTGCCCGAGTGGTGCCCATAATTCCCATTATTCCCATTATCAATCCCCATTATCAATCCCCATTATCCATTCCCATTATCAATCCCCATTATTAACCTCTGTTATCAATCCCCATTATCAATCCCCGTTATTAACTCATATTATTAATTTATCCCCCCAGATTTACCAGGTGCCCGAGTGGCGCCCATAATTCCCATTATTCCCATTATCAATCCCCATTATCAGTCCCCATTATCCATTCCCATTATCAGTCCCCATTATTAACCTCTGTTATCAGTCCTCGTTATTAACACCTGTTATTAATTTATCCCCCCAGATTTACCAGGTGTCCGAGTGGTGCCCATAATTCCCATTATTGCCATTATCAATCCCCATTATCCATTCCCATTATCAATCCCCATTATCCATTCCCATTATCAATCCCCATTATTAATCCCCATTATCCATTCCCATTATCAATCCCCATTATCCATTTCCATTATTAATCCCTGTTATTAACCTCGTTATTAACTCCCCAGATTTACCAGGTGCCCGAGAGGTGCCCATAATTCCCATTATCCATTCCCATTATCAGTCCCCATTATTCCCATTATCAATCCCTGTTATTAACCCCGTTGTTAATTGATCCCCAGATTTACCCGGTGCCCGAGTGGCGCCCATAATTCCCATTATTCCCATTATCATTCCCCATTATCAATCCCCATTATCAATCCCCATTATCCATTCCTATTATCCATTCCCATTATCAATCCCCATTATCAATCCCCATTATCAATCCCCATTATCCATTCCAATTATCCATTCCCATTATCAGTCCCCATTATCCATTCCCATTATCAATCCCCATTATTCCCATTATCAATCCCCGTTATTGACCCCATTACTAATTGATCCCCAGATTTACCAGGTGCCCGAGTGGCGCCCATAATTCCCATTATCCCCATTATCCATTCCCATTATTCCCATTATCAATCCCCATTATTCCCATTATCAATCCCCGTTATTAATTCCTATTATTAATTTATTCCCCCCAGATTTACCAGGTGCCCGAGTGGCGCCTGGTGTTCCTGGTGAAGAACTTCCCGGTGGGGCAGCGGGTGCTGGTGGACTCGTCCTTCGGGCAGCCGGCGGCGGAGCCGAGGAAGGAGGAGAGGGGAGAGAGGGAACTGCCCCACGTCAGGGAGCTGCTGCTGGTGGGGCTGGGCCGGGCCCAGAGCCGCCCCTTCCTGCTGGTAACGCCATACTGGGGGCACTGGGAGCACTGGGAGCGCTGGGAGTGGCACTGGGAATGGCACTGGGAGCTGGGAGTGGCACTGGGAGCACTGGGAATGGCACTGGGAGCGCTGGGAGTGGCACTGGGAGCACTGGGAATGGCACTGGGAGCACTGGGAACTGCCCCACGTCAGGGAGCTGCTGCTGGTGGGGCTGGGCCGCCCCAGAGCCACCCCTTCCTGCTGGTAACGGGATACTGGGGGGCACTGGGAGCACTGGGAGCACTGGGAGTGGCACTGGGAATGGCACTGGGAATGGCACTGGGAGCACTGGGAACTGCCCCACGTCAGGGAGCTGCTGCTGGTGGGGCTGGGCCGGGCCCAGAGCCGCCCCTTCCTGCTGGTAACGCCATACTGGGGGCACTGGGAGCACTGGGAGCACTGGGAATGGCACTGGGAGCACTGGCAATGGCACTGGGAGCACTGGGAGCACTGGGAACTGCCCCACGTCAGGGAGCTGCTGCTGGTGGGGCTGGGCGGGCCCAGAGCCGCCCCTTCCTGCTGGTAATGGGATACTGGGAGCACTGGGAGGCTGGGAGTGGCACTGGGAGCTGGGAGCACTGGGAACTGCCCCACGTCAGGGAGCTGCTGCTGGTGGGGGCTGGGCCGGGCCCAGAGCCGCCCCTTCCTGCTGGTAACGGGATACTGGGGGGCACTGGGAGCACTGGGAATGGCACTGGGAGCACTGGGGAGCACTGGGAGCACTGGGAGCACTGGGAGTGGCACTGGGAATGGCACTGGGAGCACTGGGAATGGCACTGGGAGCACTGGGAACTGCCCCCACGTCAGGGGAGCTGCTGCTGGTGGGGGCTGGGCGAGGCCCAGAGCCGCCCCTTCCTGCTGGTAACGCCTTACTGGGGGGCACTGGGAGGCTGGGAGTGGCACTGGGGTACTGGGAATGGCACTGGGAGCACTGGGAGTGGCACTGGGAATGGCACTGGGAGCACTGGGAGTGACACTGGGAGCACTGGGAATGGCACTGGGAGCACTGGGAACTGCCCCACGTCAGGGAGCTGCTGCTGGTGGGGCTGGGCCGGGCCCAGAGCCGCCCCTTCCTGCTGGTAACGCCATACTGGGGGGCACTGGGAGCGCTGGGAGTGGCACTGGGGTACTGGGAATGGCACTGGGAGCACTGGGAGCACTGGGAATGGCACTGGGAGCACTGGGAGTGGCACTGGGAGCACTGGGAACTGCCCCACGTCAGGGAGCTGCTGCTGGTGGGGGCTGGGCCGGGGACCCAGAGCGCCCCTTCCTGCTGGTAGCGGGATACTGGGGGGCACTGGGAGCACTGGGGAGTGACACTGGGGTACTGGGAATGGCACTGGGAGCACTGGGAATGGCACTGGGAGCACTGGGAGCACTGGGAACTGCCCCACGTCAGGGAGCTGCTGCTGGTGGGGGTTGGGCCGGGCCCAGAGCCGCCCCTTCCTGCTGGTAACGCCATACTGGGGGGCACTGGGAGCACTGGGAATGACACTGGGAGCACTGGGAATGGCACTGGGAGCACTGGGAGCACTGGGAACTGCCCCCACGTCAGGGAGCTGCTGCTGGTGGGGCTGGGCCGGGCCCAGAGCCAGCCCCTTCCTGCTGGTAATGGGATACTGGGAGCACTGGGAGCACTGGGAGTGGCACTGGGAGCGCTGGGAGCAGTGGGAATGGCACTGGGAGCACTGGGAGCACTGGGAACTGCCCCACGTCAGGGAGCTGCTGCTGGTGGGGCTGGGCCGGGCCCAGAGCCGCCCCTTCCTGCTGGTAACGCCATACTGGGGGCACTGGGAGCACTGGGAGTGGCACTGGGAGCGCTGGGAGCACTGGGAATGGCACTGGGAGCACTGGGAGTGGCACTGGGAGCACTGGGATGTTGTATTTTTGGGTTCTGG
This sequence comes from Luscinia megarhynchos, assembly GCA_034336665.1. Taxonomy (NCBI): domain Eukaryota; kingdom Metazoa; phylum Chordata; class Aves; order Passeriformes; family Muscicapidae; genus Luscinia; species Luscinia megarhynchos. The sequence continues at coordinate 1,558,672 of JAPFBE010000037.1, read as the reverse complement.
GTTGGATTTTGGGTCCCCCTGTCCAGTTTTGGCGTTCCCAGGTGGATTTTGGTGTTCCTGGGATGGATTTTTGGGTTCTGGGATGGATTTTGGGGTCCCCTAACCCCATTTTGGGGTTCCCAGATGGATTTTGGGTTGGATTGTTGAGGTCTCAGGTGGATTTTAGGATTCCCAGATGGATTTTGGGGTTCCCAGGTGGATTTTTGGGGTTCCTAACCCCATTTTTGGCATTCTGGGTTGGATTTTGGGGTTCTGGGATGGATTTTGGGGATCCCAGGTGGGGTTTTGGGGTTCCCAGGTGGATTTTGGGGATCCCAGTTGGATTTTTGGTGTCCCAGGTGGATTTTTGGGGGATCCCAGTTGGATTTTGGGGGTCCCAGGTGGATTTTTTGGGGGATCCCAGTTGGATTTTGGGGGTCCCAGGTGGATTTTTGGGGATCCCAGTTGGATTTTTGGGGGTCCCAGGTGGATTTTTGGGGGATCCCAGTTGGATTTTTGGTGTCCCAGGTGGATTTTGGGGATCCCAGGTGGATTTTGGGGTTCTGGGATGGGTTTTGGGGATCCCAGGTGGATTTTTGGGGCTCCCAGGTGCACGTGGAGCAGGAGCTGCTCCTGTACGAGGGGTTTGGGGTTCTGGGATGGATTTTGGGGTTCTGGGATGGATTTTGGGGATCCCAGGTGGGTTTTTGGGGTTCTGGGATGGATTTTGGGGATCCCAGGTGGGTTTTGGGGTTCCCAGGTGCACGTGGAGCAGGAGCTGCTCCTGTACGAGGGGTTTGGGGGTCTGGGTTGGATTTTGGGGTTCTGGGATGGATTTTGGGGATCCCAGTTGAATTTTGGGGTTCCCAGGTGGGATTTGGGGATCCCAGTTGGATTTTGGGGTTCTGGGATGAATTTTGGGGTTCTGGGTTGGATTTTGGGGTTCCTAATCCCATTTTTGGGGTTCTGGGATGGATTTTGGGGTTCCAAGCTGGATTTTGGGGATCCCAGGTGGATTTTTGGGATTCCCAGATAGATTTTGGGGTTCTGGGATGGATTTTGGGGTTCTGGGATGGGTTTTGGGGATCCCAGGTGGATTTTGGGGATCCCAGGTGGGTTTTGGGGTTTCCCAGATGGATTTTGGGGTTCTGGGATGGATTTTGGGGATCCCAGGTGCACGTGAGAGGAGGAGCTGCTCCTGTGCGAGGGGTTTGGGGCTCCCAGTTGGATTTTTGGGGGTTCTGGGATGGATTTTGGGGTTCCCAGGTGGATTTTGGGGTTCCCAGGTGGATTTTAGGGGTTCCCAGGTGCACGTGGAGCAGGAGCTGCACCTGCACGAGGGGTTTGGGGTTCTGGGATGGATTTTGGGGATCCCAGTTGAATTTTGGGGTTCCCAGGTGGGATTTGGGGATCCCAGGTGGATTTTGGGGGTTCTGGGATGAATTTTGGGGGTTCTGGGTTGGATTTTGGGGTTCCTAATCCCATTTTTGGGGGTTCTGGGATGGATTTTGGGGTTCCCAGGTGGATTTTGGGTTCTGGGATGGATTTTGGGGTTCCCAGGTGGGTTTTGGGGATCCCAGGTGGATTTTGGGGATCCCAGTTGGATTTTGGGGGTTCCCAGGTGCACGTGGAGCAGGAGCTGCTCCTGTACGAGGGGTTTGGGGTTCCCAGGTGGATTTTTGGTGTTCTGGGATGGATTTTGGGGATCCCAGTTGGATTTTGGGGTTCCCAGGTGGATTTTGGGGTTCCCAGGTGCACGTGGAGCAGGAGCTGCTCCTGTACGAGGGGTTTGGGGTTCCCAGGTGGATTTTTGGGGTTCTGGGATGGATTTTGGGGTTCCCAGGTGGATTTTGGGGATTCCCAGGTGGATTTTGGGGTTCCCAGGTGCACGTGGAGCAGGAGCTGCTCCTGTCGCGAGGGGTTTGGGGATCCCAGGTGGGTTTTGGGGTTCTGGGATGGATTTTGGGGATCCCCAGGTGGATTTTGGGGATCCCAGGTGGATTTTGGGGTTCCCAGGTGGGTTTTTGGGGTTCTGGGATGGATTTTGGGGATCCCAGGTGGGTGTCGGGGTTCCCAGGTGCACGTGGAGCAGGAGCTGCTCCTGTACGAGGCCTTTGCCCACGACTCCCAGCTGGGCCAGAGCAACCTCAAGGTTCGCTTCCGCAAGGTGAGACCGGGGGGTCCCGCACGGCTTTTGGGGGTCCCTGTACCCCAAAACCCCCCGAATCAAACCCCCCGTGTCCCCCCAGGTGCCCCACGGGATCAATTTCCGGGAGAAGAAGCCGAAGCCGTCGCGGAAGAAGCCGGAGGGGCCGGGGGCGGCGCCCGGGGGGGCTCCGGGGGGGACCCCCGAGGAGCCGGGGGGGCCCCGGGGGCGCGTGGCGCGGTTCAGGCACTTCCAGGACATCTACGGCTACTCGGGGGTCAGTGCGGGCACCCCAAAACTGGGCGGGGACCCCAAAACTGGGCGGGGACCCCAAATCTATGGCAGAGACCCCAAATCTATGGAGGGAGAACCCCAAATTTCTGGGGGGCCCGGGCTGCATGCGCAGTTCAGGTACTTCCAGGACATCTACGGCTACTCGGGGGGTCAGTGCGGGCACCCCAAAACTGGGCTAGGGGACCCCAAAAACGGGCTGGGGACCCCAAAACCTGCCGGGGACCCCAAAACTGGGCAGGGACCCCAAATCTATGGCAGGGACCCCAAAACTGGGCTGGGACCCCAAAACTGGGCGGGGACCCCAAAAACTGCCGGGGACCCCAAAACCTGCCGAGGACCCCAAAACCTGCCGGGGACCCCAAATCTATGGCAGGATCCCAATTCTATGGGGGAGATCTGGACAAGGACCCCAAAACCTGCCAGGACCCCAAAACCTGCCAGGGATCCCAAAACCTGCCGGGGACCACAAATCTATGGCAGGGACCCCAAAACCAGACAGAGACCCTAAAACTGGGCAGGGACCCCAGAACTGAGCAGGGACCCCAAATCTATGGGGGGATCCCAGTTCTATGGGGGGAACTGGGGAGTGACCCCAAAACCTGCCAGGGACCCCAAAATTGGGCAGGGACCCCAAATCTATGGGGGGATCCCAATTGTGTGGCGGGGAACTGGGGAGGGACCCCAAAGCTGGGCAGGGACCCCAAAACCAGACAGGGACCCCAAATCTATGGGGGGATCCCAATTGTGTGGGGGGAACTGGGGGAGGGACCCCAAATCTATGGCAGAATCCCAATTCTATGGGAGAGTTCTGGGAGGGACCCCAAAACCTGCCGGGGACCCCAAAACTGGGCAGGGACCCCGAAACCTGCCGGGGACCCCAAAACCTGCCAGGGACCCCAAAACTGGGCAGGGACCCCAAAAACGGGCTGGGACCCCAAAACTGGGCTGGGACCCCAAAACTGGGCAGGGACCCCGAAACCTGCCGGGGACCCCAAATTTATGGAGGGGAGAACCCCAAATCTCTGGGGGGCCCCGGGGGCGCGTGGCGCTGTTCAGGCACCTCCAGGACATCTACGGCTACTCGGGGGTCAGTGCGGGCACCCCAAAACTGGGCGGGGACCCCAAAAACGGGCTGGGACCCCAAAACCTGCCGGGGACCCCAAAAACGGGCAGGGACCCCAGAACTGAGCAGGGACCCCAAATCTATGGGGGGATCCCAATTGTGTGGGGGGGAACTGGGGAGGGACCCCAAAACCTGCCAGGGACCCCAAAATTGGGCAGGGACCCCAGAACTGGACAGGAACCCCAAATCTGTGGGGCGATCCCAATTGTATGGGGGGGAACTGGGGAGGGACCCCAAAACTGGGCAGGGACCCCAAAACCAGACAGGGAGCCCAAAAACCGCCATAGGGACCCCAAAAACCTGCTAGGGGACCTCAAAACCTGCCGGGGACCCCAAATCTATGGCAAGCACCCCAAAACCTGCCAGGGACCCCAAAAACGGGCAGGGACCCCAAATCTATGGGGTGATCCCTAATCTGTGGGAAGGTTCTGGGGAGGGACCCTAAAACTGGGCAGGGACCCCAAAACTGGGCAGGGACCCCCAAATCTATTGGGGAGATCCCAATTCTATGGGGGGAAACTGCGGAGGGACCCCAAAACTGAGCAGGGACCCCAAATCTGTGGCAGGATCCCAGTTCTCTCGGGGGGATCTGGGCAGGGACCCCAAACCTGTGGGGGAGTCTTCTCCCCCAGATCTATGGGGGGTGAGCTGGGGGATCTCTGGGTGTTCTTCACCTGTACCTTACCTGTCCCTCACCTGTCCCCAATGTCACTCACCTGTCTCACCTGTCCAGGTGTCTCACCTGTCCCTCACCTGCCCAGGTGTTCATCTGCAGCCCCTCCCCTCACTGAATGCTCTTGACAGGTCAGGGTGCTCTGAGTGCCCCATTCCTTGGGTGTCCCTGTCCCTATTCCCAGGTGTCTCTCACCTGTCCCAGGTGTCCCCAGTGTCCCTCACCTGTCCCAGGTGTCTCACCTGTCCCTCACCTGTCTCACCTGCCCAGGTGTTCATCTGTGGCCCGTCCCCGCACTAGGTGCTGATGACAGGTCGGGGGGCTCTGAGTCCCCATTCCCAGGTGTCCCTCACCTGTCTCAGGTGTCCCTCACCTGTCCCAGGTGTCTCACCTATCCCTCACCTGTCCCAGGTGTTCATCTGCGGCCCCTCCCCGCACTGGATGCTGCTGACAGGCCGGGGGGCGCTGCGGCTGCACCCCATGGCCATCGACGGCCCCGTGGAATCCTTCGCACCTTTCCACAACGTCAACTGCCCCAAGGGCTTCCTGTACTTCAACCGCCAGGTGAGCGCACCTGGGCACACCTGGGATACACCTGGGCACGGCTGGGGGGCACCTGGGGGCACCTGGGATACACCTGGGCACACCTGAGGTACACCTGGGGGCACCTGAGCACACACCTGGAGACACCTGACCCAATTTTTGGGGTAATTTGGGGCAATTTTGGGATGTTTTGGGTCAGGGGGAGCCTGTACCTGTTCTGTGACACACCTGAGCCATTTTGGGGGCAATTTTGGGATATTTTGGGGTAATTTTGGGATGTTTTGGGTCAGGGGGAGCTCAGGATCAGCTCCCTGTACCTGTGCTGTGACACACCTGAGCCATTTTGGGGTAATTCTGGGATGTTTTGGGTCAGGGGGAGCTCAGGATCAGCGTGCTCCCCGCGTACCTGTCGTACGACGCACCTTGGCCCGTGAGGAAGATCCCCCTGCGCTGCACCGCGCACTACGTCGCCTACCACGTGGAGTCCAAGGTGGGCGGGGCCGGGGACGCACCTGGGCACACCTGGGCACAGCCAGAACTCACCTGGGCACACCTGGGATACACCTGGGCACAGCCAGAACTCACCTGGGCACACCTGGGATACACCTGGGCACACCTGGGCACAGCCAGAGCACACCTGGGCACACCTGGGATACACCTGGGCATACCCAGGACACACCTGGGCACACCTGGGATATACCTGGGCACAGCCAGAACTCACCTGGGCACACCTGGGATATACCTGGGCACACCCAGAACTCACCTGGGCACACCTGGGATACACCTGGGCACACCTGGGCACACCCAGAACTCACCTGGGCACACCTGGGATATACCCTGGGCACAGCCAGAACTCACCTGGGCACACCTGGGATACACCTGGGCACAGCCAGGACACACCTGGGCACACCTGGGATATACCTGGGCACACCCAGAACTCACCTGAGCACACCTGGGATACACCTGTTCACAGCCAGAACTCACCTGAGCACACCTGGGATATACCTGGGCACAGCCAGAACTCACCTGGGCACACCTGGGATACACCTGGGCACAGCCAGGACACACCTGGGCACACCTGGGATATACCTGGGCACAGCCAGGACACACCTGGGCACACCTGGGATATACCTGGGCACAGCCAAAACTCACCTGAGCACACCTGGGATACACCTGGACACACCTGGGCACAGCCAGGACACACCTGGGCATACCTAGGCACACATGGAGCATACCCAGGACAGACCTGGGCACACCTAGGACACACCTGAGCACATCCAGAACACACCTGAGCACACCTAGGATACACCTGGGCACACCCAGAACACACCTGGGCACACCTGGGGCATACCCAGGACACACCTGGGCCCACCCAGAGCACACCTGAGCTTGCCTGAGCATGGCAAAAATACACCTGGGCTCACCTGGGGCATACCCAGGACACAGCCAGGCACACCTGGGCACAGCCAGAACACACCTGGGCACACCAAAACCAGTCAGGACATACCTGGGTGCATTTAGGATGCAGCCAGAACTCACCTGGGCACACCTGGACACAGCCAGAACACACCTGGGCACAGCCAGGCACACCTGGACACACCTGGGTACAGCTAGAACACGCCTGGAAACACCTGGGCACACCCAGAACACACCTGGGCACACTTAGGACACACCTGGGTACATCCAGGGTACAGCCAGGCACACCTGGGACACACCCAGAACACACCTGGGCATACCTAGGATGCACCTGGGGCACACTCAGGACTCACTTGAGCACACCCAGAACACACTTGGGCACTCTGAGGACACACTTGACACACCTGGGCACCAAGAACACACCTGGGGCACACCTGGGGCACACTCAGGACTCACCTGGGCACACCAAGAACACACACCTGGGCACACCTGGGGCACACTCAGGACTCACCTGGGCACACCAAAAACACACCTGGGCACACCTGGGGCACACTCAGGACTCACCTGGGCACACCAAGAACACACCTGGGCACACCTGGGGCACGCTCAGGACTCACCTGGGCCGTGCCCAGAACTCACCTGGTGCAGGCAGTGGCCACAAGTGCCTGGGAGGGGCTCTGGGGATGTTGGGGGGTCCTGGGGGGCCCGGGGATGTTGGGGGGTCCCAGGGGATTTTAGGGGGCTCCTGGGGTCTCTCAGGTGCCCCCCAGGTGTCATGCAGTGGCTACTGAGCTCCCCCCACCCCTGCACGAGGATCCCGGCATGACGGGGGGAGGAGAAAGAGTTCGAGAGCATCGAGAGAGGTGGGGACACACCTGGGGGCACCTGGACACACCTGGGGACATGGGGACACACCTGGGGGACATGGGGACACACCTGGGGACATGGGGACACACCTGGGGGACATGGGGACACACCTGGGGACATGGGAACACACCTGGGGACATGGGGACACACCTGGGGACATGGGGACACACCTGGGGACATGGGGGACACCTGGGGGGACATGGGGGACATGGGGACACCTGGGGGGACAGGGGGACACACCTGGAGACACACCTGGGGGACATGGGGGACAGCTGGGGGACATGGGAGACACACCTGGGCACACCTGGGGACCCCCTGGGGACACCTGGGGGACATGGGGACACACCTGGGGACATGGGGGACACCTGGGGGACATGGGGGGCACACCTGAGGGACAGGGGGACACACCTGGGGACATGGGGACACACCTGGGGACATGGGGGACATGGGGACACACCTGGAGACACACCTGGGGACATGGGGACACCTGGGCACACCTGGGGGACATGGGGACACACCTGGGGGGACATGGGGGACACCTGGGCACACCTGGGAGACATGGGGGACACACCTGGGGGACAGGGGGACACACCTGGGCACACTGGGCACACCCTGGGCACACCTGGGGGACATGGGGACACACCTGGGTACACCTGGGGGACAGTTGGGACAGCTGGGGGACATGTGGGACACCTGGGGACACCTGGGGGGACACTGGGACAGCTGGGGGACATGGGGGACACCTGGGGACACACCTGGGGACATGGGGACACACCTGGGGGACAGCTGGGGCATCCTCAAGGACACCTGGGGGACACCTGGGGACAATCCCAGTGTCCCCCCAACTCCGTGTCCCCCCTGTCCCCCAGACGAGCTACGTCCCCCCCCAGCAGGAGGCCTTCAGCATCCAGCTCATCTCCCCGGTCAGCTGGGAGGCCATCCCCAACACCAGGTGGGACCCCAAAACCCCAAAATGTCCCCTGGAACCCCAAAATACCCCCGGGAACCCCAAAATGTCCCCTGGAACCCCAAAATGTCCATGGGAACCCCAAAAATCCCATCAGTATCCCCAAATTCCTGCCTCTCTCAAACCCCTCAGTGTGATCCTCAGGTCAGCTGGGAGCCCATCCCCAACTCCAGGTGAGACCCCAAAAATCCCAAAATATCCCCTGGAACCCCAAAATATCCCTGGGAACCCCAAAATATCCCCAGGAACCCCAAAATATCCCCGGGAACCCCAGAATCCTGCCAGGAGCCCCCTGGAGTGCCCCCCTGAGCCCACCTGAGCCCACCTGTGCCAGGATGGCGCTGAGGAGCGGGCACACGTCACCTGGGTGAAGAGAGGGGGCATCACCTGAGCCCCCCGGCCCCACCTGGCACAACCCCCTGGCCCCACCTGAGCTCACCTGTGCCCACCTGTGCCCACCTGTCCGTACCTGTGCCCATCTGGGCTCACCTGGGCCCAGCTGTGCCTGAGTCACCTGTGCCCACCCTATCTTACCTGTGCCCACCTGGTATCACCTGTGCCCATTGGTGCTCACCTGAGATCACCTGTGCCCACCTGGTCTTACCTGTGCCCACCTGTGCTCACCTGTGCCCACCTGAGATCACCTGTGCCCACCTATCTCACCTGTGCCCACCTGATATCACCTGTGCCCACCTGTGCTCACCTGAGATCACCTGTGCCCACCTGGTCTTACCTGTGCCCACCTGTGCTCACCTGAGATCACCTGTGCCCACCTATCTCACCTGTGCCCACCTGGTCTCACCTGTGCCCATTTGTGCTCACCTGAGATCACCTGTGCCCACCTGGTCTTACCTGTGTCCACCTGTGCTCACCTGAGATCACCCAGCCCACCTATCTCACCTGTGCCCACCTGGTCTCACCTGTGCCCATTTGTGCTCACCTGAGCCCACCCTGTGCCTGAGTCACCTGTGCTCACCTGTGCCCATCTGAGCTTACCTGTGCTCATCTGTGCCCACCTGAGATCACCTGTGCCCATCTGAGCTTACCTGTGCTCATCTGTGCTCACCTGAGATCACCTGTGCCCACCTGGTCTTACCTGTGCTCACCTGTGCCCATCTGAGCTTACCTGTGCTCATCTGTGCTCACCTGAGATCACCTGTGCCCACCTGGTCTTACCTGTGCTCATCTGTGCCCACCTGAGATCACCTGTGCCCACCTATCTCACCTGTGCCCACCTGGTCTCACCTGTGCCCATTGGTGCTCACCTGTGCTCACCTGTCCTTTCCTGATCTCACCTGTGCTCACCTGAGCTCTCCTGTGCTCACCTGTGCCCACCTGAGCTCATCTGGCTCACCTGAGCTCATCTGTCCTTACTTGGTCCCACCTGTCCCACCTGTGCCACCTGTGCCACCTGTCCCACCTGTGCCACCTGTTCCACCTGTCCCACCTGTGCCACCTGTCCCACCTGTCTCACCTGTCCCACCTGTCCCACCTGTGCTCACCTGTCTCACCTGTGCTCACCTGTTCTTAGCTGTCTCACCTGAGCTCACCTGTCTCACCTGTGCTCACCTGAGCCCACCTGAGCTCACCTGTGCTCACCTTTGCTCATTTGTGCTCACCTGTCCCACCTGTCCCACCTGTCAGGATCGCTCTGGAGGAGTGGGAACACGTCACCTGCATGAAGACGGTGTCGCTGCGCTCCGAGGAGACGGTGTCGGGCCTCAAGGGCTACGTGGCCGTGGGCACCTGCCTGATGCAGGGCGAGGAGGTCACCTGTCGGGGCAGGGTGCGTACCTGGGGGCACCTGGGCACACCTGGGAACACCTGGGAAACACCTGGGGGCACCTGGGGGAATACCTGGGGGCACCTGGGCACACCTGGGGAACACCTGGGGAACACCTGGGAAAAACCTGGGGGCACCTGGGGATAACCTGGGGGCACCTGGGGAACACCTGAGTACACCTGGGGAACACCTAGGGGCACCTGTGCACACCTGGGGAACACCTGGGGGCACCTGGGGATACCTGGGAGCACTTAGGTACAACTGGGAAACACCTGGGTACACCTGGGGAAGACCAGGACACACCTGGGAGGTGTCAGCCCACACCTGCGTGGTGCCAGAACACACCTGAGGATGCCCCAGAATGCACCTGTGTCCCACCCTCACCTGTGTGTCCTACACTCACCTGTGTGTCCCTCATTCATCTGTGTGTCCCACACTCACCTGTGGGGATATCCCAGGACTCACCTGTGGGGATATCCCCCTCACCTGTGTCCCCCTGTCACCTGTGGGGATACCCAGGACTCACCTGTGTGCCACCCTCACCTGTGGGGATATCCAGGACTCACCTGGTCTGTCCCCCCTCACCTGTGGCAGATCCTGATCCTGGACGTCATCGAGGTGGTGCCGGAGCCGGGGCAGCCGCTCACCAAGAACAAGTTCAAGGTTCTCTACGAGAAGGAGCAGAAGGGGCCGGTGACGGCACTGTGCCACTGCCACGGCTACCTGGTGTCTGCCATCGGGCAGAAGGTACACCTGGGCACACCTGGGGGCACCTGGGCACACCTGGGGGCACCTGGATACACACCTGTGCCACTGCCACGGCTACCTGGTGTCTGCCATCGGGCAGAAGGTACACCTGGGCACACCTGGGGGCACCTGGGCACACCTGGGGGCACCTGGGGGCACCTGGAGGCACCTGGGCACACCTGGGCACACCTGGGGGCACCTGGGCACAGCTGGGTACACACCTGTGCACACCTGGGGTACACCTGGGGACACCTGGGCACACCTGGGCATGGCTGAGGGGAGCCCACGGTGCCATCGTGGTGTCTCTGTCCCCAGATCCTCCTGTAGGGCCAGAGGACCAACAAGCCAACCTTGGTGGCCACTCAGTGGCAGCTGGGTTTGGGTTGGTGACCTGAGGGGCCACCAGGGAGGTCTCAAAGGCCACCACAGTGACCTGGGGGTGTCCCTGTGCCCAGATCTTCCTGTGGAGCCTGAAGGACAACGAGCCAACCTTGGTGGCCACTCCTTTTTCATTTGGTTTAGGGTGCAGTGGCCACCAGGGAGGTGTTGAGGGCCACCAAGGACATCTCAAGGGCCACCACGGTGCCATTGAGGTGTCCCTGTGTCCCCCAGAGCTTCCTGTAGTGCCTGAGGGCCAACTAGCCAGCCTTGGTGGCCACTCAAGTGTCACTTGGGTTTGAGTTGGGATGGCCACCAGGGAGGTGTTGAGGGCCACCGAGGAGGTGTCAAAGGCTACCAGGGAGGTCTCAATGGCCACCATGGTGCCATCAAGGTGTCCCTGTCCCCACATCTTCCTGTGGAACCTGAAGGACCACGAGCCAACCTTGGTGGCCACTCAGTGTTGGTTTGGTTTGGGTTGGGATGGCCACCAAGGAGGTCTCAAGGGCCACCACGGTGCCGTCAAGGTGTCCTTGTGTCCCCTCAGAGTTTCCAACCTTGGTGGCCACTCAGCATTTGTTGGTTTTGGGTTGGGTTGGCCACCAGGGAGATGTCGTGGGCCACCAAGGAGCTCTCAGTGGCCACCAGGGTGACCTCAGGGTGTCCCTGTGCCCAGATCTTCCTGTGGGGCCTGATGGCCAACAAGCCAACCTTGGTGGCCGCTGAACATCAGTTGGATTTGGGTTGGTGACCTGAGGGGCCACCAAGGAGGTGCTGAAGGCCACCATGGGGTTGAGGTCACCCATGGTGACATTGTGATGTCGCTGTGTCCCCTCAGATCCTCCTGCATGGCCTGATGGCCAACGAGCCAACCTTGGTGGCCACTCAGTCTTTGTGGATTTGGGTTGGGATGGCCATCAGGGAGGTGCTGAGGGCCACCAAGGAGCTCTCAATGGCCACCAGGGTGACCTTGGGGCGTCCCTGTCCCCAGATCTTCCTGAGGAGCCTGAAGGACAACGAGCCAACCTTGGTGGCCACTCAATGTCAGTTGGGTTTGGGTTGGGATGGCCATCAGGGAGGTGTCGAGGGCCACCAAGGAGCTCTCAATGGCCACCAGGGTGACCTCAGGGTGTCCCTGTGCCCAGATCTTCCTGAGGAGCCTGAAGGACAATGAGCCAACCTTGGTGGCCACTCAGTCTTTGTGGATTTGGGTTGGGATGGCCACCAGGGAGGTGTTGAGGGCCACCAAGGAGCTCTCAATGGCCACCAGGGTGACCTCAGGGTGTCCCTGTGCCCAGATCTTCCTGTGGAGCCTGAAGGACAACGAGCTGACGGGGATGGCGTTCATCGACACGCAGCTCTACATCCACCAGATGATCAGCGTCAAGAGCTTCATCCTGGCCGCCGACCTCATGAAGAGCATCTCGCTGCTGCGCTACCAGGAGGAGAGCAAGACGCTGTCCCTCGTCAGCCGGGTGCGCCGCTCGGGCTGCCGAACCCATATGGGGCTACCAAACCCCCCATGGGGCTACCAAACCCTCCATGGGGCTATGAAACCTGCCTTGGGGCTACCAAACCCCCCATGGGGCTGCCGAACAGGCCTCGGGGCTACCAAACTCGTATGGGGCTACCAAACCCTCCATGGGGCTACCGAACCGGCCTCGGGGCTACCAAACTGGCCTTGGGGCTACCGAACCGGCCTCGGGGCTACCGAACCCATATGGGGCTACCAAACCCTCTATGGGGCTATGAAACCTGCCTCAGGGCTACCAAACCCCCCATGGGGCTACCGAACCGGCCTCGGGGCTACCAAACCCCCCAGGGGCTACCAAACTCACATGGGGCTACCAAACCCTCTATGGGGCTACCGAACCCATATGGGGCTACCAAACCCTCTATGGGGCTATGAAACCTGCCTCGGGGCTACCAAACCCCCCATGGAGCTACCGAACCCATATGGGGCTACCAAACCCTCCAGGGGGCTACCGAACCGGCCTCGGGGCTACCAAACCCATATGGGGCTACCAAACTTGTATGGGGCTACCAAACCCATATGGGGCTACCAGCCTCGGGGCTACCGAACCAGCCTCGGGGCTACCGAACTCATATGGGGCTACCAAACCCCCCATGGGGCTACCAAACTCATATGGGGCTACTGAACTGGCCTCGGGGCTACCAAACTTGTATGGGGCTACCAAATTGGCCTCGGGGCTGCCAAACTCATATGGGGCTACCAAACCGGCCTCGGGGCTACCAAACCCTTCATGAGGCCAGCAAACCGGCCTTGGGGCCACCAAATTCACATGGGGCCATCAAATCCACCATGGGGCCACCAAATCTGCCTTGGACCACCAAACTCCCCACAGGGCCACCAAACTCCCACGGAGTCACCAAACCTCCCATGGGGCCACCAAACCCATCCTGCGGTCACCAAACCGGTCTCGGGGCCACCAAACTCCCCATAGGGCAACCAAACTCCCAGGGGGCCACCAAAGCTCCTCAAGAGTCCTGAGGGACACCTGAAGCTCCCTGGGGGGACACCTGAGGGTCTGGGGGGACATTTTTGGGGGACACCTGAAGGTCCTGGGTGACACCTGAGGGTCTTGGGGACATTTTCTGGGGACACCTGAGGGTTCCAGAGGTCACCTGAGGGTCCTGAGGGACACTTTTTGGGGACACCTGAACATCCTGGAGGACACCTGGGGGTCTTGGAGGACACCGGAGGGTCTTGGGACATTTTTTGGAGACACCTGGGGGTCCTGGGTGACACCTGAGGGTCCTGGGTGACACCTGAGGGCACTGGAGGACATTTTTTGGGGACACCTGAGGGTCCTGGGTGGCACCTGAACGTCCTGGAGGACACCTGTGGGTCCTGAGGACACCTGTGGGTCCTGGGGACGCCTGAGGGTCTTGGGGGACATTCAGGGATTGGGTTCCTGGGGGTCACCTGAGGATCCTGGGTGACACCTGGGGATCTTGGGGGACATTTTTTGGGGACACCTGTGGGTCCTGGTCACACCTGAAGGTCTTGAGTGACACCTGAAGGTCCTGGGGCATTTCCCAGGTGTCCTAGGGGACATTTTTTGGGGACACCTGAAGGACCTGAGGTCACCTGAGGGACCCTCGTGGCTCTGGGAGGGCTCTTGGGGCTCTCGGGGTGCCCAGGTGCCACCCCTGGCACCGGGACGGTGACACTGATGGTGACAGTGATGGGTGTGTCCCCGCAGGACGCGAAGCCACTGGAGGTCTACAGCGTGGATTTCATGGTGGACGGCTCCCAGCTGGGATTCCTGGGTACGGACACGGCCTGGGGCAGGGGCATGAGTTTGGTAAAGGTTGGGTTGGGTTGGGTTGGGTTTGATTGGGTTGGGTTGGGTTGGGTTTGGTTGGGTTGTGTTGGGTTGGGTTGGGTTTGGTTGTGTTGGGTTGGGTTGGGTTGTGTTGGGTTTGGTTGGGTTGGATTTGGTTGGGTTGTGTTGGGTTGGGTTGGGTTGGATTTGGTTGGGTTGGGTTGGGTTTGGTTCAACATTGAGTTTAGTTGGGTTTGGTTAAGTTTGGGTTAGGTTTGGTTGGCTTTGGTTAACCCTAGTTGTGTCTAGTTGATTTTGGTTTGGTTTGGTTGACAATAGCTGGGTTTGGCTAAGTTTGGTTGGATTTGGTTGGGTTGTGTTGGGTTGTGTTGGGTTGGATTGGGTTGGGTTTGGTTGGGTTGGGTTGGGTTTGGTTCAACATTGGTGAGTTTAATTTGGTTTGGTTGAGTTTAATTGGGCTTGGTTGAGTTTGGTTGGGTTTGGGTTGGGTTTATTTGGGTTTGGTTGACAATAGTTGGGTTAGGTTATCCATAGTTGGGTTGAGTTTGGGTTGAGTTTAGCTGGGTGGGATTTGGTTGGGTTTGATTTTGGTTGACCATAGTTTGGTTGAGTTGGGCTTTAATTTGGTTTGGCTGAGTTGATTTGGGTTTGAGTTGGTTGAGTTTGGTTTGGGTTTAGTTGGGTTTGGTTGACTGTAGTTGGGTTTGGTTGAGTTTGGGTTAGGTTTGGTTGGCTTTGGTTGAGTTTAGTTTGGTTTGGCTAAGTTTGGTTGGGCTTAGTTGAGTTTGGGTTGAGTTTGAGTTGGGTTGAGTTTGGTTTGGGTTGGGTTTATTTGGGTTTGGTTGACCATAGTTGGGTTAGGTTAACCATAGTTGGGTTGAGTTTGGGTTGAGTTTAGCTGGGTCGAGATAGGGTTGAGTTTGGTTGGGTTTGGTTGAGGTTGGGTTGGCTTTGGTTGGCTTTGGTTGACTGTAGTTGGGTTTGGCTGAGTTTGCTTGGGCTTGGTTTGGTTTAATTTGGTTTGGATGAGTTCAGTTGGGTTTGTTGACCATAGTTTAATTTGGTTTCGGATTAGTTGGGTTGGATTTGGTTTGGTTTGGATTAGGTTTAGTTGGCTTTAGTTGACCATAGTTGGGTTGAGTTTGGAGTTTGGTTGAGTTTGGGTTGAGTTTAGTTGAATTTGGTTGACTGTAGTTGGGTTTGATTGAGTTTGTGTTGGGTTTGGTTGGGTTTGGTTGAGTTTAGTTGGGTTTGGTTGAGTTTGGGTTAGGTTTGGTTGGCTTTGGTTGACCCTAGTTGGGTCTAGTTGATTTTGGTTGGTTTTGGTTGACGATAGTTGGGTTTGGCTAAGTTTGGTTGGATTTAGTTGAGTTTGGGTTTGGTTTAGTTGAGTTTAGTTGGATTTGGTTTAGTTTGGGTTTGGTTTAGTTGTGTTTGGTTGACCATAGTTACGTTTGGTTGAGTTTAGTTGGGTTGGATTTGGATGGGTTTGGGTTGGGTTTAGTTGACCATAGTTGGATTGAGTTAGGGTTGAGTTTGGGTTGAGTTTAGCTGGGTTTGGTTGGGTTTGGATTGGGTTTAGTCGGGTTTGGTTGAACCTAGTTGGGTTGAGTTGGGGTTGAGTTTAGCTGGGTTGGGTTTGGGTTGGGTTTGAGTTTGGTTGACCATAGTTGGATTGTGTTTGGATTTAGTTGGGTTTGGTTGAGTTTAGTTGGGTTTGGTTGATCATAGTTGAGTTTGGTTGGGTTTGTGTTGAGATTAGTTGGATTTGATTTGGTTGGGTTTCGGTTGGGTTTATTTGGGTTTGGTTGACCATAGTTGGGTTGAGTTTAGTTGGGTTTGGTTGAGTTTGGGTTGGGTTTGGTTGGCTTTGGTTGACTGTAGAGTTTGGTTGAGTTTAATTTGGCTTGGTTGAGTTTGGGTTGAGTTTGGTTGGGTTGGATTTGGTTGGATTTGGATTGGGTTTAGTTGGGTTTGGTTGAGTTTGGGTTGGGTTTGGTTGGCTTTGGTTGACTGTAGTTGGGTTTGGTTGAGTATGAGTTTAATTTGGTTTGATTTGGTTTGGTTGAGTTGGGTTTAGTTGGGTTGGATTTGGATTGGGTGTAGTTGGGTTTGATTGACTGTAGTTGTGCTTAATTGAGTTTGGTTGAGTTTAGGTGAGTTTGGGTTGGGCTTAGTTGGGTTTGGGTTGGGTTTAGTTAGGTAGGGTTTAGTTGGGCTTGGTTGGGTTTATTTGGGTTTAGTTGGGTTTAGTAGAGTTTGGGTTGAGTTTAGTTCGTTTGGTTGAGTTTGGGTTTGGGTGAATTTGAGTTGAATTTCAGTGGGCTCGTGTTTAATTGGGTGGATTTTGATTGACTTTAGGCTGAGATTTGGGGCTGAATTTGGGCAGATTTGGGTTGACTTCGAGTGAATTTGGGTTGAAATTGTGTGGACTTTGAGTTGAATTTGGGAAAAAATGGGGTAAATTTGGGTGGATTGGGATGGATTTTGGGTTGAGTTTGAGTGAATTTGGGTGGGATTTGGGTTGAATTTTGGTTGAATTTGGGTTGAATTCGGGTAAATTTGGGTGGATTTTGGGTTGAATTTGGGTAAATTTGGGTTGAATTTGGGTAAATTTGGGTTGAATTTGGGTAAATTTGGGTGGATTTTCGGTTGAATTTGGGTTGAATTCAGGTAAATTTGGGTGGATTTTGGGTTGAATTTGGGTAAATTTGGGTTGAATTTGGGTTGATTTTGCCGAACCCTCCCTCCCCCGCAGTGTCCGACCGTGACCGGAACCTGCTGGTGTACATGTACCTGCCTGAAGGTGAGCAGGGCGGGGCCGGGGAGCTCAGGTGAGACAGGTGGGCACAGGTGAGACAGGTGAACACAGGTGAGTGTAGGTGTGCACAGGTGAGACAGATGAGCTCAGATGAGCACAGGTGAGCTCAGGTGAGCACAGTTGAGTCCAGGTGAGATCAGATGGGCACGGGTGAGACAGATGAGGACAGGTGAGCTCAGGTGAAACAGGTGAGGACAGGTGAGCTCAGGTGAGCACAGGTGAGGGACAGGTGAGCACAGTTGAGTCCAGGTGCAATCAGGTGGGCATAGGTGAGTACAGGTGAGCCAGGTGAGCACAGGTGAGCTGAGGTGAGACAGGTGAGCGCAGGTGAGCTCAGGTGAGTGTAGATGAGCACAGTTGAGTCCAGCTGAGCTCAGGTGAGTCAGGTGAGCTGAGGTGAGCTCAGATGAGCACAGGTGAGCTCAGGTGAGCCAGGTGAGCACAGGTGAGCTGAGGTGAGCTCAGATGAGCACAGGTGAGCCAGGTGAGCACAGGTGAGACAGGTGAGCTCAGGTGAGTGTAGATGAGCACAGTTGAGGGACAGGTGAGCACAGGTGAGCTGAGGTGAGCCCAGGTGAGCCCATTAACCCCTCGGTGTCCCCCAGCCAAGGAGTCCTTCGGGGGGCTGCGGCTGCTGCGCCGCGCCGATTTCCACGTGGGCGCGCACGTCAACACCTTCTGGCGCACGCCGTGCCGCGGGCACAACGAGGGGCCCAACCGGCGCTCCAGCACCTGGGAGAGCAAGCACATCACCTGGTTCGGTGAGAGAAACACCTGGGGCACCTGGGGACACCTGGGGGAACACCTGGGTACAGGGGGGACAGGAGGGACACACCTGGGAGAGCAAGCACATCACGTGGTTCGGTGAGAGAAACACCTGGGGCACACCTGGGGGAACACCTGGGTGCAGGGGGGACAGGAGGGACACACCTGGGGACGCACCTGGGGACAGGGGCAGACAACCTGGGAGAACAAGCACATCACCTGGTTCGGTGAGAGAAACACCTGGGACACCTGGGCTAGGGGGGATACACCTGGGACACACCTGGGGACACCTGGGACACACCTGGGAGAACAAGCACATCACCTGGTTCGGTGAGAAACACCTGGGACACCTGGGGACACCTGGGGGAACACCTGGGTACAGGGGGGACAGGAGGGACACACCTGGGAGAGCAAGCACATCACCTGGTTCGGTGAGAGAAACACCTGGGACACCTGGGGGAACACCTGGGTACAGGGGGGACAGGAGGGACACACCTGGGGACAGGGGGCAGAAACCTGGGGACAGGTGGTGCTCACCTGGGAGAACAAGCACATCACCTGGTTCGGTGAGAAACACCTGGGACACCTGGGGACACCTGGGGGAACACCTGGGTACAGGGGTACAGGAGGACACACCTGGGGGACACCTGGGGACAGGGGCAGACAACCTGGGAGAACAAGCACATCACCTGGTTCGGTGAGAGAAACACCTGGGACACCTGGGCTAGGGGGGATACACCTGGGACACACCTGGGGGACACCTGGGACACACCTGGGAGAGCAAGCACATCACCTGGTTCGGGTGAGAGAAACACCTGGGGCACCTGGGGACATCTGGGGGAACACCTGGGTACAGGGGGGACAGGAGGACACACCTGGGAGAGCAAGCACATCACCTGGTTGGTGAGAGAAACACCTGGGGCACACCTGGGGTAGGGGGATACACCTGGGACATACCTGGGGGCACCTGGGATACACCTGGGAGAACAAGCACATCACCTGGTTCGGTGAGAAACACCTGGGACACCTGGGGACACCTGGGAACACCTGGGTACAGGGGGGACAGGAGGGACACACCTGGGGACAGGGGGCAGAAACCTGGGGACAGGTGGTGCTCACCTGGGAGAACAAGCACATCACCTGGTTAGGTGAGAAACACCTGGGACACCTGGGGACACCTGGGGGAACACCTGGGTACAGGGGGACAGGAGGGACACACCTGGGAGAGCAAGCATCACCTGGTGGTGAGAGAAACACCTGGGGCACCTGGGGTAGGGGGGATACACCTGGGACATACCTGGGGACACCTGGGATACACCTGGGAGAACAAGCACATCACCTGGTTCGGTGAGAGAAACACCTGGGACACCTGGGGGGGACACCTGGGACACACCTGGGGACAGGGGGCAGAAACCTGGGGACAGGTGATGCTCACCTGGGAGAACAAGCACATCACCTGTTTCGGTGAAAGAAACACCTGGGACACCTGGGGACACCTGGGTACAGGGGGGACAGGAGGGACACACCTGGGGACGCACCTGGGGACAGGGGCAGACACCTGGGAGAACAAGCACATCACCTGTTTAGGTGAAAGAAAACACCTGGGACACACCTGGGGACAGGGGGACACATCTGGGGACACACCTGGGGTAGGGGGGACACACCTGGGACACACCTGGGAGAACAAGCACATCACCTGGTTCAGCGAGCACACCTGGGACACACCTGGGGGCAGGGGGACACACCTGGAACACACCTGGTGACACCTGGGACACACCTGGGGACGGGGGGACATACCTGGGGACAGGGGACACACCTGGGAACACCTGGGGACAGGGGACACACCTGGGGACAGGTGGGGCGGGTCCCAACCTGCATCTCTGACCACCAGTGAGGGCTGGGGATGTGTTTGGGGCGGGGGGGGCATTTGGGGTGCCCAGGTTTGCGGGTTCAAGATTTGGGATGGAATTCGGGGTTCAGGATTTGGGGTTTGAGATCTGGGGCTCAGGATTTGGCATGGGATTTGGGATTCTGATTTGGGATGCCCAGATTTGGGTTCAGGATTTGGGATTTGGGGTTCAGGTATTTGGGGTTCAGGATTTGGGGTTGGGATTCAGGGTTCAGGATTTGAGGTGCCCGGATTTGGGATGGAATTTGAGGTTTGGGATTTGGGGTTCAATATTTGGGGTTTGGGATATGGGATGCTGGAATTTGGGGTTCAGGAGTTGTGGTTCAGGATTTGGGTTTTTGGATTTAAGGTTCAGGGTTTGGGGTGCCCAGATTTGGGGTTTGGAATTTGGGATTTGGGGTTCAGGTGTTTGGGGTTCAGGATTTGGGGTGGGATTTGCGGCTCAAGATTTGGGGATTGGATTTGGGGGTTCAGGATTTGGGATTCAGGGTTCAGGTATTTGGGGATCAGGATTTGGGGTGTCAGGATTTGGGATGGAATTTGAGGTTCAGTATTTGGGGTCTGGGATATGGAATTCTGGAATTGGGGGTTCAGGATTTGGGCTGGAATCTGGGGTGTCAGGATTTGGGGTTCAGGATTTGGAGTTCAGGATTTGGGTTTCATGGCTCAGATATTTGGGGCTCAGATTTGGGGTTCAGATTTGGGATGGAATTTGGGGTTCAGATTTGGGGCTCAGAATTGGGGGTTCAGGTTTGGGGGTTCAGATTCGGGGTTCAGATTTGGGGTGTCAGATTTGGGGTTCAGGTTTGGGGTTCAGGTTCTGGGTTCATTTTTGGGGTGGAATTTGGGTTCAGATTTGGGGCTCAGATTTGGGGTTCAGGTTTGGGGTGGAATTTGGGGTCAGGTTTGGGGTTCAGATTTGGGGTTCAGGTTTGGGGTGGAATTTGGGGTCAGGTTTGGGGGTTCAGATTTGGGGGTTCAGGTTTGGGGGTGGAATTTGGGTTCAGATTTGGGGCTCAGATTTGGGGTTCAGGTTTGGGGTGGAATTTGGGGTCAGGTTTGGGGTTCAGATTTGGGGTTCATTTTTGGGGTGGAATTTGGGGTCAGGTTTGGGGTTCTGAGGCTCCGTCCCCGCAGCGACGCTGGACGGGGGCCTGGGGCTGCTGCTGCCGATGCAGGAGAAAACCTACAGGAGATTGCTGATGCTGCAGAACGCGCTGAGCTCCGCCCTGCCGCACCTGGCGGGGCTCAACCCGCGGGCGTTCAGGTGAGGGCACACCTGGGCACACCTGGGGTACACCTGGGTACACCTGGGGTACACCTGTACACACCTGAGATACACCTGGGCACACCTGAGCTCCGCCCTGCCACCTGGCGGGGCTCAACCCGCGGGCATTCAGGTGAGGGCACACCTGGATACACCTGGGTACACCTGGGGTACACCTGTACACACCTGAGATACACCTGGGCACACCTGAGATACACCTGTACACACCTGAGCTCCGCCCTGCCGCACCTGGCGGGGCTCAACCCGCGGGCATTCAGGTGAGGGCACACCTGTACATACCTGTACACACCTGTACACACCTGAGATACACCTCGGCACACCTGAGATACACCTGTACACACCTGAGCTCTGCCCTGCCACACCTGGCGGGGCTCAACCCAGTGATGCCTTCAGGTGAGGGCACACCTGGGCACACCTGAGATACACCTGTACATACCTGGGCACACCTGTACACACCTGAGCTCCACCCTGCCACACCTGGCGGGGCTCAACCCGTGGGCCTTCAGGTGAGGGGGCACACCTGGGCACATCTGGGTACACCTGTACACACCTGAGCTCCGCCCTGCCGCACCTGGCGGGGCTCAACCTGCGGGCATTAAGGTGAGGACACGCCTGGGGTACACTTGGGACACACCTGTTCACACCTGGCACAGCTGGGATACACCTGTACACACCTGGGCACACCTGAGCTCCGCCCTGCCACACCTGGCGGGGCTCAACCCTGCAGGCCTTCAGGTAATCACACACCTGTCATGCCTGGCAGAGCTCAACCCTCAGGTGTTTAGGTCCCACACCTGTCCCACACCTGTCCCACACCTGTCCCACACCTGTCCCTTACCTGTCCCACCAATCCGTTCCATACCTGTCTCACTTGTCCCAGCTGTGTCCCCCCCTTGTCGCTCATCTGTTCATCCGTCCCTCACCTGTCCCATCTCTCACCGGTCCCATCTCACACCTGTCTCACCTGTCCTGTCCCTCACCTGTCCCACTTGCTCTTCATCCGTCCCACACCTGTCCCTCGCTTGTCCTACGCTTGTCTCTCCTCCATCACACACCGGTCACACCTGTCCCACACCTGTCTCACTTGTCCTGTCCCTCACCTGTCCCCCTGTCCCTCACCTGTTGCACTTGTCCCAGCTGTGTCCCACTCCTGTCGCTCACCTTTAATCCATCCCTCACCTCATTCTTCACCTCTCACCTGCCCTGTCCCTCACCTGTCTTACCTGTCCTACACCCCTCTCACATGTCCTGTCCCCATCCCTCATCTGTCCCACCTGTCTCCCCTGTCCCTCACCTGTCTCACTTGTCCCATATCTTATGTGTCTCACCTGTGCTCAGGTTGCTGCAGTCGGAGCGGTGCCTGCTGCAGAACGCCGTGCACAATGTGCTGGACTCACTCACCTGTCCCACCTGTCTCCCCTGTCCCTCACCTGTCTCCCCTGTCTCACCTGTGCCCAGGTTGCTGCAGTCGGAGCGGTGCCTGTTGCAGAACGCCGTGCACAATGTGCTGGACTCACCTGTCCCTCACCTGTCTCACCTGTCTGTCCCTCACCTATCTCCCCTGTCTCACCTCTTCCTCACCTCTCCCACCTATCCCTCACCTGTCTTACCTGTCCCTCACTTCTCTCACTTATCCCTCACCTGTCCCACCTGTCCCACCTGTCGCAGGTTGCTGCAGTCGGAGCGGCAGCTCCTGCAGAACGCCGTGCACAATGTCCTGGACTCACTCACCTGTCCCACCTGTCTCACCTATCTCACCTGTCTCACTTGTGCTCAGGTTGCTGCAGTCGGAGCTGGCAGCTCCCTGCAGAACGTCGTGCACAATGTCCTGGACTCACCTGACTGACCTGTCTCATCTGTGTCCCACCTGTGTCTCACCTGTGCCCACGTTGCTGCAGTCGGAGCGGCGGCTGCTGCAGAACACCGTGCACAATGTGCTGGACTCACTCACCTGTCCCTCACCTGTCCCTCACCTGTCCCTCACCTGTCTCACCTGTCTGTCCCTCACCTATCTCCCCTGTCTCACCTCTTCCTCACCTCTCCCACCTATCCCTCACCTGTCTTACCTGTCCCTCACTTCTCTCACTTATCCCTCACCTGTCCCACCTGTCCCACCTGTCGCGAGGTTGCTGCAGTCGAGCGCGGCCTGCTGCAGAACGCCGTCACGCAGTGTCCTGGGCTCACTCACCTGTCCCTCACCTCTCACCTGTCCCACCTGTATCTCACCTGTCCCACCTGTCTCACCTGTCGCAGGTTGCTGCAGTCGGAGCGGCAGCTCCTGCAGAACGCCGTGCGTGATGCACCGGGGCTCACTCAGCTGTCCCTCACCTCTCTCTCACCTGTCCCACCTGTGTCACCTGTCTCACCTGTCTCTCCTGTCTCTCACCTGTCCCACCTGTCCCACCTGTCGCAGGTTGCTGCAGTCGGAGCGGCGGCTCCTGCAGAACGCCGTGTGCAATGTCCTGGACTCCCTCACCTCTCTCTCACCTGTCCCACCTGTCTCTCCTGTCCCTCAGCTGTCCCTCACCTGTCCCACCTGTCTCACCTGTCCCACCTGTGCCCAGGTTGCTGCAGTCGGAGCGGCGGCTCCTGCAGAACGCCGTGCGGAACGTGCTGGACGGGGAGCTGCTGGGCAGGTTCCTGTACCTGAGCGCCATGGAGCGCGGGGAGCTGGCCAAGAAAATCGGCACCACGCCTGACATCGTGAGTCTCACCTGGGACAGGTGCGGGGTGGGACAGGTGCGGGGCTGGCCAAGAAAATCGGCACCACACCTGACACTGTGAGTCTCACCTGGGACAGGTGCGGGGTGGGACAGGGGTGGGGGTGGGACTGGTTTTGTCCAGGTGAGAGGATTGGACAGGTGAGATTTGGGACAGGTGAGATTGGGACAGGTGAGATGGGGACAGGTGAGATTATGGACAGGTGAGATTGGGACAGGTGAGATTTTGGGACAGGTGAGATTTGGGACAGGTGAGGTTGGGATAGGTGAGGTTTTGGGGACAGGTGAGATTTTGGACACAGGTGAGTTTTGGAACAGGTGAGATTGGGACAGGTGAGATTGGGACAGGTGAGGTTTTGGGGACAGGTGAGATGGGGATAGGTGAGATTGGGACAGGTGAAATTTGGACAGGTGAGGTTTGGGGACAGATGACATTTGGACGGATGAGATTTTGAACAGGTGAGATTGGGACAGGTGAGAATGGGACAGGTGAGATTTTGGGGACAGGTGAGATTTTGGACTGGTGAGATTTTGGGACAGATGACATTTGGACAGGTGAGATTTGGGACAGGTGAGATTTTGGGGACAGGTGACATTTGGGACAGGTGACCCCTGACTCTCTCCCCTCCCCCACAGATCCTGGACGACCTCCTGGAGATTGATCGCGTCACCGCCCATTTCTGAGGGACCCAAAATCCCCCAAAATCCCCCCAAAAAATCCCCAAAATCCCGTTTGTAATAAAACACAACCGCAGCTCGTTCGGGGTTTATTGGGGGATTTGGGCTCACAGTGCTCTGGGATTTCACAGTGAATGTCAGGGAGGGGGCCGTGGGATTTTTGGTATTTTTGGGGAATTTTTGGGAGGGTTCAGGTGGTTTTTTTGGGGATTTTTTGGTGTTTTTGGGGCAATTTCAGGGTTTTTTTGTGGAATTTTTGGTGGCTTTTTGGGGGGTTCGGGTGTATTTTTGGGGGGCATTTTTATATTTTTTGGAATTTTGGTGGTGATTTGAGATTTTTGGGGGGAATTTTTGGTGTTTTTTGGGATAGTTTGGGGGGATTTTTGGTTTTTTGTGGGATTTTGGGAGTAGACTTGGAGTTTTTTGTAGGATTTTTGGTGGTTTTAGGATTTTTTGGAGTTTTTTGGTGGTTTTTTGGAACTTTTGAGGGGTTCAGGTGGTTTTTTGGGAAATTTTTGGTGTTTTTTGGGAATTTTTGGGGGGTTCAGGTGGTTTTTTGGGAGATTTTTGGGGAAGGCTTGAAGTGGATTTTTTTTGTAGGATTTTTGGTGGTTTGGGGATTTCTTTGAGATTTTAGGTGTTTTTGGGGGGTTTTAAAATATTTTTTGGAATTTTGGGGGGTTCAGGTGGTTTTGTGGGATTTTGGGGGAGACTTGGAATTTTTGGGGGATTTTTGGAGTTTTTGGAATTTTTGGGAGGGGTTCAGTTGTTTTTTTGTGGAATTTGTTGGGATTTTTTTGGGGAGATTTGCAGTGGGTTTTTTGTCGGATTTTTTGGTGTTTTGGGGGGTTTTTTGGGGGCTTTCAGGTATTTTTGGTGGAGTTTTTGGGAGCGTTTCAGTTAATTTTTGTGGGATTTTCATTGTTTTTTGGTGTTTTTTGGTGTTTTTTGGGAGGGTTCAGATGGTTCTTCTGTGGGATTTTGGGATTATTTTTTTTGGGCAATCTCAGGTATTCCTGGCTGGTTCTGGGGACATTTTAGGAACTTTTTGGCTTTTTTGGGGCATTTCCAGCTGTTTTGGGGGGGATTTTTGGGTGTTTCCAGCTGTTCTACTGACACCTCCTGAGTTTTTCCAGCTGTTCCTCAGCATTCCCAGCTGACATTCGGGAGATTTTGGGATATTTTGGGTGTTTCCAGCTGTTTTACAGCTGTTCCCAGCTGATTTTTGGGGTATTTTGGGTGATTCCAGCTGTTCCCAGCTGATTTTGGTGTTCCCAGCAGATTTTTGGCAGAATTTATGAAGATTTTTGGGTATTTTTGGCATTTCCAGCTGTTCCTCAGGTGTTTCCAACTGGCTGTTACCTCGTTTTTGGGGTATTTTGGGTGTTCCCAGCCATATTTGGGGGTATTTTCCGGGGTTTTGGGGTGTTTTGGGGGATTTCCAGCTGTTTTTCAGGATTCCACCTGGTTTTTTGGGGATTTTGGGCGTTTCCAGCTGTTTTCCAGATATTTCCACCTGGGGTTTTTTGGGGTGATTGTGTCTCCAGCTGTTTTCCAGCTGTTTCCAGCTGTTCTTCAGGTGGGTTTTTAACTGTTCCCAGCTGTTTTTTGTGGTATTTTGGGTGTCTCCAGCTGTTTCCCAGCTAATTTTCACATTCCCAGCCAATTTTTGGAGAATTTCCGAGGGTTTTCAGGTATTCTGGTTGTTTCCAGCTGTTTCTCAGGTGTTTCCCAGGAGGTTTTGGCTGTTCTCAGGTGTTTCCAGCTGTTTTTCAGGTGCTTTTTTACCATTTCCATCTAGTTTTCGGGGGTATTTTGGGTGTATCCACCTGTTTCCCACCTGTTCTCAACCAATTTCTGGGGTATTTCTGAGGAGTTTGGGGTATTTTGGGTGTTTCCAGCTGTTTCTCAAGTGTTTCCAGCTGTATTTTGGGTATTTCCAGCTGTTCCCCAGCTGTTCTCAGGTGATTTTCATGTTCACAACCAATTTTGGGGGTATTATGAGGAGTTTGGGGTATTTTGGGTGTTTCCAGCTGTGCTTCAGGTGCTTTTTAGCAACTTCCAGCTGTTTTTTGAGGTATTATGGGTGTCTCCAGCTGTTCCCCAGCTGTTCCCAGGTGATTCTGGTGTTCCCAGCCGATTTTGGGGGTATTTTGCAGGGTTTTGGGTTATTTTGGGTGTTCTCAGGTGTTTCTCAGGTGTTTCCTGGGTGATTCCAGCTGTTTTTCAGGTGCTTTTTACCCATTCCTGGCTGGATTTTTGGGTATTTTGGGTGTCTCCAGCTGTTTCTCAGGTGTTTCCCAGGAATTTTTGGCAGTTTCTCAGGTGTTTACACCTGTTCTTTGGGGTATTTTAGGTGTTTCCAGCTGTTTTTCATGCATTTCCCAGGTATTCCCAGCAGGTTTTTGGGTGTCCCCAGCTGTTCCAGGTGACGTTGCCGTTCTCAGCCGGTTTTTGGGCTGTTTTTGGGCTGTTTTCGGGGCTGTTTTGGGTGTTTTCGGGTGTTTGGCGCCCCCCTCAGGCGCGCAGCAGCTGCTGCAGGTGCGCCCCGAGCGGCAGCGCCCCCCAGCGGCTGAAGAGGCGCAGAGCAGCCTCGGCCAATCGGAACCGGAGCCAGTCCAGCCTGGGGGAGGGGACAGGTGAGGGGGGACACACCTGGGGAGGGGGTCACACACACCTGGGGGTCACAGACACCTGGGGATCACACACACCTGTATCACAGACACACCTGGGGGTCACACACACCTGGGGGTCTCCCACACACACCTGGGGGTCTCACACACACACCTGTATCACACACACACCTGGGAGGTCACATGCACCTGATCCCCCCACCTGATCGCCCCTCCCCCTCACATGTTCCCCTCTCACCTGTCCCCCCTCACCTGAGCCCCTCCCCCACCTGTTCCCCCACCTGAGCCCTTCTCACCTGAGCCCCCTCCCCCACCTGTTCCCCCCCACCTGAGTCCCCTTCTCACCTGCCCCCTCCCCCGGCCCCTCCCTCACCTGAGCTCAGCTCGGAACTTGAGGGTTTCTCCCAGCCCAGGTGCAGCCAGCTGCCTCAGGGACCCCCCGGGCCCCCTGAGGCTGGCTCCAGCTGCGCACGGCTGTGGGGGAGGGGCGGGCTCACCTGGGGCTCACCTGGCACTCACGAGGGGGCCACCTGGGTGCCCCCACCCATCCCCCACTCCTGCAAACTCACCTGGGAGCCCCAAACCCCCCAAATGATGGCCAGGGGATACCCAGGGAACACTCTGAGCTCACCTGGGGCTCACCCTGGGCTTTCCCACACACACCTGTATCACACACACACCTGTATCACACACACACCTGTATCACACACACCTGTATCACACACACACCTGTATCACACACACACACCTGTATCACACACACACCTGTATCACACACACACCTGTATCACACACACACACCTGTATCACACACAC
>JAPFBE010000037.1:1370945-1530715 GCA_034336665.1 Luscinia megarhynchos | reverse complement strand
ACATCACACCTGTATCACACACACTCCTGTATCACACACACACCTGTATCTCACACACACACCTGTATCACACACACACACACACCTGTATCACACACACACACCTGTATCACACACACACACCTGTATCACACACACACACCTGTATCTCACACACACCTGTATCACAATAACACACCTGTATCAATACACACACCTGTATCACACACACCTGTATCACACACAATAATCTGTATCACACACACACACCTGTATCCCACACACCCTGTATCACACACACACCTGTATCACACACACACCTGTATCACAATACACACACCTGTATCACACACACACACCTGTATCAATAACACACCTGTATCACACACACACCTGTATCACATACACACTCTGTATCACACACACACCTGTATCACTACACACACACACCTGTATCAATAATAATAATAATTCCGTATCACACACACACCTGTATCACACACACACCTGTATCATCACATAATAATCTGTATCACACACACACACCTGTATCATACTAACACACTCCGTATCACACACACCTGTATCACACAATAATTCGTATCATCACACACACCTGTATCACAATAATTCGTATCACACTAATACACCTGTATCAATAATAATACACACCTGTATCAATAATAATAATACCTGTATCACACACACACCCGTATCGTTACCAATAATAATCTGTATCACAATAATAATCTGTATCAATACTACACACCTGTATCACAAACTAATAATACTGTATCATAAAATCGATCAATATCATCTGTATCAATAATAATACACCTGTATCACAATACACCTGTATCAATAATAATAATAATAATCTGTATCACAATAACACCCGTATCAATAATACTATCTGTATCAATAATACCACACCTGTATCAATAACACACCCGTATCACAATCAATAATCTGTATCAATACACACCTGTATCAATAATAATAATACACCTGTATCACAATAATACCACACCTGCATCACACACACCTGTATCAATACACACACACCTGTATCACACACACCTGTATCAATAATACACACTGTATCACTCCGTATCACACACACCTGTATCACACCAATATCGTATCACAATACACACCTGTATCACACACACCCTGTATCACACAATACCTGCATCACAATAATAATCTTGCATCAATAATAATAATACCTGTATCACACACACACACCTGTAGTCATACACACCTGTATCATAATAATACACACCTGTATCACATAATACCTGCATCAAATACACCTGTATCACACACTATCATACCCGTATCATGTAATCGCATCAATACCACACTCTGTATCACACGCATTACAGACTCTGTAATACACATATAATACACTGTATCAATACACACCTGTATCACACTACACCTGTATCACATACACACCTGTATCACACTCACACACCTGTATCACATACACCTGTATCCCCAATAAATACCTGTATCACACACACACACACCTGTATCACAATACACAATACCCGTGTATCATCACATACACACCTGTATCACTACTACACACCTGTATCACACACACCTGTATCACACACCTGTATCACAATAATCTGTATCACACACGGTATCACACACCTGTATCATCACACAATACCCACTAATACACACACACCTGTATCACATACTATCAATACCTGTCAGGTGTCTCACCCTGCTGTACACGATCCCATATCTGTCGGGTGCGCCCCCAGATAGCATGGACGCTGGGCGCGACGGTGTTGATGTTATGCACACACCTGTAGCACAGACACATCACACACACACCTGTATCACATTACCACCTGTATCACATACACTGTATCATAATACAGATACACTCTGTATCACACACACACACCTGTATCACACACACACCCGTATCAATACACACACCTGTATCATAATCTACACACACACCTGTATCACACACACGCCATTTACACCCGTATCACACACCTGCATCACATCACACACACCTGTATCACACACGCACACACCCTGTATCAATAATAATACACCTGTATCACTAATAATAACTACCTGTATCACACACCTGTATCACACACACACACCTGTATCACAATAATAATAATCTGTATCAATAATACACACACATCTGTATCACACACACAATCACCTGTATCACACACACACCTGTATCACACACACCTGTATCAATAATACACACCTGTATCATTACACACACTAATTCGTATCACACAATACCTGTATCACACACACCTGTATCAATAATACTGACACACACACACCTGTATCAATACTAATAATACCTGTATCACACACACACCCGTATCAATAATAATAATCTGTATCATATCACACACCTGTATCAATACAATAATAATCTGTATCAATAATAATAATAATCTGTATCACATACCTGTATTTCACACACACACCTGTATCACACTACACACCTGTATCAATAATACTACACCTGTATCACACACAATAATTCGGGTATCACAATACCACACCTGTATCACACACACACCTGTATCACACACACACACCTGTATCACACATACACCTGTATCACACACACACCTGTATCACACACACCTAGCCACATCACACCTGTATCACACACTATACTCACATATATAATAATACACCTGTATCACACACCTGTATCATATACTAATGATCATACCTGTATCACACACACACACCTGTATCATCACACACAATAACCTGTATCACAATAATAATAACACCTGTATCACACACACCTGTATCACACACACCCCGTGTATCACACACACACACCTGTATCACACAATAACACACCTGTATCATAATAATAATAATCTGTATCATTACTAATTTGTATCACTGTATCACACACACACCTGTATCAATAATACCACCCTGTATCAATAATAATACATCATATCTGATTACTATATAGTCTCTCACCTACCATGATCCCAGATTTGTCGGGTAGGTGTCCTGTATGCACACCCAAGACGGTGTTGATGCTACGGAACACCAGCAGCACAGACATCATACCTGTATCAATAATTCTGTATCACACACTACGGTATCACACACTGCACACACCTGTATCACACAATAATACACCTGTATCAATAATAATAATCCTGTATCATATACACACACCTTGTATCACACACACATACACCTGTATCACACACACACCTGTATCAATAATACACAATTCCGTATCACACACACACACTCTGTATCAATACACACCTGTATCACACTCCGTATCACACACACACACCTGTATCACACACACCTGTATCACACACTACTAATAATAATATCTGTATCAATAACAATAATAATAATCTGTATCAATAATAATACACCCGTATCACAATACACACACCTGTATCAATAATAATACCACACTCTGTATCAATACTAATCTGTATCAATACTAGTAATCACACCTATATAATAATACTTGTATCACATACACACTGTATCATACCAATCTGTATCACACACTATCAATAATAATCTGTATCACACACACCTGTATCACACACCTGTAATCACACACACCTGTATCACACACACACCTGTATCATCACAATATACACCTGTATCAATAATCAACCTGTATCACATAATAATCTGTATCACACACACCTGTATCACACACACCTGTATCACTAATACAATAACCTGAATCACATACATCACACTTAATACACACACCTGTATCACATCACACCTGTATCACACACACCTGCACACTACACACACACACCTGTATCACACAATAATAATAACACCTGTATCACACACACACACCTGTATCACACACTCCATCACACTGCATCACACACACACCTGTACATATCCATGTATAATCATCATAATCTGTATCACACACACACCTGTATCACATAATGACCAGGCTGTATCCATCAGACACACACACCTGTAATGCACACACTGATAATCACACACACACGCACCAGTAATCACACACACCTGCACACACACACACACTCTGTATCAGGCCACACACACACCTGTGTCAATAATACACACCTTGTATCAGCACCTAGGGACACACTCCACACACACACTCCAGTCATCACACACACCTTGTATCACATTAATACACAATTTCCGTATCAATAACAGCACCTGTATCACAATAATACCTGAATTACAATATGTATTACCTGTATCATACACTGCCTAGCATTAATCATCATTAATAATAATAATCTGTATCAATAATAATAATAATGTCCGTACCACACACCTGTATCACATACCAACACACTACTCCAGATCAATAATACTAATTGTTGTATCACACACCTGTATCATTGTACTACACACACCTGTATCACATGACATCTAGTATCATTAATACTAATAATAACTCAGTATCATGACACAGCCGTATCACATAATACACACCTGTATCACACACACCTGTATCAATAATACATCAATTCGTATCATCACACACACACCTGCATCAGCACACATCACTCCGTATCACATACACTCAGGACTACACACACACCTGTATCACACACTACCACTCCGTATCACACACACACTCTGCATCACACACACCTGTATCAACACACACACTGCGTCACACAAATACATAATACACACCTGTATCACACACACACACAGCCTGCATCACACACATTCCGTATCATACACACCTAGCATCACACACCTGATACCACACACCTGTATCGACACACACAGCTAACACACACTCACACAATACACACGTATCAATGTACTGCATTAATTTGTATCACACACTCCGTATCATACACACTATCATATTCACACGCACCTGTAATCACAATAATTTGTATCACACCTCGTATCACACACTACACAATCTGTATCAATAATACCACACATCTGTATCACATACACCTGTATCACGTATCACACATAATCAACATACACGACATCAATCATACACACGTATCACACACACCTAGAATCAATAATAATATCGCATCACACACCTGTATCACACACACACTCACACACCTGTATCACACACTGCACCTGACACATCATCATCCGTACCACACACTGATAATTCGTCATCATTAATCTATCATTGACACACCTTGTATCAATAATTAATCTAGGACACAATCTTGCATCATCAATAATTACACCTTGCATCGAATAACACATCCTGCATCATCAATACCACACACCTGTATCAGCATTCCAACAATGGAATAATACACAATTCCGTATCAATAATACGACACTCCGTAGTCACATACTACATCAGATTCATCAATAATTAATTAACTCCGTATCACATACTACTACACCTGTATCAATATCACCACCTGCATCAATAATCAGTAATCATTACTCACAGCAATACGTAGTCAATAATAATCTGCATCATCATAATAATAATACACCTGTATCATTAATATCAATTCCATTACCACGTGTATCACATACTACATTGACCTATCACACTACACTCCTGTCATGACACAATTCCAGACATCATTCCATCAATAATAATATCACCATTAATCTGTATCAATGAATACACTCATTCCGTATGCACTGCATCATCGACACCTTGTATCATCACTACACCTGTATCAATCATTCCATCAGGCACACTAATCTGCATCATTAATAATAATACCTGTACCACCTGCATCACACAATAATAATTCCGCATCAATGATAATTACACCACACATTCTGTATCAATAATTAATACCTCGTATCAATAATTACTAATAATCTGATTCAATTAATACCAATTCGGTATCAATAATCATAATATCATCTGTATCAATAATACCAATCTGTATCAATAATAATACCATCAATAATAATACCTGTATCAGTAATCACACCCATCAACGTATCACACACACACACCTGTATCACAATACCCACCTGTATCAATAATAATACGACCACACACTCCGCATCACAATAATTAATAATCCAATCATGCATCGATAATGCACAATACACCTTGCATCACACTGACTACCTCGCATCACTAATACCAATAATTACCTGTATCACTACACTGCAGGTCGATACAATACACTCGTATCATGCCACACTGATATCGCATCACACACCTGCATCAATAATAATAATAATACCCGCGTCAGACACCAATCGCACCAGTAATCGCATCACACATAACCCGTATCACACACATCTGCATCACACAATCACCTGTATCACACACACACACGCTGTCAATACCAACACACCACACACACCAGTGTCGCCACACCACCTGTATCACAATAATAGTGCATCACTACACACACACACTCGAATCACACACACCCGTATCATCAATACTGACACAGTAATTCGTATCACACACACACCTGTATCACATACAATACCTGGACCACACACGCCAGTACCACACACACCTTGTATCACACACACACACCTGTATCACACACACCTACTACCTGCAACAATTTAATAATACACACTGCATCAATAATAATAATAATACCTGTATCAATAATAATACCAATTCCGTATCAATAATAATAATTCCGTATCATTACTAATAACACCTGTATCACACACATACCTGTATCACATACACCTGTATCACACACCTGTATCAATAATACCCAGGACACACTCCGTATCAATAATAATACCTGTATCACACTACGGCCTCATCAATACCACGTATCACATACACACACCTGTATCACACACTCTGTATCACACACACACACCTGTATCACACACCTGTATCAATAATAATAATTTGTATCATACTAATAATAATCTTCCGTATCACACACCTGTATCATCAATAATACCTCGTATCACACCTGATAATCATTCTGTATCACACACACGCATTACTACCTGTATCACACACTACCTGCATCACTGTACACACTACACACCCCGTATCACAATACCAATTGTATCACAATAATAATAATTCCTTGTATCAGACACGCACACCTGTACCACAATAATCTGTAATATCAATACTAATTCCGTATCACACTACCTGCATCACATAATAATAATAATAATCTTTGTATCAATAATAATAATAATAATAATACACCTGTATCAATACACCTGTACCAGTAATAACGTACACAATAATTCCGTAGAACAACTTGTATCAGACACAATACTACCTATCATACCAATACCCGTGTATCAATAATAATACACACACCTGTATCACACACACGTCAATACCCTGTATCAATAATAATTCCGTGTATCAATAATAATACACCTGCATCACACACACCTGCATCACACAATACACCTGATAATTGTATCACACACCACTCCGTATTCAGACTAATCATACATTCGTATCACACAATACTCCGTATCACTACACAATAACACACCTGTATCAATCATAATACCTTGCACCATGATGATCATAATAATAACCTGTATCAATAATAATTACCACACCTGTGTATCAATAACACACCTTTGCATCATCACACATTCCGTATCAATAATAATAATACACTCCGTATCACATCACACCTGTATCAATAATAATAATTCGTATCATTAATTTGTATTATCATCATGATAATAATTCGTATTCATCAATACACCTGTGTCAATAATAATAATTTGTATCACAATAATAATAACCTGTGTCAATAATACACCTGTACTAATAATAATAATTCCTGTATCATTAATACTAATACTAACTTGTATCAATACATAATTCCAGTACCAATAATAATAATTCCGTATCATTAATAATACTACCTGTATCACAATAATACCAATTCGTATCAATAACACATCTGTATCACATCAATAACAATTCGTATCACACACACACATTCCGTATCAATAATCACACCTCGTATCACACACCTGTATCATTACTAATACAATAATTCCGTATCACTACACACCTGTATCACACACACTCCTGTATCACAATAATACCGACTCCGTATCACAATTAATCCACCTGTATCAATAATAATACATCAATTCCGTATCACTACACACCTGTATCAATAATACGACACATTCCGTGTCATTACTAATACACCTCGTATCACACTCGTATCAATAATCAATACACCTGTATCACATAATAATAATCATTCCGTATCAATAATAATAATAATCTGTATCACACACACTGATAATCTTTGCATCACACACCTGCATCAGTAATAATCAATAATCTGTATCATTACCTGTACACTAATACACCATGTATCAATAATTACACCTATCATAATAATAATAATTCCGTCACAATTTACACCTGTATCACACACACACACCTGTATCACTAATAATAATTCCGTATCACTACACACCCGTATCACACAACACTTCTGCATTAATCATTGCACTAATAATAACCTGTGTCATCATCACCACTCCGTATCAATAATAATAATACACCTGTATCATCACACACCTCGTATCATTAATAATAATAATTCCGTATCACTAATCAATAATCTCGTATCAATACTCAATTCCGTATCACACACACTACTAATTTCGCATCATTAATTACACCTGTAATGGATACACCTGCATCACAATAATCTTGTATCACCTTGCATCACCCATCGGCTAATAGCCACACCTGCATCAATAATACTAATTCCTGTATCATTAATTAATTACTAATCTTTGCATCAATACACCCGTATCATTAATAATAACAATCCGTATCAATAATAATCTGTAATCATGATAATAATCGATCTGTAATAATAACTCCAATACCACCCAGTACCATCATACCAATATCAATCTGCACACACTCAATAATAACTCGTATCGACAATAATACCCCGTGTATCATTACCAATACACCTCTGCAATAATAATAATTCCGCATCACAATAATAATATCGTACACATGATAATCTGCATCAATAATACACACCCGAATCAATAATACACCGCATTAATCTGTATCGCACACACTCGTATCACAATACACACCCGTATCACACCCACCTGTATCATACACACCTGTATCACACACACACCTGGATATCATTACATCACACCTGTATCAATAATATCACACACACCTGTATCACACTCAATAATACCTGTAATCACACACATTCTGTATCAATAATAATAATAATAATCTGTATCAATAATAATACCTGTATCGCATTAATAATAATACCTGTATCACACACACACCCGTATCACACACCCACCTGTATCACATTAACACCTGTATCAATAATAATACCTGTATCATTACTACCACACCTGTATCAATAATAATAATACACCTGTATCACACTCACCTGTATCACACAATAATAATTCCGTATCATTAATACACACCTGTATCAATAATAATAATAATAATACACCTGTATCAATAATAATAATAACCTGTATCACACACACACACCTGTATCACACTCCGTATCACACACACCTGTATCATTTATCAATAATAATTCGTCAGGGTGTCTCACCTGGGTGCGCTATGATCCTTATTATCTGTCGCAGGTGCCCCCAGAGCAGCATGGACGCTGCTCGGTGTTGATGTTATGGAACACCAGCATTGCACTAGACACACACACCTGTATCAATACTAATCTGTATCAATAATTAACGACTCTGTATCAATAACAATAATTCCGTATCATTACTAATAATAATAACCTGTATCAATAATACACACACACCTGTATCACACACCATTCTGTATCAATAATACCACACCTGTATCAATAATATCATCAATTCGTATCATTAATAATAATACTCCGTATCAATAATTGGAATAATCAATAATACCTGCATCACACCTTAGAATAATACATGACCTGTATCACACAATAATACCTGTATCAATCATACTAATAATAATTCCGTATCACAATAATAATAATGACCTGTATCACTAATACACACCTGTGTCATTCTGCACCACACCCGTATTCACTAATAATAATTCCGTATCACACTATCAATAATCTGTATCACACACAACTCCGTATCACACTAATCACCACACCTGTATCAATAATAATAATAATCTGCATCAATAATAATAATCTGTATCATCATTAATACACACATCTATCATCACATCTGTATCATCAATAATTCCGTATCAATAATACTAATAATCTCCGTAATTACCAATCTGTACCACCCGTGTCATCAATAATAATACCATCATCAACTGTATCAATAATAATAATAACTCCGTAATTAATAATTAATAATAATCCGTATCAATACGTCTATCATCAAATCTGCATCACACCAATAACACCTGCATCACACCCGTAATCAATGCACCCGTAATACACACCCGTATCACACAATCTGTAATACCATATCAATCTGCATCACACATCAATACAATCTCCATCAATAATAATCAATACAGGTGTCTCAACTGGCCACCATGATCCCACGGTGAGATTCGTCCGGCAGGGTCCCAGGATATGCGGCAGACTGATCGCAGAGCCGATGTTAACGGACACCATAACAGTATCACACACTCCATCACAATAACCTGTATCACACACCCGTAATTCGCACCACACCTGATAATCAATAATAATAACACCTGTATCAATAATAATAATACCAACCCGTATCAATAATACTAATAATCTCGTATCACACACACACACACACCTGTATCACACAATACATACCTGTATCACATAATAACAATCTGTCATCACATAATAATGATCAGCTGTATCAAGTGCTAAACGGCATCACACACACCCGGTGTTGATCACTGCAATAATACACCTGCATCACATACACACACACACATCTGTATCACATAATACCCTGTATCACACATACTCATCAATAATCTGTATCACTAACACACCCGTATCACACACACCTCACATCACACACACCTGTATCACACACACACCTGTATCACACACACACCCAGTATCAGTCACACACACTCTGTATCACAATACACACCTGTATCACACACACCTGCATCACACACACCTGTATCACACACACACTGATCATGTATCACAATACATCTGTATCACACACACACCCTGTGATCACTCACCACTCTGTATCACCACAGGTGTCCCCACCTGACGCTGCTATCAGATGTCGCAGCATCGGCGTCCTCCCAGGGCTGCATCGCCCAAGACGGTGTTGATAAGTCAGTGAACACCAGCAGCACAGACAGCACACACACACCTGTATCACACACACACACCTGTATCACACACACACACACCTGTATCACTCACACACACACCTGTCAGGTGTCTCACCCAGCCACCATGATCCCATGCATTCATGTCGGCAGGTGCTCCCCAGGGCGCAAGGCATGCCAAATGACGGTGTTGATGCTGATGAACAGCAGTATGGGTCATGTAGCGCATGCAGCACTCAGTGGATGTGCGGAAGCGCCAGCCGCCATGCTCTGCATGTAGCCCCCTGCCTCCCTCAGCCAGGTGCCTCCCTCGGTGCTCTCTGCAGGTGAGGCCCTCCTCCCCCAGGTGAGCTCAGCCAGCAGTCAAGCAGTCATGCCTCCAGCGGGCGCTGCATCAGCATCTCCGAGAACAGGAAATAGTCTGGGGACAGGTGAGAACAGGTGAGTGCAGGTGACCCCCAGGTGTCCCCCAGGTGACCCCCAGGTGATCCCGAGGTGACCCTGGGGAACTGCCAGCTGACCCCCAGGTGACCCCAAGTAACCTCAGGTAGCCCCAGGCGACCCCAGGTAATCCCCAGATGACCCCAAGTAACCCCTGGGAACCCCTAGATGACCCCCAGGTAACCTGAGGTAACCCCCAGGTACTGCCAGGTAACCCCAGATAACCCCCAGGTGACCCCACGGACCCCTCAAGTATCCCCAGGTGACCCCAGGTAACCCTCATGTGACCCTGGGTGACCCCCAGGTAACCCCTAAAGTGACTCTAGCTGTCCCTCAGGTGACCCCAGATGACCCCCTAGGTGACCCCCAGGTAACTACGTGATCAGGTGACCTTTCTGCAGGTAACCCCTAGGTGACCCCTGGTGACTCCCCAGGTGACCTCAGGTAACCCCAGGTAACCCCAGGTGACCCCCAAGTGACCCCGAGAAGACCTCCCAGGTCACCCCAGGTGTGGTATCCAAGGTGGGTTTTGGGGTCCCCCCAAATTTTGGGGACCCCCACCCCACACCCTGGATTTTAGGGCCTCCCCACCCCTTCACTCCCACCCTTTGGGGTGCCCCCACTTTTGGGGATTCCCTCCCCCAGATTTTGGGGTCCCCCTGCCCCATTTTGGGGTCCCCCTGCCGCTGTTTTTGGGATTCTCTCACCCACATTTTTGAGGTCCCCTCACCCCAGTTTTGGGGTTCCCTCCTAGAGATTTTAGGGTTTCCTCTCTCAATTTTTGGGGTCCCATTCCCCAATTTTGGGGTTCATTTTTGGGGTTCCCTCACCCTGCACCCCAAGTTTTCCCACCAAGTCTCT
The DNA here is from genome assembly GCA_034336665.1 of Luscinia megarhynchos. Taxonomy (NCBI): domain Eukaryota; kingdom Metazoa; phylum Chordata; class Aves; order Passeriformes; family Muscicapidae; genus Luscinia; species Luscinia megarhynchos. Next base: position 1,518,168 of record JAPFBE010000037.1, on the reverse strand, counting down.
CAGGGGGTTTTGGGGTCCCATTTTGGGGTTAATTTTTGGGGTCACCTGCCCTCATTTTTGGGGTTCCTTCACCCTGCACCCCCTTATTCCAAACCCTGATCCCTCAAGGGGTTTTGGGGTCTCATTTTGGGGTCCCCCTCAATTTTGGGGTTCATTTTTGGGTTCCCTCTCCCATTTTTGGGGTTCCCTCTCCCATTTTTGGGGTCCCATTCCCCATTTTTGGGGTCCCTCTCCCATTTTTGGGGTCCCTCTCCCATTTTTGGGGTTCCCTCTCCCATTTTTGGGGTCCGTTTTTGGGGTACCTCACCCTGCACCCCCAGCTCCGCCGCCCGGTCCCTCAGGGGATTTTGGGGTTCCTGTCCCATTTTGGGGGTCCCTCTCCCATTTTTGGGGTTCCCTCTCCCATTTTTGGGGGTCCTGCTTTTTGGGGTACTCACCCTGCACCAGCTCGCTCACAGGGTCCCTCAGGGGATTTTTGGGGTTCTTCTCCTTATTTTTGGGGTTCCCTCTCCCATTTTCGGGGTCCCATTCTCCATTTTTGTGGTTCATTTTTGGGATCCCTCTCCCATTTTTGGGGTCCCATTCTCCAATTTTGGGGTTCATTTTTGGAGTCCATTTTTGGGGTACCTCACCCTGCACCCCGAGTTCCGCTACCCTGTCCCTCAGGGGATTTTGGGGTTCATTTTTGGGATCCCTCTCCCATTTTTGGGGTTCCCTCTCCCATTTTTGGGATCACATTCCCCAATTTTGGGGTCCCATTCCCCATTTTTGGGGTTCCCGTTTTTGGGGTGCCTCACCCTGCACGCCCAGCTCCGCCGCCCGGTCCCGCATGCCCGGCTGGTCGCGCAGCACGATCGCCCTCCAGAGCCCGCACAGCGCCGCGCGGTCCCTGCCCAGACACGTTCTGGGGACCCCCGAATTCTGGGGACCCCCCGGGAATTTTGGGGACCCCACGGGAATTTTGGGGACCCCACGGGAATTTTGGATTTGGGGAACCCCCCCCACACACAATCCTCAGCGACCCTTTGCCTGTTTTTGGGGACCACCCCCATTTTTGGGGAACCCCTCTCTGTCCCTCTTTGGGGTTTTCTTCCCTTTTTTGGGGATCCCCCCCCAATTTTTGGACCCCCCTTTTTTGGGGATCCCCTTTTTTCGGGACCCCCTTCCTATTTTAGGATCCCCCTTTTTTTAGTATTCCCCTTTTTTTAGGATTTCCCTTTTTTAAGGATCCCCCCTTTTTTTAGGATCCCCCTTTTTTTAGGATCCCCCCTTTTTTAGGATCCCCCTTTTTTTAGGATTTCCCTTTTTTAGGATCCCCCCTTTTTTTAGGATCCCCTTTTTTGTGATCCCCCTTTTTTTAGGATCCCCTCTTTTTGTAGGATCCCCTCTTTTTTAGTGATTCCCCTTTTTAGGATCCCCTTTAGGATCCCCTTTTTTAGGATCCCCCTTTTTTAGTATTCCCCTTTTTTAGGATTCCCCTTTTTTGTGATCCCCTTTTTTAGGATCCCCCTTTTTAGGATCCCCTTTTTTAGTATTCCCCCTTTTTTAGGATCCCCCATTTTTTAGATCCCCATTTTTAGATTCCCCTTTTTGGGGGACCCCCAGAATTTTTGAGTTCCCCCCCTTTTGGGATCCACCCCCTTTTTGGGATTCTCCTCTTTTTGGGGACCCTCCCCTTTTTTGGGGATCCCCACTTTTTTGGGATCCCCTCCTTTTTTGGGGGGGACCACCAGAATTTTGGGATCCCTCCTTTTTGGGATTCTTCCTGTTTTTTGGGATTCTCTCCTTTTTTTTGGGATCTCCCTCCCTTATTTAGGATCCAACCCCCACCTTTTGGGGTTCCCCTTTTTGGGGTTCCTCTTTTGGGGCTCCCTTTGTGACTCTCTTTTTTGTGATCTCTCTTTTTTTGGGATTCCCCTCCTTTTTGGTGACCCCCAGATTTTTGGGATCCCCACTTTTTTGGGGATTCCCCCCGCTTTTGGGGATTCCCCCTCTTTTTAGATCTTCATCCCTTTTTTGGGATCCCCTTTTCGTGGGATCCCCTTTTTTGGGGTCCCCCCATCCCGATCCCCCTTTTTGGGACCCCTCACTTTTGAGGTCTCACCCCTTTTTTGGACACCCCCCCAATTTCGAGCCTCCCCCAGTTTTGGGTTTTTTCCCCTGGTTTTGGGGTCCCCCTCCCGGTTTTGGGGTTCCCCACCCTCGGTTTTGGAATTTTCCTGTTTTGGGGTCCCCCCAGTGTTTTGGGGACCCTCTAGGAGTTTTGGGAAGTCTCCCAGTTTTGGGGTCCCCCCCGTGTTTTTTGGGGGGTCTCCTGGAGAATTTGGGGTTCCCCCCCGTGTTTTTTGGGGTTCCCCTGGAGAATTTTGAATCCCCCAGGTGCTTTTGGGTCTCCCCGTATTTTTTGGGGTCCCCCCATATTTTTGGGGTCCCCCCATATTTTTGGGGTTCCCCCCATATTTTTGGAGATCCCCTGTGTTTTTTGGGGGCCCCCCCATATTTTTCGGATTCCCCCCACATTTTTTGGGGTCCCCTCGGGAGTTTTGGTGTCCCCCCGTTCTTTGGGCTCCTCCCATATTTTTTGGGGTCCCTCCAATTTTAGGGTCCCCCCAGGATTTTTGGGATTCCACTCGGAATTTCGGGGTCCCCTCGTGGTTTTTTGGGGTCCACCCAGGAGTTCTGGATTCCCCCCGGAATTTTGGGGTCCCCCTGGTTTTTTTGAGGTCCCCCAGGAGTTTGGGATCTCCCCACATTTTTGAGGACCACCCCCTGCTTTTTTTGGGGTTCCCCCTGGATTTTTTGGGGTCCCCCCAATATTTTTGAGATCCCCTTTGTATTTTTTTGGGGGTCCCCCATATTTTTGCTGTCCCCCCAAATTTTCTGGATTCCCCCAAATTTTCTGAGTTCCCCCCATATTTTTTCAGGTTCTCCCCATAATTTTTGGTCCCTCCATATTTTTTGGGGGTCCCTGATTTTGGGGTTCCCTCCATATTTTTTGGGCTCCCCCCATATTTTCTGGATTCCCCCATAATTTTTGGGTTCCCCCCGTATTTTTGTGTTCCCCCAAATTTTTTTGCTCCCCCCATATTTTCTGATTTCCCCCATAATTTTTGGGTTCCCCCAGTATTTTTGTGTTCCCCCAAATTTTTTGCTCCCCCCCATATTTTTTGCTCCCCCCATATTTTCGGGCTCCCCCCCCCATTTTTGGGGTGCCCCCGGTTTTGGGGCTTCACCTCAGCCAGGGTCTCGTGACAGGCCGGTGGTCCAGCAGCACCAGCTGCGCCTTCCCGTCGGGGCCGCGCTGCACCAGCACTGCCAGGGCGGAGATTTGGGGGGGACCCCGCGATTTGGGGACCCCCCCTGTTTTGGGGGACCCCCACCCTGTTTTGGGGACCCTCTGGTTTTCGGGGAACCCCCTCTCATTTTTTGGGGACCCTCTCAGTGGGTTTTTCCCCCATTCTCTTTGGGGACCCCTTTTTTTAAGAATCTCTTTTCTTGGGGAACCCTCATTTTTTGGGACCCCCTTTTTTTGGGGGGATCCCCTTTTTTTGGGGATCTCGTATTTTTGGGGACCCCCCGGTTTTTGGGGACCCCCCCTCTCATTTTTGGGGACCCCCTTCATGGGTTTTTCCCATTCTCTTTGAAGACTTTTTTTAAGAGCCCCTTTTTTGGGGATCCCCTTTTTTCTGGACTCTTTTTTTTGGAATCCCCTATTTTGGGGACCCCCCCCGTTTTTGGGGGATCCCCCTGTTTTGGGGACCCTCTGGTTTTTGGGGGAACCTCCCCTCTCAATTTTGGGGACCCTCTCTGTGGGTTTTTCTCTATTCTCTTTGGGGACCCCTTTTTTTTAAGAATCTCTTTTCTTGGGGAACCCTCATTTTTTGGGACTCCCTTTTTTTGGGGAACCCCTTTTTTGGGGATCCCCCTTTTTCTGGGATCTCCATTTTTTGGGGGACCCCCACCCTGTTTTGGGGACCCCCTGGCTTTGGGGCACCCCCACCTCTCATTTTTTGGATTTTTTTCCATTCTCTTTGGAAACCTTTTTCCAAGAACAATTTTTTTTTGGGAACCCCCATTTTTTGGGAACCCCCATTTTTTGGGATCCCCTTTTTTTGGGACCCCCTTTTTTTGGGATCTCCATTTTTTGGTTTTTAGGGAACCCTCCCCTCTCATTTTTTGGGGACCCCCTCCATGGGTTTCCCTCCATTCTCTTTGGGGACCCTTTTTTGGGGGGACCCATTTTTCGGAGACCCCCCTATTTTTGGGGACCCCCCATTTTTTGGGGATCCCTCCCCTTTTTGGGGAACTTCTCTTTTTTTTGGGGTCTCAGAAGAATCTCTAATTTTGACATACATCCCCCCAACACCATTTTCCCAACGCCACAATTTTGGGGTTCCCCCCCCAGTTTTGGGATTTTTCACCCCGATTTTGGGGTCCCCCCCCAGTTTTGGGATTTCCCCCTCCCCATTTTTGGGGTTCCCTCCCATTTTTGGGATTTCCTCCCTGGTTTTGGGGTCCTCCCGGTTCTGGGATTTCCCTGGATCCCTTCTCAGTTTTGGGATTTCCCCCTCCCCAATTTTGGGGTCCCCTCCCCAATTTTGGGGTCCCCCCCGATTTTGGGATCCTCTCTGGTTTTGGGGTTTTCCACCACAATTTTGGGATTTTTCCCCCCTCCCACAATTTTGGGATTTTTTTCCACTAGTTTTGGAATTTCTCTCCCAGTTTTGGGATCCCTTCTCAGTTTTGGAATTTCTCCCTCCCCAATTTTGGGGTGCCCGCCCTGGTTTTGGGGTCCCCCTGGCTTTGGGATTTTGCTCTCCCCAGTTTTGGGGTCCCCTCCTGGTTTTGGGGGGTCTCCTCGGTTTTGGGGTCCCCCCTCACATTTGGGATCCCCTTAGTTGGGGGATCTCCCCTTCTCCAATTTTGGGGTCCCCCCTGGTTTTGGGATTTCTCCTCCAGTTTTGGGGTTCCCTCCTGGTTTTAGGATTTCCCCCTCCCCACTTTTGGGGTCCCTCCAGTTTGGGGATCCTCCAAGTTTTGGGATTTTTCCCCCCCCTCCCCAGTTTTAGGATTTCCCCTTCCCAATTTTGGGGTCCACTCTTGGTTTTGGGATTTTTCTCCCCCAGTTTTGGGATCCCCCTTAAATTCTGGGGTCCCCCTCCCCAATTTTGGGATTCCCCCCAGTTTCAGGATTTCCCCTCCCAGTTTTGGGGTCCCCTTCCAGTTTTGGGATTTTTCACCCTGGTTTTTTGGGATTTCTCTCCCAATTTTGGGATCCTTTCTCAGTTTTGGGATTTCCCCCACCCCAATTTTGGGATGCCCCCCAGTTTCGGGGTCCCCCCCGTTTTTGGGGTGCCCCGTTACCGTTCCCGGGGTGCGGATCCGCGTGGATGAAGCCGGTGTAGAAAATCTGCTCAGCGAACACCTGGATCAGCTTCTCTGCAGTCTGGGGGGTTTGGGGGGTCAGACACCCCAAAAACACCCAAAAAACACCCCAAAAATCTCCTAAAAACCCCTGGATCAGCTTCTCTAGGGTCTGGGGGATTTTCGGGGGTCAGAAACCCCAAAAAAAAACCCCAAAAAAATCCCAAAAATCCCCTGAACCCCCCTGGATCAGCCTCTCTGCAGTCTGGGGAATTTGGGGGGTCAGACACCCCAAAAAAACCCCAAAAAATCCCCCTAAATTCACCTGGATCAGCTTCTGCAGTCTGGGGGTTTGGGGGTCAGACACCCCAAAACACCCCCAAAAACACCCCCAAAAATCCCCCTGGATCAGCCTCTCTGCAGTCTGGGGGGTTTGAGGGGTCAGACACCCCAAAAAACCCAAAAATCCCAAAATCCCCTGAAACCCCCTGGATCAGCTTCTAGGGTCTGGGGGATTTTGGGGGGTCAGGAACCCCAAAAAAAACCCAAAAACACCCCAAAAATCCCCTGGATCAGCCTCTCTGCAGTCTGGGGAATTTGGGGGGTCAGACACCCCAAAAACACCCCAAAAACACCCCAAAAATCCCCTGAAACCCCCTGGATCAGCTTCTCTGCAGTCTGGGGCATTTGGGGGGTCAGGAACCCCAAAAACACCCCAAAAACACCCCAAAAATCCCCCTGGATCAGCTTCTCTGCAGTCTGGGGCATTTGGGGGGTCAGGAACCCCAAAAAAACCCAAAAAAATCCCAAAAATCCCCTGAAACCCCCTGGATCAGCTTCTCTAGGGTCTGGGGGATTTTGGGGGGTCAGAAACCCCAAAAAAACCCCCAAAAAAATCCCAAAAATCCCCTGAACCCCCCTGGATCAGCCTCTCTGCAGTCTGGGGAATTTGGGGGGTCAGACACCCCAAAAACCCCCAAAAATCCCCTAAATTCACCTGGATCAGGCTTTCTTGCAGTCTGGGGGAATTTGGGGGGTCAGACACCCCAAAACACCCCCAAAAAACACCCCAAAAAATCTCCTAAATTCACCTGGATCAGCTTTCTAGGTCTTTGGGATTTGGGGGTCAGGAACCCCAAAACCCCCCAAAAAATCCCCTCAAAAATCCCCTGAACCCCCTGGATCAGCGCCTCTCTGCAGTCTGGGGAATTTGGGGGTCAGACACCCCCAAAAACACCCCCAAAAACACCCCCTAAAAAATCCCCCTAAAAACCCCCTGGATCAGCTTCTCTGCAGTCTGGGGGGTTTGGGGGGGTCAGACACCCCAAAAACACCCAAAAACACCCCAAAAAATCCCCTAAATTCATCTGGATCAGCTTCTCTGCAGTCTGGGGAATTTGGGGGATCAGGAACCCCAAAAATCTCCCGAGACACCCCAAAAATCCCCTCAGGATCCCCCAAACCCCCCAAAGTGAGATCACAGTCCCAAATCCTCGGTTTGTCCCCAACTGACACCTGGGACCCCCCAAATTCCCCCAGGGGAACCCCAAAACCGTCCCCAGAACCCCCAAAATTCTTCCAGGACCCCCAAAATTCTTCCAAGGAGCCCCCAAAACCCTCCCTCAGGACCTCAAAATCCTCAGGGACCCCCCAAATCTCGCCTCAGACCCCAGCCTCCAAATCCCCCGATCTGTTTTGTCCCCAAAGTGAGGAGGGGACAGGGACACTCAGGACCCCCAAATCTCCTGGGGACACCCCCTAAATCTTCAAAGGACACCCCTAAATTTTTCAGGATCCCCAACATCCTTCAGGACCCCCCACCCCCTAGGACCCCCTCAAATTGACACTCAGACCCCCAGCCCCCAAATCCCTCGTGATCGTTGTTTGTCCCCAAGGTGAGGAGGGGACAGGGACACCCTGGACCCCCAAATCTCCTGGGGACTCCCCCAAAATCCCCCTAGGGACTTCCCGATCCCCCTGCCCCCCAGACTGATCGCCTCAAGCAGCCCCAGGCCCAGCTCCTGATCCCCTGCACGCTGGTGATCTTGCAGCCCCTGCAGAAATCGGTCATGAGAACCCGCTGGGACAGACCTGACAGGGACAGGGGACATTGGGACATTGGGGACAGGGACAGGGGACATTGGGGACAGGACAGGGACAGGGACGGGACAGGGACAGGGACATGGGACAGGGACAGGACAGGGACACTGCGGACAGGACAGGGGACACTAAGGACAGGGACAGAAACAGGGACAGGGACATTGGGGACAGGGACAGGGACACACAGCGGACAGGGACATGACAGGGGACATGTAGACAGGACAGGGACAGCAGACAGGACGAGACAGGGACAGACAGGACACTAGGACAGGGACAGGGACAGGGACATTGGGGACAGGGACAGGGACAGGACAGGGACATTAGGGACAGGACAGGACACATGACAGGGACAGGACAGGGACATCAGGGACAGGGACAGGACAGGGACAGGGGACAGGGACACAGGGACATTGGGGACAGGACAGGGACATTGGGGACAGGGACAGGACAGGACATGACAGGGACAGGGACATCAGACAGGACAGGGACAGGACAGGGGGACATTGAGGACATTGGGGACAGGGACAGGGACATCAGGGGACAGGACAGGACAGGGACAGGGACAGGGACATTAGGGACAGGACAGAAGTGACAGGGACAGTGGGGACATTAGGGACAGGGGGACATGAGGACATGGGGACACAGGGGACAGGGACAGGGGACATTGGGACGGGGGACACAGACATGGGGACAGGGACAGGATGGGACAGGGACACAGGGGACACAGGGACAGGGGACAGGAGAACGGGACAAGGGTGAATTTGGACATGGGGACAAGGATGGGGACAGGGATGGGGCACAGACAGACAGACATGGGGACAGGGACAGAGGGACAGGACAGGGATGGGACAGGGACACGGGGACAGGGGGACAGGGACAGGTGGCAGTGACGTCACTCCAGGGCACACCCAGCCCGGCCCTGCCCCCCACCTGCACAAGCCAGCCCCTGTCCCTTGTCCCCACTAATCATGGGTCACCTGAGCTCTGTCCCAGGTCCCACGTGTGCCACCTGTCCCCAGGTGTCCCTAGGTGTGTGCCCCCAGGTGTGTCCCTCAGGTGTGTCCCAGGTGTCCCCAGGTGTCCCAGGTGTGTCCCAGGTGTATCCCCAGCTGTCTGTGGTGTCCCCAGGTGTGTCTCTAGGTGTCCCAGCTGATCCCCAGGTGTCCCCAGGTGTGTCACCTTGCTGCAGTGTCCCCTAGTGCACTGCGTGGCACTGTCACTCCCCAGGTGTCCCAGGTCCCACCAAGCAGCCCCTGAAAGTTCCCACTACCAAGCCTCGGGAAATCCAGCTCCAGGGCCAGCTGCCCTTCAGCTCCTGCACAGGTGAGAGACAGGTGAGATACAGAGTGAGATACAGGTGAGACACAGGTGAGATACAGGTGAGATACAGGTGAGAATCACTGACAATGATGCCCTATACAGCGCCCTGACACAGGTGAGATACAGGTGAGGACAGGTGAGTGACAGCTGCCCCTTCCAGCCCCTGCACAGGTGAGACACAGGTGGGACAGGTGAGACACAGGTGAGACACAGGTGAGACAGGTGAGATCACAGGTGAGACAGGTGAGACAGGTGAGACACAGGTGAGACACAGGTGAGAATCACTGACAATGTGCCCACTTCCAGTCGCTGCACAGGTGAGACACAGGTGAGACAGGTGAGATACAGGTGAGACAGGGTGAGACAGGTGAGTGACAGCTGCAGCCCTTCAGCCCTGCACAGGTGAGATACAGGTGAGTGACAGCGTGTCCCTTCCAGCTCCTGGGACAGGTGAGACACAGGTGAGATACAGGTGAGACAGGTGAGATACAGGTGAGTGACAGGTGAGTGACAGCGTGCCCTTCCAGCCCTGGGACAGGTGAGACACAGGTGAGATACAGGTGAGACAGGTGAGATACAGGTGAGTGACAAGCGTCCTTCAGCTCCTGCACAGGTGAGACAGGTGAGATACAGGTGAGACACGACATGCGAGACAGGTGAGACAGGTGGAGATACAGGTGAGATACAGGTGAGACATGTGAGACAGGTGAGACAGGTGAGATACAGGTGAGACACGTGGAGACAGGTGAGACAGGTGAGATACAGGTGAGACAGGTGAATGACAGCGTGCTCCTTCAGCTCCTGCACAGGTGGGACAGGTGAGACACAGGTGAGATACAGGTGAGACACAGGTGAGACAGGGTGAGACAGGTGAGTGACAGCGTCCTTCCAGCTCGCACAGGTGGGACAGGTGAGACACAGGTGAGATACAGGTGAGACAGGTGAGACAGGTGTGAGACACAGGTGGAGTGACAGCTGCCCTCCAGCTCCTGGGACAGGTGAGACAGGTGAGACACAGGTGAGATACAGGTGAGATACAGGTGAGATACAGGTGAGATACAGGGTGAGAATCACTCGACAATGTGCCCTTCAGCCCCACACAGGTGAGATACAGGTGAGTGACAGGTGAGTGACAGCTGGCCCTTCCAGCTCCTGCACAGGTGAGATACAGGTGGGACAGGTGAGATACAGGTGAGACAGGTGAGACAGGTGAGATACAGGTGAGACAGGTGAGACAGGTGAGATACAGGTGAGACACAGGTGAGAATCACTGACACATGTGTCCTTCCAGTCCCTGCACAGGTGAGATACAGGTGAGACAGGTGAGATACAGGTGAGACAGGTGAGACAGGTGGAGACACAGGTGAGACAGGTGAGACAGGTGAGATACAGGTGAGACAGGTGAGACAGGTGAGTGACAGCTGCCCCTCCAGCCCCTGCACAGGTGAGATACAGGTGAGTGACAGCTGAGTCCCTTCAGCCCTGGGACAGGTGAGACACAGGTGAGATACAGGTGAGACAGGTGAGATACAGGTGGAGTGACAGGTGAGTGAGGACAGCTGTCCCCTTCCAGCCCTGGGACAGGTGAGACACAGGTGAGACACAGGTGAGACAGGTGAGATACAGGTGAGCGGACAGTGTCCCTTCAGCCCTCACAGGTGAGACAGGTGAGATACAGGTGAGACACGAGACAGGTGAGACAGGTGAGATACAGGTGGAGATCACAGGTAGAGACACGAGACAGGTGAGACAGGTGAGATACAGGTGAGACACGGAGACAGGTGAGACAGAGAAACATGAGACAGGGTGAATGACAGCTGTGCCCTTCAGCTCCTGCACAGGTGGGACAGGTGAGACACAGGTGAGATACAGGTGAGACACAGGTGAGACAGGTGAGACAGGTGAGTGACAGCGTGCCCTTCAGCTCCTGCACAGGTGGGACAGGTGAGACACAGGTGAGATACAGGTGAGACAGGTGAGACAGGTGAGATACAGGTGAGTGACAGTGTGCCCTTCCAGCTCCTGGGACAGGTGAGACAGGTGAGATACAGGTGAGATACAGGTGAGATACAGGTGAGATACAGGTGAGATACAGGTGAGAATCACTGACAATGTGCCCTTCAGCTCCTGCACAGGTGAGATACAGGTGAGATACAGGTGAGTGACAGCGTGCCCTTCAGCTCCTGCACAGGTGGGACACAGGTGAGACACAGGTGAGACAGATGAGACAGGTGAGAATCAGTGACACACAGGTGAGACAGGTGAGTGACAGTGTGCCCTTGAGCTCCTGGGAACAGGTGAGACAGGTGGGACAGGTGACAGTGTCCCCTTCAGCCCTGGGGACACAGGTGGCACACAGTGACAAAGGTGTGACACACAGGTGACACACAGGTGACACAGGGCACACAGGTCAATGACAGCTAGTGACAGTGGTACAGGTAACCATCCAATACAGGTGAGAGTGACACAGGTAACAATCAATGGCAGTGGCACAGGTGAGTCCCAGCATCACCTGAGAACAACAGGTGACACACAGGTGACACAGGTGACTCAGGTGACAGGTGACACAGGTGACTCAGGTGTCGCACAGGTGACAGTGACACAGGTGACACTCAGGTGACACACAGGTGACAATCAGTTCCCTGCTGGTCTTGGGGACAACTCTGTCCCCAGGGGGGTCAGGTGGTGGCAGGTGATTCCCCAGGTGTGCTCAGCTGTCCCCGGGTGTGCCCAGGTGTATTCCAGGTATATCCCAGGTGTATCCCAGGTGCATCCAGATGTGCCCAGGTGTATCCCAGCTGTCTCCAGCTGTCCCCAGGTGCGCCCAGGTGCATCCCAGGTGTCCCCAGGTGTATCTAGGTGTCCCCAGGTGTCCCCACCTGTCTCCAGGTGTGTCCCCAGGTGTACCCAGCTGCACTCAGGTGTATCTCAGGTGTATCCCAAGTATCCCCAGCTGTTCCCAGGTGCACCCAGGTATCTCCAGGTGTCCCCAGGTGTATCCCAGGCATACCCAGCTGTACTCAAGTGGGCCCCAGGTGTATCCCAAGAATCCCCAGCTGTCCCCAGGTGAGTCCCCAGCTGTGCCCAGGTGTCCCCAGGTGTATCCCAGGTGTCCCCAACTGTCCCCAGGTGTGCCCAGGTGTATCCCAAATATCCCCAGATGTATCTCAAGTATCCCCAGGTGTGCCCAGCTATACTCAGGTGTATCCCAAGTATCCCCAGGTGTATCCCAAGTATCCCCAGGTGTATCCCAAGAATCCCCAGCTGTCCCCAGGTGAGTCCCCAGCTGTGCCCATGTGTCCCCAGGTGTATCCCAGCTGTGCCCAGGTGTATCCCAGGTGTGCCCAGGTGTATCCCAAGTAACCCCAGGTGCACCCAGGTGTATCCCAAGACTCCCCAGGTGTATCCCAAGACTCCCCAGGTGTATCCCAAGACTCCCCAGGTGTATCCCAAGTATCCCCAGGTGCGCCCAGGTGTATCCCAAGACTCCCCAGGTGTATCCCAAGACTCCCCAGGTGTGTCCCAAGACTCCCCAGTGCGCCCAGGTGTATCCCAAGACTCCCCAGGTGTATCCCAAGACTCGGCAGTGCTCCCAGGTGTGTCCCAAGACTCCCCAGGTGCACCCAGGTGTATCCCAAGACTCCCCAGGTGTATCCCAAGACTCCCCAGGTGTGCCCAGGTGTATCCCAAGACTCCCCCAGGTGTATCCTAAGACTCCCAGGTGTGCCCAGGTGTAATCCCAAGACTCCCCCAGGTGTTTCCCAGGTGTATCCCTAAGACTCCCCAGGTGGATCCCTAAGTATCCCCAGGACTCCCCAGGTGTATCCCAAGTATCCCCAGGACTCCCCAGGTGTATCCCAAGACTCCCCAGGTGTATCCCAGGACTCCCCAGGTGTATCCCAAGACTCCCCAGGTGTATCCCAGGACTCCCCAGGTGTATCCCAAGACTCCCCAGGTGTATCCCAGGCCTCCCCAGGTGCGCCCACCTGCAGCACCCAGCCCAGGGCGAAGTCGGGGTGCATCAGCTCCACCAGGCGCAGCAGCAGCTCCAGCGTGCGCATGTCGCCTCGAGCCAAGGCAGGTCCAGGTACTGCACCGCGGGGGCGCATGCCACTGCGCCGCCGGCGGGGCCCTCACCTGCCTCCCGTCGACTCTTGACGCGCCACCGGGTCCCGGCTGAGTGGGTGGCCTGCACCTGGGCCAGCGGGCTGGGCGGGCGCCACCGCCTCAGAGAGTCTAAATCGCGAACATTCCGGAAGGGGTGGTGTGGAAATCCTCCAGGAACAGCTCGTCCACCTGGGACAGGTGGGACAGGTGAGACAGGTAAGGGACAGGTGGGACAGGTGAAACAGGTGAAGAAAGGAGGGACAGGAGAGACACTGGGACACCAGACAGGAACAGCCTGCCCACCCAAGGTGGACAGGTCAGACAGGTGGACAGGTGGGACAGGTGGGACAGGTAGGACAGGTGGACGAGACACCGGGGAATCTCCAGGGGACGCGACCCAAACCAGCTGGGGACAGGTGGACAGGATCGAGGCACTGGACTGAGCCAGGAACAGTAGGGACAGGTGCACATGAGACAGGACACAGTGAGACAGGACAGTGACACAGGAAAACGGAGACAGGTGGAGGGGCAGGTGAGACATGTGGACGTGGACAGCAGACTGACCAGGACTGCTCCAGGAACCGCCAGAACCAACCCAACCGTGGACAGGTGGAGCGACAGGTGGACAGGTGAGCACATGGAAACAGGTGGACACAGGGTGAGAAACGAAAGACAGGTGAGACAGGAGTGCACAGGTGGACAGGTGAGACAGCTGGGGACAGGTGAGAGACGGAGGACATTGGAGACACAGGACAGGTGAGACAGACGAGAAACGTGAGACATGACCACGGACAGGCAGACAGCAGATGAGACACGGACGGACAGGTGAGACAGGTGAGACGAAAGGTGAGACAGGAGGACACATATGAGACACAGACAAGGAGACAGGTGAGGGACAGTGGAGACGGACAGGGACAGGGACAGGGACAGGTGGACAACGAGGGGCATGCAGTGGACAGGGACATGGACCCATCAGAACTGGCCTCAGAAGCCAAGGAAAACCTAGGATCCCCAGAAACGAAACCCAGCGATCCATATCCCCAGGAACCCCAGGAAACCCCAGAACCCCACACAACCCCAGGAAACCAGACCAGGAAACAGGAAACAGAAACCACGAGAGAGGAAATCACAAGACAGCCCCTGGGTCCACACTGACAGGTGACAGCATGGCACACAGGAAATGGACAACACAGACACAGGTGAGACAGGACATGGACACAGAGACAGGACACAGTGAGACAACGACAGGTGGACAGACAGGTGACACAGGACACAGGACGAGACAGGTGCGACGACCGGACACCGACACGACACAGAGGCAGGACACAGGTGGCACACAGGACACAGGCACAGGAGACACGGACAACCCACGCACAGGTGACACAGGTGACACACACAGGTGACACAGACACAGACAGGACACACGGGACACAGGACACAGGTGACACAGGACACAGGACACAGGTGACACAGGACACAGACAGGACACAGACAGGACACGACACAGGTGACAGACACAGGTGACAGGTGACACAGACACAGGTGAGACACAGGACACAGACATATGACACAGGACACAGGACACAGACACAGGTGACAGGTGGACACAGGTGACACAGGTCACACACAGGACACAGGTGAGACAGACAGACACACGACACAGGGAGACAGGACAGGTGACACAGGACACACAGGACACAGGGACACAGGACACACAGGACACAGGTGGACACAGGTGACACAGGTGGACACAGGTGACACAGGGACACAGGAGGGACACAGTGGACACAGGTGGACACAGGTGACAGGTGGACACAGTAACACAGGACACAGACAGACACAGTGGACACAGGACAGGTGACACAGGTGACACAGGACACAGGACACAAAGGACACACAGGTGAGACATGGACACAGTGACACAGAGCAAGACACAGGTGGACACAGGACACAGGTGGACAGACAGGAGAGACACAGGTGACACAGTGGACACAGGTGGACACAGTGGACACAGGTGGACACAGCAGGTGACACAGGTGGACACAGGTACACAGGACACAGCACAGGACACAGTGGACACAGGTAGGACACAGTGAGACACAGGTGGACACACAGGTGAGACAGGGACACAGGTGGACAGGGACACAGGGACACAGGTGGACACAGGTGAGACACACGTGGACACAGGTGGACACAGGAGAAAGGTGGCACACAGGTGAGACAGCGGACACAGTGGACAGGACAGGACACAGTGGACACAGGTGACGACACAGTGGACACAGGTGGACACAGGTGACACAGGTGGACACAGGTGACAGGACACAGGTGGACAGGTGGACACAGGTGGACACAGGTGGACACAGGTGGACACAGGTGTGACACAGGGACAGGTGGACACAGGAATAGACTAGGTGGACACAGGTGGACAGGACAGGTGGATCACAGGAAAGAGGACACAGGTGGACACAGAGACACAGGTGGACACAGGTGGACAGGACAGGTGGACACAGGAGACACAGGTGGACACAGGTGGACACAGGTGGACACAGGTGGACACAGGTGGACACAGGTGGACACAGGTGGACACAGTGGACACAGGTGGACACAGGTGGACACAGGTGAGACACAGGACACAGTGGACAGGACAGAAAAGACAGGTGGGACACAGGTGAGACAGGTGGACAGACAGGTGACAGGTGGACACAGGAGAATGGACAGGTGGACACAGGTGGACACAGGACACAGGGGACACAGGACATGGACACAGGTGGACACAGGTGAGACAGGTGTGACACAGGTGGACACAGGTGGACACAGGTGGACACAGTGGGGACAGGTAGTGACACAGTGGACACAGGTGAACAGTGGACAGGTGGACACAGGTGGACACAGGTGGTGACACAGGTGAGACAGGTGGACAGGGGTGAGACACAGGTGATGAGACAGGTGGACACAGGTGCAGACAGGGACAGGTGGACACAGGTGATGGACAGGTGTGACACAGGTGTGACACAGGTGTGACACAGGTGACACAGGTGTGACACAGGTGTGACACAGGTGTGACACATGAGACAGGTGACACAGGTGGACACAGGTGTGACACAGGTGACACACAGGTGTGACACAGGTGGACAGGTGGACACGAGACACAGGTGGGACACATGACACAGGTGAGACAGGTGAGACACAGGTGACACAGGTGTGACACAGGTGACACAGGAAATGGACACACATGTGACACAGGTACACAGTGGATGTGTGACACAGGTGAGATCACAGTGTGACACAGCAGTGACACAGGTAGAGACACAGGTGACACAGGTGTGACAGGTGTAGACACAGGTGTGACACAGGTGTGACACAGGTACGACAGAGACACAGGTGTGACAGGTGTGACACAGGTGACACAGAGACACAGTGTGACACAGGTGTGACACAGGTGTGACACAGGTGACACATGTGGACACAGGTGGACACAGAGACAGGTGACACAGGTGACACAGGTGTGACACAGGTGTGACACAGGTGTGACACAGGACACAGGTGTGACACAGGTGAGGACACAGGTGTGACACAGGTAGACACAGGTGTGACACAGGCGGACGACGACAGTGGACACAGGAGGACACAGTGACACAGGTGACACAGGTGTGACACAGGTGAGACAGGTGTGACACAGGTGTGACACAGGTGTGACACAGGTGTGACACAGTGTGACACAGGCGGTGAGACACAGGTGACACAGGTGGACACACAGGTGAGACACAGGTGTGACACAGGTGACACAGTGACACAGGTGGCAGACACAGGTGTGACACAGGTGAGACAGGTGTGACACAGGTGGACACAGGTGCAGGACACAGGTGAGACAGGTGGACACAGGTGTGACACAGGTGTGACACAGGAAACAGTGACAGGTGTGACACAGGTGTGACAGGTGTGACACAGGTGTGACAGGTGTGACACAGGTGGACACAGGTGTGACACAGGTGTGACACAGGTGAGACAGGTGTGACACAGGTGTGACACAGGTGAGACAGGGACAGGGTGACACAGGTGGGACATGACACAGGTGTGACACAGGTGAGACAGGTGTGACACAGGTGTGACACAGGTGCGGGACACAGGAGTGACAGGTGTGACACATGGTGTGACACAGGTGTGACACAGGACAGGTGGACACAGGTGTGACACAAGGTGTGACAGGTGAGACACAGGTGTGACAGGTGGACACACGGACACACGACACGTGACACAGGGGACACATGGGATGAGACACAGGTGATGACACAGGTGATGACACAGGTGAGGGACACAGGTGTGACAGGTGAGACACAGGTGTGACACAGGTGTGACACATATGCAGACACAGGGACAGGTGACACAGGGAGACAGGTGTGACACAGGTAGTGACACAGGTGAGACACAGGTGACGACAGGTGTGACACAGGTGTGACACACATGGGTGTGACACAGGTGTGACAGGTGAGACACAGGTGTGACACAGGGTGACACAGGTGGGACACAGGTGACAGGGACACAGGTGACACAGGTGAGACAGGGTGTGACACAGGTGTGACACAGGTGACACAGGTGTGACAGGTGTGACACAGGTGAGACACAGGTGTGACACAGGTGTGACAGGGTGTGACACAGGTGAGACACAGGTGTGACACAGGTGACAGGTGTGACACAGGTGACACAGGTGTGACACACAGGTGTGACAGGTGTGACACAGGTGTGACAGGTGTGACACAGGACACACAGGTGTGACACAGGTGTGACACAGGTGATGACAGGTGTGACACAGGTGACAGGTGACACAGGTGTGACACAGGTGTGACACAGGTGTGACACAGGTGGACACAGGGTGTGACACAGGTGTGACACAGGTGAGACAGGTGTGACACAGGTGTGACAGGTGTGACACAGGTGTGACAGGTGCACAGGTGTGACACAGGTGACACAGGTGTGACACAGTGTGACAGGTGACACAGGTGGACACAGGGGTGACACAGGTGACACAGGTGTGTACACAGGTGACAGGTGACGACAGGTGGACACAGGTGGACACAGGTGTGACACAGGTGTGACACAGGTGAGACAGGTGTGACACAGGGTGGAGACAGGTGTGACATAGGTGTGACACAGGTGAGACAGGTGTGACACAGGTGTGACACAGGTGGACACAGGTGTGACAGGTGTGACACAGGTGGACACAGGTGTGACACAGGTGTGACACATGAGACAGGTGTGACACAGGTGACACAGGTGTGACACAGGTGTGACACAGGTGTGACATGCAGGTGAGACAGGTGTGACACAGGTATGACAGGTGTGACAGACACAGGTGAGACACAGGGTGTGACAGGTGTGACACAGGTGTGACACACAGGTGAGACAGGTGTGACACAGGTGTGACACAGGTGAGACAGGTGAGACAGGTGTGACACAGGTGTGACACAGGTGACATAGGTGTGACAGGTGTGACACAGGTGTGACAGGTGTGACACAGGTGACAGGTGTGACACAGGTGTGACACAGGTGTGACAGGTGAGACAGGTGTGACAGGTGAGTGGCAGGGACATGGCCGACAGGTAACGGGGGCTGGCCTGGGTATGAGACAGGTGTGACACAGGTGTGACACAGGTGTACCAGGTGTGACAGGTGTGACACAGGTGTGACACAGGTGTGACACAGGTGAGACAGGTGTGACACAGGTGTGACACAGGTGTGACACAGGTGTGACAGGTGTGACACAGGTGTGACACAGGTGTGACACAGGTGTGACACGGGTGAGACAGGTGTGACACAGGTGTGACACAGGTGAGACACAGGTGTGACAGGTGTGACACAGGTGTGACACAGGTGTGACAGGTGTGACACAGGTGTGACACAGGTGTGACACAGGTGTGACAGGTGTGGACACAGGTGAGACACAGGTGTGACAGGTGTGACAGGTGTGGACACAGGTGAGACACAGGTGTGACACAGGTGTGACACAGGTGTGACAGGTGTGACACAGGTGTGGACACAGGTGTGACACAGGTGTGACACAGGTGAGACACACACGGTCACACATGATCAGGAAATGACCCCCAAGTGACCCCAACCCCCCTCAAAATCCCCCAAATTTCTCACCAAAACCCCCCAGGACCCCCCAAATCACCCCCAAAATCCCCTAAACCCCCCTGGGATTCTCCCAAGTCTCCCAAATCCCCCCAGGACCCCCCAAACCCCCAGCCCCCCCACCTCATCGAGCCCCTCATGAGCTCCATCGCTCTATCAGCCCACCAATAATCGAGGGAGATGTGGAGCCCCACGGAGAGAGACCTGGGGGAGTCAGGGGGACCCCCAGACCCCAAAAAGAGACCCCCAGACCCAAAAGGGACCCCAGACCCAAAAGGGACCCCCCAAAACCCCCCAGATCCCCCCAAGCTACCCCCAAATCCCCATCCCTGGAACCCCCCAATTCTGGGATGAGCCCCATGGAGAGAGACCTGGGGGGCACAGGGGGGAACCCCTTAGACCCAAAAGGGACCCCCAGACCCAAAATGGGACCCCCAAAACCCCCCCCAGACCCCCCCCAGGTACCCCCCAAATCCCCTCTCTGGAACCCCCATTTTGGGATGAGCCCCACAGAGAGACCTGGGGGTAGGGGGGTCAGGGGGAACCCCAGACCCAAAAAGAGACCCCAGACCCAAAAAGAGACCCCCAGACCCAAAAGGGACCCCCAGACCCCAAAAGGGACCCCAGACCCAAAAAGAGACCCCCCAAAAGCCCTCCAGATACCCTAAATCTTCCTGGACCCCTCAAATTCCTCCCAGGACCCCCAAAAATCCTCCTGGAGCCCCCCCAAAAATCCCCCCAGGACCCCCCAAAAATCCCCCCAAAGTGCCCCCTGGAACCCCCAAAACCCCCCTGGTGCCCCCCAAATTCCCCTCAGGACCCCCCCAAAATTCCCCCAGCACCTCCCAAAAATCCCCCCCAGGACCCCCCCAAACTCCCCCCAGGACCCCCGGAAACTCCCAAGCATCCTGCCAAATTTCCCCCAGGACCCCCCAGATCCCCCCAGGACCCTCCAAAATCCCCTCAGGATCCCCGAAAACCCCCCAGGACCCCCCGAATTCCCCCAAGATCCCCCAAAATTCCCACTGGACCTCCCAGATACCCTCCAGGACCCCCCAGAAACCCCCCAAAATCCCCCCTAGACCCCCCAAAACTCCCCCAAGTTCCCCTGGACCCTCCTCAAACCTCCCAAAACCCCCCAGGAACCCCCAAATCCCCCCAGGACCCCCCAAAATCCTCCCAGGATCCCTCAAAATCCTCCCAGGATCCCTCAAAATCCTCCCAGGATCCCCCAAATTCCCCCCAGGACCCCCTAAATTCCCCCAGGACCCCCCAAAACTCCCTCAGGTTCCTCCTGGACTTCCCCAAACCCTCCCAGGACCCCCCAAATTCCTCCGAGGATCCCCCAAATTCTCCCCAGGACCCCCCCAATACCTCCCAGGACCCCCCAAACTGCCCCCAGGACTCCCAAATTGCCCCCAGGACCCCCCAAAAATTCCCCCAGGACCCCCAAATTCCCCTTGGATGCCACAAAACCCTCCCATGACCCCCCAAATTCCTCCCAGGACCCCCCCAAACCCCCTCAGGACCCCCCAAACCCCCCCAGGACCCCCAAATCCCCCCCAGGATCCCCCAAATCCCCCCAGGACCCCCCCAAATCCCCCCAGGACCCCCCCAAATCCCCCCAGGACCCCCCAAATCCCCCCTCAGGATCCCCCAAACCCCCCCCAGGACCCCCCCAAGCCCCCCTCAGGACCCCCCAAATCCCCCCCAGGACCCCCCAAATCCCCCTCAGGATCCCCCAAACCCCCTCAGGACCCCCCCAAATCCCCCCAAACCCCCCCAGGACCCCCCAGATCCCCCCCAGGACCCCCCAAACCCCCCCCAGGACCCCTCAAACCCCCCAGGACTCCCCCAAACGCCCCCCCAGCCCCCCCAAGGCTGACCTGCAGAACCTGGCCACGCCCTGCAGCAGCAGCCCATGCCCGGCGCCGCTGGGGGGCTCGGCCAGCGTACCAGCCCAGAGACCCCCCAGGGCCAGGGACCCCCCAGCGCCAGCAGGGCCCGGGCCCGGCCGAGGGGGGGCGCTGGGGGACACCTGGGGGACAGGGACAGGACAGGGACAGGTCAGGGACAGGACAGGGGCCACCATCAGAGCCACTGTGGCCACCAGGGGCCCGGGCCTGGTGCCAGGGGGGCTGGGGGGACCTTGGGGGCAGGGACAGGTCAGGGACACCCCCAGGGCCACCAGGGCCACCAGGGCCACCCCCAGGGCCAGCAGGGTCAGGGCCCAAAGCCGGGGGGGTCTGGGGGACCTGGGGGACATGGGGAGGTCAGGGCCACCATCATGGCCACCAGGGCCACCTGGACATTGATGGGGACCTGAGGGGACAGGGACAGGTCAGGGACAGGTCAGGGACAGGTCAGGGGCACCCCCAGGGCCACCATTGTCACCCACAGGGCCACCATGGCCACCTGGACACTGATGGGGACCTGGGGGGACAGGGACAGGTCAGGGACAGGTCAGGGGCCACCATCAGAGCCACTGTGGCCACCAGGGCCCGGGCCTGGTGCCAGGGGGGGCTGGGGGGGACCTGGGGGGGACAAGGACAGGTCAGGGACAGGTCAGGGACACCCCCAGGGCCACTGTGGCTACTGAGGCACCACTGGGACCTGGGGGACAGGGACAGGGCAGGGACACTCTCAGGGGCCACCATCAGAACCACGTGGCCACCTGGACATTGATGGGGACCTGGGGGGACAAGGACACCCCCAGGGCCACCCCCAGGGCCACTGTGGCCACCAGGGCACCACTGGGGACCTGCAGGGGACAGGGACACCCCAGGGCCACCAAGGCCACCCTCAGGGCCACTGTGGCTACTGAGGCACCACTGGGACCTGAGGGGACAGGGACAGGGCAGGGACAGGTCAGGGACCACCAGAGCACCAGTGGGACCTGAGGAGACAGGGACAGGTCAGGGCCACCTCCAGGGCCACCCCCAGGGCCACCGTGGCTACTGAGGCACCACAGGGACCTGGGGGACAGGGACAGGTCAGGGCCACCTCCAGGGCCACCCCCAGGGCCACCGTGGCTACTGAGGCACCAGCAGGGACCTGGGAGACAGGGACAGGGCAGGGACACCCCAGGGCCACCTGGACACTGATAGGGACTTGAGGGGGACAAGGACACCCCCCAGGGCCACCTCCAGGGCCACTGTGGCCACCAAGACATCACAGGGACCTGCAGGGGACAGGGACAGGGCCACCAAGGCCACCCTCAGGGCCACTGGGGCACCAACCAGAACCTGCAGGGGACAGGTCAGAGGTCAGGGACAGGGACACCCCAGGGCCACCCCCCAGGGCCACTGTGGCCACCACCAGGGACCTGCAGGGGACAGGTCAGAGGTCAGGGACAAGGACACCCCCAGGGCCACCGTGGCTACTGAGGGACCAGCAGGGACTGAGGGGTCAGGGACAGGTCAGGGGTCAAGGGTCAAGGGTCAAGGACAGGGACCCCCCCAGTGTCCCTCCCCCTCCCAAAATCCCCAGGGACCCCCCACCCCAAAATGTCACCCCCACCCCACAGAGACCCCTCAGGGATCCCCAAATTTGGGTGGGGGGGTCCCAAATCCCCCCAAATTTGGGTGGGGGGGTCCCAAATTCACCCCCAGGGATCCTCCAAATTTGGGTGGGGGGTCCCAAATTCACCCTCAGGGATCCCCCAAATTTGAGTGGAGGGTCCCAAATCCCCCCAAATTTGAGTGGGGGGTCCCAAATCCCCCAAATTTGAGTGGGGGTCCCAAATCCCCCAAATTTGGGTGGGGGGTCCCAAATTCACCCCCCAGGGATCCTCCAAATTTGGGTGGGGGGTCCTAAATTCCCCCCTCAGGGATCCCCCAAATTTGGGTGGGGGTCCCAAATCCCCCCAAATTTGGGTGGGGGTCCCTCCCCCCCTCCCCCCCCCTCACCGCGGGGGTTTCTCCGGGGCCGCTCCAGGGGCGCTGTTGGGGGAGGCAGCAGCCGCACCTGAGGGGGGAGGGAGGAAGGGTCAGGGACCCCCGAGGTCTGCCCCTCCCCCACCCGCCGTGAGGGGGAGGGGCTGGGGGGGACACAGGTGACATTGGGGAGGGGACAGGTGACATTGGGGAATTCCCCGGGAAGAGTCCATTGGGAGTTCCGAGGGGGGAGGGGAGATCTCCGGCGAAACCATTGGGAGTTCTGAGGGGGGACGGGTGACAATGGGGGGATCGTGAGGGGAAAAGTGACACCGGGGGGTGGCGGAGGGGCTGGTGACAATCTGGGGGTCCCACATGGGGTGGTGATAATTTTGGGGACCCCCGGCACTTCCCGAGCGGGGGGCGCCGTGAGGGGATCCCGGGGGGCGGGGCGGGAGTTCCGGGAAGTTGCGGGGGGGAGGGGGGGTGACCCCGGGGGTTCCCGGCAAAATTTGGGGAGGTTTGAGGGGGAATTTGAGGGGGTCCCGGTACTGCCCCCCCCGCCCCCCCTCACCGCCCGCCGCAGCCCCATCGCCGCCGCCGCCGCCGCCGCGCCAGGCCCCGCCCCCCGCGGCCTCATTGGCTGAGCCCAAACCGCGGTTCCTCCCTCCCGCGTTCTCATTGGTTCGGCTCAAACCGCGGTCCCGCCCCCGCGTTCTCATTGGCTGAGGGCAACCCGCGGTTCCTCCCCTCGTTCTGATTGGCTGAGCGCAACCCGCGGTTCCGCCCCCCCGCGGCCTCATTGGTTCGGCGCAACCCGCGGTTCCTCCCCTCGCTGTGATTGGCTGAGCGCAACCCGCGGTTCCTCCCCCCCGCGGCCTCATTGGCTGAGCCCAACCCGCGGTTCCGCCCCTCGCTCTGATTGGCTGAGCCCAAATGGCGGTTCCGCTTTTCTCGCGTTCCCATTGGTTCGGCCCAAACCGCGGCCCCGCCCCCTCTCGTCCTCATTTGTTCAAACGAAACCGCGGTTCCGCCCCTCACGTTGATTGGCTGAGCCCAAACGGCGGTTCCGCTTTTCTCGCGTTTTGATTGGTCAAGCCCAAACGGCGGTTCCGCCCCTCGCTCTGATTGGCTGAGCCCAAATAGAGGTTCTGCTTTCCTCGCGTCCTGATTGGCTGAGCCCAAACGGCGGTTCCGCTTTTCCCGCGTTCTGATTGGCTGACTCCAAACCGCGATTCCTCCCCCCCGCGTCCTCATTGGTTCGGCCCAACCCGCGGTTCCTCCCCCCACACTCTGATTGGCTGAGCCCAACCCGCGGTTCCGCTTTTCTCGCGTTCTGATTGGTTCACCCCAACCCGCGGCCCCGCCCCTGGCGCTGATTGGCTGAGCCCAACCCGCGGTTCCGCTTTTCTCGCGTTCTGATTGGCTGAGCCCAACCCTTGGCCCCGCCCCTGGCGCTGATTGGCTGCAGCGAGGCGCGCGCGGGAATGGGCAGAGGGGGCGGGGCCAATGAGGGGGAGGGGATTTGAGGACGCCACGCCCCCTTCCCAAGATGGCGGCGGTCG
The DNA here is from genome assembly GCA_034336665.1 of Luscinia megarhynchos. NCBI lineage: Eukaryota > Metazoa > Chordata > Aves > Passeriformes > Muscicapidae > Luscinia > Luscinia megarhynchos. The sequence goes on along the minus strand of JAPFBE010000037.1, from coordinate 1,493,708 downwards.
GTGAGAGCCGGACGGGGAGTCCCGGGAGTTTTCCCCTCCCCCACCCCGCAGAAGCGCTGCCGGAAGTGCGGGGGGAGGGGCGGGGGAGGGGAGGGGGAGGGGCGGGAACCTCCCCCAGCCCAGAACCTGCCCCGCCCCCCCCTCACCTGTCCCGCCTGCGCCCCTCCCCCAGCGCAGGCCCGGGGCGGCCCCGCCCCCCCCCGCCGGAAGCGGCGCCGGGCCCAGGTGAGGGCTCAGGTGAGGGGGGGGAGGGGCCTCACCTGCCCCCCGAGATCGTCCTGAGGATCTTCCAGGCGGCCGTGGAGGGGGAGGGGGCCGTGCCCTTCCTGTGCAGGTGAGCGCACCTGGGCAGACACCTGGGCACACCTGGGCACACCTGGGATACAGCTGGGATACAGCTGGGACCCATACCTGGGGCACACCTGGGCACACCTGGGGCTACACCTGGGATGCACACCTGGGACACCTGGGACATGAGCCCCACCTGAGCGACTATACCTGGGGCACACCTGGGGACACCCTGCACACCCTGATAGACCTGGGCACACCTGGGGCACACCTGGGGACACCTGGGCACAGCTGGGATACACCTGGAGACACCTGGGACACACCTGGGCACACCTGGGATAGACCTGGGGCACACCTGGGCACACCTGGGATACACCTGGGCACACCTGGGCACACCTGGGCACACCTGGGCACACCTGGGACACACCTGGGTACACCTGGGACCTGGGATACACCTGACTGGGACACACCTGGGACACCTGGGACACACCTGGGCACACCTGGGATAGACCTGGGCACACCTGGGCACACCTGGGGTCACCTGGGCACACCTGAGGGTGTCACTGTCACACCTGGGGACTCTTGGGGGGTACCTGGGAACACCTGGGATATACCTGGGTGGCATCACTGCCCCTCACCTGTCCCACCTGTCCCTCACCTGTCCCACCTGTCCCACCTGTCCCACTCCCTGTCCCACCTGTGCCCACCTGTCCTCACCTGTCCCACCTGTCCCACCTGTCCCACCTGTCTCACCTGTCCCACCCGTCCCCACCTGTCCCACCTGTCCCACCTGTCCCACCTGTCCCACCTGTCCCACCTGTCCCACCTGTCCCACCTGTCCCACCCGTCCCACCCTGTCCCACCTGTCCCCCACCTGTCCCACCTGTCCCACCTGTCCCACCTGTCCCCACCTGTGCCTACCTGTCCCTCACCTGTCCCACCTGTCCCACCTGTCCCACCTGTCTCACCTGTCCCACCTGTCCCCACCTGTCCCACCTGTCCCACCTGTCCCACCTGTCTCACCTGTCCCACCTGTCCCACCTGTCCCACCTGTCCCACCTGTCCCCACCTGTCCCACCTGTCCCCCACCCTGTCTCTCACCTGTCCCACCTGTCCCACCTGTCCCACCTGTCTTACCTGTCCCTACCTGTCTCACCTGTCCCACCTGTCCCACCTGTCCCCACCTGTCCCTCACCTGTCCCACCTGTCTCACCTGTCCCACCTGTCCCACCTGTCCCACCTGTCCCCCACCTGTCCCTCACCTGTCCCACCTGTCTCACCTGTCCCACCTGTCTCACCTGTCCCACCTGTCCCACCTGTCCCCACCTGTCTCACCTGTCCCACCTGTCCCACCTGTCTCTCACCTGTGCAGGGTGTCCCGCGTGTGCCGCCTGTGGCGTGACCTGGCTGCCGACCCCCGGCTGTGGCTGCGGCTGCACCTGAGGGGACACCTGAGAGAACAGCCGGGGGCACACCTGGGGGCACACCTGGGGCCACACCTGGCCGGCCCCGCCCGCGGCCGCCGCCCCCCCGAGCAGGTGCTGAGCCCCCTGCTGCGAGTGGTGGAGACCAGGTGAGGCCTGACCCCCCCAGGTGTGCACGGAGCTCACCTGGGCTCACCTGAGCCTCATCTGTCTCTCACCTGTCTCACCTGTGTTCATTTGTGCTCACCTGTGCTCACCTGGGCTCACCTGTGCTCACCTGTAGCTCACCTGTGCTCACCTGTGCTCACCTGTGCCTCACCTGTGCTCACCTGTGCTCACCTGTGCTCACCTGAGCTCACCTGTGCTCACCTGTGCTCACCTGTGCTCACCTGAGCTCACCTGGGGCTCACCTGTGCTCACCTGTGCTCACCTGTGCTCACCTGTCTCACCTGTGCTCACCTGAGCTCACCTGTGCTCACCTGTGCTCACTCTGAGCTCACCTGTGCTCACCTGTCTCACCTGTGCTCACCTGTTCACCTGTCTCACCTGTCTCACCTGTCTCACCTGAGCTCACCTGTGCTCACCTGGGGCTCACCTGTGCTCACCTGAGCCTCACCTGTGCTCACCTGGGCTCACCTGTGCTCACCTTGTCTCACCTGTCTCACCTGGGCTCACCTGTGCTCACCTGTGCTCACCTGTGTCACCTGTGCTCACCTGTCTCACCTGTCTCACCTGTGCTCACCCGAGCTCACCTGTGCTCACCTGGGCCTCACCTGTCTCACCTGTGCTCACCTGGGCTCACCTGTGCTCACCTGAGCTCACCTGTGCCTCACCTGTGCTCACCTGAGCTCACCCTGTGCTCACTTGTGCTCACCTGGGCTCACCTGTGCCTCACCTGTGCTCACCTGTCTCACCTGTGCTCACCTGTCTCACCTGAGCCTCACCTGTGCCTCACCTGTGCCTCACCTGTGCTCACCTGTGCTCACCTGAGCTCACCCTGAGCTCACCTGTGCTCACCTGTGCTCACCTGTGTCACCTGAGCTCACCTGAGCTCACCTGTGCTCACCTGAGCTCACCTGGGCTCACTCTCACCTGTGCTCACCTGGGCTCACCTGTGCCTCACCTGGGCTCACCTGTGCTCACCTGAGCTCACCTGTGCTCACCTGAGCTCACCTGTGCTCACCTGTGCTCACCTGTGCTCACCTGTCTCACCTGAGCTCACCTGTGCTCACCTGAGCTCACCTGGCTCACCTGGAGCTCACCTGTGCTCACCTTGTGTCACCTGGGCTCACCTGTGCTCACCTGTGCTCACCTGTGCTCACCTGTGTCACTCTGTGCTCACCTGTCTCACCTGTGCTCACCTGTGCCTCACCTGAGCCTCACCTGTGTCACCTGTGTCACCTGGGCTCACCTGGGCTCACCTGTGCTCACCTGTGCCCTCACCTGTCTCACCTGAGCTCACCTGTGCTCACCTGTGCTCACCTGTGCTCACCTGTGCTCACCTGTGCTCACCTGTGCTCACCTGTGCTCACCTGTGTCACCTGGGCTCACCTGAGCCTCACCTGAGCTCACCTGGGCTCACCTGTGCTCACCTGTGCTCACCTGTGCTCACCTGGGCTCACCTGTGCTCACCTGTGCTCACCTGTGTCACCTGGGGCTCACCTGTGCTCACCTGTGCTCACCCTGAGCTCACCTGAGCTCACCTGTGCTCACCTGTGCTCACCCTGTGCTCACCTGTGCTCACCTGTGCTCACCTGGGCTCACCTGTGCCCACCTGTGCTCACCTGAGCTCACCTGGGGCTCACCTGTGCTCACCTGGACTCACCTGGACTTACCTGGCATCACCTGAGCTCACCTGTGTCACCTGAGCTCACCTGGGCTCAACTGAGCTCACCTGTCTCTCACCTGTCTCATCTGTGTCACCTGTGCTCACCTGTGCTCACCTGAGCTCACCTGTTTGTGTCTCACCTGTGCTCACCTGTGCGACATTTGTGACTCACCTGTGCTCACCTGTCTCACCTGTGACACACCTGGGCACACCTGGGACTCACCTGACACACCTGTGACACCTGGGGCACACCTGTGTACACACCTCTGCTCACCTGTCTCACCTGTCTCACCTGGGACTCCACCTTTTGATCTCACTCTGGGACTCACCTGCGCCCAGGTGCACACTGCTGCAGGTGCTTTGTGCTCAGTGATTGGGAGCACAGCCTGGGGCCCCTGCTGCAGGTGAGGAGAGCTGGGGCACACCTGGGCACACCTGGGCACACCTGGGGACACACCTGGGGACACACCTGGGACACACCTGGGACACACCTGGGACACACCTGGGACACACCTGGGGACACCTGGGGACACCTGGGACACACCTGGGACACACCTGGGGACACACCTGGGGACACACCTGGGCACACCTGGGACACACCTGGGCACACCTGGGACACACCTGGGACACACCTGGGGACACCTGGGGACACACCTGGGCACACCTGGGGACACCTGGGACACACCTGGGACACACCTGGGACACACCCTGGGACACACCTGGGACACCTCCGGGCACACCTGGGCACACCTGGGGACACACCTGAGAGACACCTGGGACACACCTGGGACACACCTGGGCACACCTGGGACACACCTGGGGACACACCTGGGACACACCTGGGCACACCTGGGGACACACCTGGGGACAGACCTGGGACACACCTGGGGACACACCTGGGACACACCTGGGGACACACCTGGGGCACACCTGGGGACACCTGGGACACACCTGGGAGACACACCTGGGGACACACCTGGGACACACCTGGGGACACCCTGGGAGACACACCTGGGGACACCTGGGCACACCTGGGCCTCACCTGCCCCTCCCCCAGGCCCTGAGCTCGTGCTGCCCCCACCTCATGCACACCTGGAGCTGCAGCCTGCCAGGTGAGAGCTGGGGACACCGCTAGGGACACCTGGGGGTTGGTGACACCTGGGGGGGGGGTTGGTGACACCTGGGGGTTGGTGACACCTGGGGGTTTGGTGACACCTGGGGGTTGGTGACACCTGGGGGGGGGGTTGGTGACACCTGGGGGCTGGTGACACCTGGGGGTTGGTGACACCTGGGAGGTTCTGGTCACACCTGAGGGGTTTTGTTGACACCTGGGCGGTTTTTGGTCACACCTGGGCAGGTTTGGTGACACCTGAGGGGGGTTGGTGACACCTGGGCAGGTTTGGTGACACCTGGATAGTTTTTGGTGACACCTTGAGAGGTTCTGGTCACACCTGGGCGGTTTTTGGTGACACCTGGGCAGGTTTGGTGACACCTGAGGGGATTTTGGTCACACCTGGGGGGTTTTGGTGACACCTGGGCAGGTTTGGTGACACCTGGATGGGTTTGGTGACAACTGGAGAGGTTCTGGTCACACCTGGATGGGTTCTGGTGCTACCTGGGCAGTTTTTGGTCACACCTGGGCCGTTCTGGTCACACCTGGATGGTTCTGGTCACACCTGGGCTGTTTTTGGCCCACCTGGTTCTGGTCACACCTGGGCTGTCACATGGTCTTTCTGGTCACACCTGGGTTGCACACCGGTTTTGGTCACACCTGGGGCGGCTTTTGGTCACACCTGGGCGGTTCTGGTCACACCTGGGCGGTTCTGGTCACCTGGATGGTTCTGGTCACACCTGGGCGGTTTTTGGTCACACCTGGGCAGGTTTCGTCACACCTGGGCGGTTTTTGGGTCCCCAGGTGGAGCCGGCGGCGCTCGGGGCGTTCCTGGCCGCCCCTCCCCCGCTGCAGCACCTGCACCTCACCTGTCCCCGCCTGCGGCCGGTGCTGCCCGCGCTGGCTGTGAGTGCGGGGCAGCCGAAAACAGCCGAAATCACCCAAAACTGCCCCAAAAACAGCCCAAAACTGCCCCAAAACAGCCCAAAACAGCCCAAAACCTGACTCAAAAACAGCCCCATAGCCCCAAAAACAGCCCCAAATCACCCCCAAACCTGCCCCAAAAACAGCCCAAAACCAGCCCAAAACCTGCCCCAAAATCACCCAAAAACTGCCCCAAAAACGGCCCCAAAAACAGCCCCCAAAACTACCCCCAAAACCAGCCCAAAACTGCCCCTTAAAAGTACTAAAACCAGCCCAAAACCTGCCCCAAAAATCAGCCCCAAAATCCTGCCCCAAAACTGCCCCAAAAAATCAGCCCCAAAATCACCCCAAAACTGCCCCAAAATCAGCCCCAAAACTGCCCCTAAAACCTGCCCCAAAACCAGCCCAAAACCTGCCCCAAAAACTGCCCCAAAATACCCCGAAAACTGCCCAAAATACCCCAAAAACAGCCCCAAAAACAGCCCAAAAATCACCCCTAATCACCCGAAAACTGCCCCAAAATGCCCCAAAACCACCCAAAAAACAGCCCAAAAACTGCCCCAAAATACCCCCAAAACAGCCCAAAAAACAGCCCAAAACCATCCCCAAAACCACCCAAAACCCCAAAATACTCCATAAAAGCAGCCTGAAAATCACCCCAAACCCACCCAAAATCACCCCGAAAACAGCCCCAAAAACAGCCCAAAAACACCCCAGAAATCAATCTAAAAGCACCCAAAATTATCCTAAAAACAGCCCAAAAACTGCCCCAAAAATACCCCAAAAACACCCAAAATCACCCCAAAACCAGCCCCAAAATACCCCCCAAAACACCCAAAACCAGCCCAAAAACACCCCAAAAATCACTCTAAAAACACCCAAAATTATCCTAAAAACAGCCCAAAAACAATCCAAAACCACCCAGAAAATACCCAAAACCAGCCCCAAAAACACCAGAAAATACCCCAAAAATCACCCCAAAATACCCCCAAAAATATCCCAAAACCAGCCCCAAAACAGCCCAAAAACAGCTCCAAAAACATCCAAAAAACACCCAAATATTGCTTTAAAGACACCCAAAATTATCCCAAAAACAGCCTAAAAACCCACCCAAAAACAATCCAAAAACACAAAAAAAATACCCAAAAATACGCTAAAGTGCCCCCAAAACAGCCCCAAAAACACCCAAATATCACCTTAAAAACACCCAAAATTTTCCTAAAAGCAGTCTAAAAACCCACCCAAAAACACCCAAAAAATGCCCCCAAAACAGCCCTAAAATCACCCAAAAATATCCAAAAATCAGAAAAATGCCCCAAAACCAGCCCCAAAACCACCCAAAAATCACCCCAAAACCAGCCCCAAAACAGCCCCAAAAACACTCCAAAATTCACCCTAAAAACACCCAAAATTATCCTAAAAACAGCCCAAAAAACAGCCAAAAACAATCCCAAAACACCCGAAAAATATCCCAAAACCAGACCCCAAAAAAGCCCCAAAACACCCAAAAAACAGCCCAAAAATCACCCTAAAACACGCAAAAAACAGCCAAAAACCCACCAAAAATACCCCAAAAACAGCTCCAAAAATACCCAATTCCCCAAATTCTCCCCTAAACTCACCCCAGATCCCCCAAATTCAGCCCAAAATCCCCGAAATTTCCCCAAAAATCCCCCAAATTGCCCCCCAAATTCCCCCAAATCACCCCAAAATCTCCCAAATTCACCCCCAAATCCCCCAAATTTCTCCCAAATCCCCCCAACTAGCCCCTAAAATTCTCCCCAAATCCCATTTGTCTCTAATTCACCCCCGATTTTCCCCGGATTCTCCCCCAAAATTCCCCCAAATTCACCCCAAATTCCCCAATATTACCCCCAAATCCCCCCAAAATCCATAAAATCTCCCCAATTTGCCCCAAACTCACCCCAAAATTTCCAAAATTCCCCCAAAATCCCCCCAAATTCCCGCACTCAATTTCCCACTCATCCCCAAAATCCCCCCCAAATTCCCCCTGAACTCCCCCACTTCCCCGGAATTCTCCCCCAAATTTCCCCATCTCCCCCAAAATCCCCCAAACTTTCTACCACAAATTCACCCCTGAAATCCCCCAAAATTCACCCCCAAAATTCTCCAAAATCCCCCAAAACTCCCCCAAAATCCTACCCCCAAAATTTGCCCAAATTCCCCCAAATTTCCCCAAAATCTCCCCAAAAATCCCCCCAAAACTCCCCCAAATTTCCCCCAAAATTTCCCCCTCACCCCAAACTTTCCCCAATTTCTAAAACCCCCTCGACTCACCCCCTAAAAATCCCCTAAAATTCCCCAAAATTCCCCCCAAAATCCCCCAAATTCCCCAACTCTAAAAATTCCCTAAATCTTCACCCCTAAATTCACCCTCTAAAATTCCCCAAATCCCCCAAAATCACCCCAAAATCCCCCAAAATCCCCCAAAATTCACCCCCTAAAATTCCCCCAAAATCCCCCAAATTCACCCCCAAATCCCTCAGACCACCCCAAAATCCCCCCAAATCCCCCAAACTCCCCCACTTCCCCAACATTTTCCCCAAATTTCCCCAATTTCCCCCAATTTCCCCCAAATCCCCCCAAATTAGCCCCCAAAATTCACCCCCCAAAATCCCCCCACATCCCCCACTTCCCCAAACCCCTCAAATTCACCCCCCAAATTCCCCTAAAATCCCCCGAACTCCTGAAATTCCCAAAATTCCCCCCAAATCCCCCAAAATCCCCAAAATTTCCCCAACCCCCCCCAAATCCCCCAAATTCCCCCCAAATCCCCCAAAAATCCCCCCAATTCACCCCCAAAGTCCCTCAGACCACCCCCAAAATTCTCTCCCCCAACCCCCCAAATCCCCCCCAAATTCCCCCCCAAATTCCCCCCCAAATTTCTCCCCAAAATCTCCCAAATCCCCCCCCAATTCACCCCCAACCCCCCAATTTCCCGCAGAATCCCCCAAATTCACCCCCAAAATTCCCCCCCTATTTCCCCCAAAAATCACCCCTAAAATCCCCCGGACTCCCCCGAATTCACCCCAAAATCCCTTATACTCGCCCCCAAAATCCCCCCTAAAATTCCCCCTCAAAATCCCCCAATCCCCCCAGTACCCCCAAATCCCCCGCATCAGGTCCCTACGCGGTGCTGAGCTGATCAGCTCGGCCCGGCCCTCTCCCCCTGCCCCCTGAGTGCTGCTGCCCTCACCCTGAGTACTCCTGACCACCTGGGTACCCCAAAATTCTACACCTGGAACCCCAAAATACCTGGGACCCCAAAATCCCCAAAATTCCCCCAAAACCCCCAAAAACTCCCGTCAAAATGCCCTCGAAAACCCCCTCTAAAACTCACCTAGACCAAAACTCACCTGGACCCTAAAACTCACCTGGGACCCCTAAAACTCACCTGGGGACCCCAAAATTCACACCCGGCACCCCAAAAACTCACCTGGGTACCCCCAAAACTCACCCGGCACCCCAAAAACTCACCTGGCACCCCAAAACTCACCTGGGTACCCCAAAAACTCACCTGGCACCCCAAAACTCACCCGGCACCCCAAAAACTCACCTGGGTACCCCAAAAACTCACCCGGCACCCCAAAATTACCTGGGACCCCAAAAACTCACCTGGGAACCCCAAAAACTCACCCGGCACCCCAAAAACTCACCTGGCACCCCCAAAACTCACCTGGGTACCCCAAAACTCACCTGGCACCCCAAAAACTCACCCGCACCCCAAAAACTCACCTGGCACCCCAAAACTCACCTGGGACCCCAAAACTCACCTGGCACCCCAAAACTCACCTGGGACCCCTAAAACTCACCCGGGAACCCCAAAAACTCACCCCGCACCCCAAAAACTCACCTGGGTACCCCAAAACTCACCTGGGACCCCAAAACTCACCTGGGAACCCCCAAAACTCACCCGGCACCCCTAAAAACTCACCTGGGTACCCCAAAACTCACCTGGGTACCCCCAAAACTCACCTGGGGACCCCTAAAACTCACCCGCACCCCAAAACTCACCTGTACCCCAAAACTCACCTGGGACCCCAAAAACTCACCTGGGTACCCCTTAAAATTACCCCGCACCCCAAAATTACTCTGGGACCCCTAAAAACCCCCAAAAAATCCCCGCCAAAATCGCCCCAAAATCCCCCCCCCCCCCTAAACTCACCTGGGACCCCAAAACTCACCTGGGACCCCAAAACACCTGGGAACTCAAAATTTCCCCAAAAATCCCCCCTGAGAACCCAAAATTCACACCTGGGACCCCAAAACTAAACTCCCCCTCTCACCTGTCCCTCCCCCTCACCTGTCCCCCTCCCCCCAGGTGCCCCCTCCCTCTCACCTGTCCCTCCCCCCTCACCTGTCCCCTCCCCCTCACCTGTCCCTCCCCCCCCAGGTGCCCCCTCCCCCCACCTGTCCCCCCCTCATCTGCCCCTCCCTCACCTGTCCCCCCTCACCTGTCCCTCCCCCCTCACCTGTCCCCCTCCCCCTCACCCGTCCCCCTCCCCCTCACCCGTCCCCTCCCCCCTCACCTGTCCCCCCTCACCTGTCCCCTCCCTCACCTGTCCCCTCCCCCCTCACCCGTCCCCTCTCACCCGTCCCCTCCCCCCCCTCACCTGTCCCTCCCCCTCACCTGTCCCTCCCCTCCCCTCCCCTCACCTGTCCCTCCCCTCACCTGTCCCCTCACTCACCTGTCCCTCCCCCACTCGCCCCCTCCCCCTCACCTGCCCCTCCCCCTCACCTGTCCCCCTCCCCTCACCTGTCCCTCCCCCCCTCACCTGTCTCCCTCCCCCAGGGTGCTTCCCCTCACCTGTCCCCCTCACCTGTCCCCTCCCTCACCTGTCCCCCTCACCTGTCCCCTCCCCTCACCTATCCCTCCCCTCACTCTAGTCCCCTCCCCCCCAGGTGCTCTGGCTGGGGGCTTGCTGTCTCGCAGCCCCTCCTCTCACGCCGTTCCTCCCCCATGGGTTCCCCATGCTGCACACTAGGCTGGGGACCTCACGGGGGCGGGGCGGGCAGGGGGAGGGCAGCTGCCTCCCTGTGCGGGACCCCCGAGCTGCGGGGGTTGGGAGCTGGGGGCAGCCACCAGGTGAGCTGGGCTGCTGGAGCTGCCCTGCCCAGGTGAGCGCACCTGGGACACAGCTGGGGGAGGGGACACACCTGGGGACTCACCTGGGGACACCTGGGACACACCTGGGGACTCCCACCTGGGAAATGGGGGGACACACCTGGGGAGGGGGCACACCTGGGACACACCTTGGGAATGGGGGACACACCTGGGGACAGCTGGGACACACCTGGGGACACACCTGGGGGGAGGGGAGACACCTGGGGACAGCTGGGACACACCTGGGGACAGCTGGGACACACCTGGGGGGAGGGGAGACACCTGGGGACAGCTGGGGACAGCTGGGACACACCTGGGGACAGCTGGGACACACCTGGGAATGGGGGGGGACACACCTGGGGGAGGGGATGCACCTGGGGAGGGGGACACACCCTGGGACAGGTGGGACGCACCTGGGGGGAGGGGATGCACCTGGGACACCTGGGGGGAGGGACGACCTGGGAATGGGGGGACACCTGGAGGAAGGGGGGGACACCTGGGATACACCTGGGGACAGGCGGGACACACCTGGGGGAGGGGACACACCTGGGGACACACCTGAGGGGGGAGGGGAGACAGCTGGGGAGAGGCTGACACACCTGGGACACACCCAAGGGAGGGACACACCTGGGGACAGCTGGGGTGGCTGATGCGGGCGGGGGAGGGGATGTGGTGGATGTCACAGGTGTCACTCGCTGTCACCTGTGCCACTATGACTGTCACTGTGTCACCTGTGCCATTGTCACTGTGTCACCTGTGCCATTGTCACTGTTACTGTCCCTGCGGTGTCCCCAGCCCTGGAGCGGCTCTGTGTCCCCGTGTCCCCCGGCTGTCCCCCGGTGTCCCCCGGCCCCCCTGGCTCGCTGTCACTGTGTCACTGTCACTGTCACTGTCACTGTCACTGTGTCCCTGTCACTGTCCCCAGCCCTGAGCGGCTCTGTGTCCCCGTGTCCCCGGGCTGTCACTGTCACTGTCACTGTCACTGTGTCCCTGTGTGTCCCCAGCCCTGAGCTGCTCTAGGTCCCCTGTGTCCCTCGGCTGTTCCCTCGCTGTCCCCTCGGCCCCCTGGCTCGCTGTCACTGTGTCACTGTCACTGTCACTGTCACTGTCACTGTGTCACTGTGTGTCCCCAGCCCTGAGCTGCTTCTCTAGGTCCCCGGGTGTCCCTCGGCTGTCACTGTCACTGTCACTGTCACTGTGTCCCTGTGTGTCCCCAGCCCTGGAGCGGCTCTGTGTCCCCGTGTCCCCCGGCTGTCCCCCGCTGTCCCCCGGCCCCCCCTGGCTCGCTGTCACCCGCCGCTGGCACCGGACGCTGCTCGAGCTGGACCTGAGCGGCCGCCGCGAGCCCGGCCTGGGGGGGGCGCTGTCCGCGTTCGGGCCCCGCGACCCCCTGCGCGTGCTGCGGCTGGCGGGGACCCCCGTGACCGCCCCCGAGCTCAGGTGCGACACCGGGGACATTGGGGGGACATTGGGGACAGGGGACCCCCGTGACCGGCCCCGAGCTCAGGTGCGACACCGGGGACATTGGGGACATTGGGGACACTGGGGACATGGGGGGGCATGGGGAGATTGGGGGTATTGGGGACCCCCGTGACCGGCCCCGAGCTCAGGTGCGACACTGGGGACATTGGGGACATTGGGGGTATTGGGGACATTGGGGACATTGGGGACATTGGGACATCGGGGACATTGGGGACACTGGGGACATCGGGACACTGGGGGACCCCCGTGACCCCCCCGAGCTCAGGTGGGACACCGGGGACATTGGGGACATTGGGGACATCGGGACATTGGGGACATTGGGGACACTGGGGACATGGGGGGGCATGGGGAGATTGGGGACATTGGGGACCAACAGGGACTTCTGAACTCAGGTGCGACAATCGGGGGCATTGGGGACATCGGGACATTGGAGGTATTGGGGGACATTGGGGACGGGGGACATTGGGACCCCCGTGACCCCCCCCGAGCTCAGGTGGGACATTGTGGGGACATTGGGGACAATGGAGACATTGGGGACATGGGGACACTGGGGACACTGGGACTTCGCGGATCACTCTCGAGCTCAGGTGCCACACTGGGGACATTGGGGACAGGGTGACATTGGGATAGGGGACCCCTCGTGACTCTCAACTCAGGTGGGACATCGGGGACATTGGGGACATTAGACATTGGGGACACTGGGGACATTGGGGGTATTGGGGACACTGGGGACATTGGGGACACTGGGGACTCCTCGTGACCTACTCGGAGCTCAGGTGCTACACCGGGGACATTGGGGACATTGGGGACATTGGGGGATATTAGACCCTCATGGACCTACTCGAGCTCAGGTGCATACACGGGGGACACTGGGGGATTGAGGGACATTGGGGGACATTGGGGACACTGGGGACATCGGGGACATTGGGGACAGGGGGACATTGGGGACCCCCCGAGCTCAGGTGGGACATTGGGGGACATTGAGGGACATTGGGGACATCAGGGGACACTGGGGACATCGATATTGGGGGACCCCTAGGATCCCCCCCGAGCTCAGGTGCCACACGGGACAGGGGGGGACATTGGGGACGTTGGGGGCATGGGGACAGTGAGGGTATTGGGGACATTGGGGACATTAGACATTGTGGGGACATGGGGACACGGAGACATTGGAGACATGGGGGGCATGGGGGATTGGGACACTGGGGATAGGGGACCCCATGGACTTCCGAGCTCAGGTGGACACGGGGACATGGGGACACTGGGGACATTGGGGACACTGGGGAGAGGGGGACATTGGGGACTTTGGGGACATCGGGGCACGTAAGCGTGGGGACAGGAGGACATTGGGGACAACTGGGGACACGGCCACATGGGGGACATGGGGACATTCCTGGCCACACTGGGGTCACTCGGGGGTCACTCAGGAGTTAGAGGTCACTCAGGTGACACTGTCCCTGTCCCCAGCCCGCTGCTGGCCTGTCCCCGGCTGTCCCACATTCCTGGGGGGTCACTCAGGGTCAGGGGTCACTCGGGGGTCAGGTGACACTCAGGTGACACTCAGGTGACACTCAGGTGACACTCTCTGTCCCCAGCCCCTCTGCTGGCCTGTCCCCGGCCGTCCCACGACCCTGGGGGGTCACCAGGGTCACTCAGGGTCACTCGGTGACACTCAGGGGTCACTCAGGTGACACTCAGGTGACACTGTGTGACACTCTGTCCCCAGCCCGCTGCTGGCCTGTCCCCGGCTGTCGCGACATTCCTGGAGGGGTCACTCAGGGGTCAGGGGTCACTCAGGGGTCACTGGGTGACACTCAGGTGACACTCAGGGTCACTCAGGTGACACTCAGGTGACACTCAGGGTCACTCGTGTGACACTTCTGTCCCCAGCCCGCTGCTGGCCTGTCCCCGGCTGTCCCACACTCCTGGGGGTCACCAGGGGTCACTCAGGGGTCACTCAGGTGACACTCAGGGGTCACTCAGGGGTCACTCAGGTGACACTCAGGTGACACTCAGGTGACACTCAGGTGACACTGTGTGACACTCTGTCCCCAGCCCACTGCTGGCTCTGTCCCCGGCTGTGCCACATTCCTGGGGGGTCACTAGGGTCACTCAGGGGTCACTGGGGGGTCAGGGTGACACTCAGGTGACACTCAGGGTCACTCAGGTGACACTCAGGTGTCTCCTGTCCCCAGCCCGCTGCTGGCTCTGTCCCCTGGCTGTCGCATTATCTCCTGGGGGTCACTCAGGGGTCACTCAGGGGTCACTCAGGGTCACTCAGGTGACACTCAGGTGACACTGTGTGACACTCTGTCCCCAGCCCGCTGCTGGCCTGTCCCCGGCTGTGCCACATTCCTGGGGGGTCACTAGGGTCAGGTCACTAGGGTCACTCGGTGACACTCAGGTGACACTCAGGGTCACCTAGGGTCACTCAGGTGACACTCAGGTGACACTGTCCCTGTCCCCAGCCCGCTGCTGGTCTGTCCCCCGGCTGTCCCACATTCCTGGGGGGTCACTCAGGGTCAGGGGACACTCAGGTGACACTCAGGTGACACTCAGGGTCACTCAGGTGACACTGTGTGACACTGTCCCTGTCCCCAGCCCGCCAAGCTGGCCTGTCCCCGGCTGTCCCACACTCCTGGGGGGTCACTGAAGGGTCAGGTGACACTCAGGGGTCACTCGGTGACACTCAGGGTGACACTCAGGGTCACTCAGGTGACACTGTCCCTGTCCCCAGCCCACTGCTGGCCTGTCCCTCGGCTGTCGCGACATTCCTGGGGGTCACTCAGGGGTCACTCAGGTGACACTCAGGGGTCACTCAGGTGACACTCAGGGTCACTCAGGTGACACTCAGGTGACACTCTGTGTCCCCCTGTCCCCAGCCCGCCAAGCTGGCCTGTCCCCGGCTGTGCCACACTCCTGGGGGGTCACTCAGGGGGTCACTCAGGGTGACACTCAGGGTCACTCAGGTGACACTCAGGTGACACTGTGTGACACTCTGTCCCCAGCCCGCTGCTGGCCTGTCCCCGGCTGTCGCACATTCCTGGGGGGGGTCACTCAGGGGTCAGGGGTCACTCAGGGGTCACTCAGGTGACACTCAGGTGACACTCAGGTGACACTCAGGTGACACTCTCTGTCCCCAGCCCGCTGCTGGCCTGTCCCCGGCTGTCCCACACTCCTGGGGGGTCACTCAGGGGTCACTCAGGTGACACTCAGGGGTCACTCAGGGGTCACTCAGGTGACACTCAGGGTCACTCAGGTGACACTGTCCCTGTCCCCAGCCCGCTGCTGGCCTGTCCCCGGCTGTGCCACACTCCTGGGGGGTCACTCAGGGGTCACTCAGGTGACACTCAGGGGTCACTCAGGGGTCACTCAGGTGACACTCAGGGTCACTCAGGTGACACTGTCCCTGTCCCCAGCCCTGCTGGCTCTGTCCCCGGCTGTGCCACATTCCTGGGGGTCACTCAGCGTGTCACTCAGGGGTCACTCAGGTGACACTCAGGGATCACTGAGGGGTCAGGGGTCACTCGGGGGTCAGGTGACACTCAGGTGACACTCAGGTGACACTGTGTGACACTCTGTCCCCAGCCCGCTGCTGGCCTGTCCCCGGCTGTCGCACCTGGACCTGTCCTCGTGCCGCCGCCTCCCCCGCGGCACCAAGCGGCCGCACCGCGGGCGGGGGGCGGTGCTGCGGCTGCTGCGCGCGCTGGGGGGCGCGGCCCCCCGAAAACCGGGGGCGGCCCCCGGGGTGGGGACACCCCCGGAATTGGGGACACCCCAAAAATCCGGGACACACCCCGAGGTGGGGACAGACCCCCGAGATGGGGACACCCCCAAAAATCCGGGACACCCCCGAGATGGGGCTGGGGGAGCGGGGCCCCCAAAAAACGGGGACACCCCCGAAATGGGGACACCCCGGAAATGGGGACACCCCAAAAAACGGGAACACCCCCCGAAATGGGGACACCCCAAAACCAGGGACACCCCACGAGGGGACACCCCCAAAGATGGGGCTGGGGGGCGGGACACCCCAAAAAACGGCGACACCCCCAGAAGTGGGGACACCCCTGAAATGGGGACACCCCCCAAAACGGGGACACCCCAAGAAACGGGGACCCCCGAGGGGACACCCCAAAAAACGGGGACACCCCAAAAACGGGGACCCCCCCGAGGGGACACCCTCAAAAACGGGGCTGGGAAGGGGCGGGACCCCCGGAACTGGGACCCCCAAAAACGGGGGCACCCCCGAGGGGACACCCCAGAAGTGGGGACACCCCTAAAAGGAGACCCCCAAATAATGAACCCCCCACGAGGGAGCCCCCCACAAAGAGGAGACCCCCCCCAATTAGGAGCCCCCCAATTAAGAGACACCCCCCAATATGAGACCCCCCAAATATAATCCCCCCACTTATGAGCCCCCACTAATTATAAGCCCCCTTAATTATGACCCCCCAATTATGAGACCCTCAAAATGAGACCCCCCAATTACGGCCCCCCTAATTATGAGTCCCCAATTATGAGCCCCCCTAATTAGGACCCCCCAATTAAGAGACCCCCCAATTAAGAGACCCCCATTATAATGCCCCCAATTAAGACCCCCAAATATGAGCCCCCCAATTATGAACCCCCAATAATAATCCCCCAAATTATGACCCCCCAATTAAGAGACCCCCCACTATGAGCGCCCCCTAATTAGGGAGCCCCCAATTATGAGACCCCCCAATTCAAGAGACCCCCACTATGAACTCTCCCAATAATGACCCCCCAATTATGAGCCCTCAATTATGAGACCCTCAAAAATGAGACCCCCCAATTACGACCCCCTAATTAGAAGCCCCCCACTATGACCCCCCAATAATGATCCCCCCTAATTGAACCCCCCCAATTATAAGACCCCCCAAATTATGACCCCCCAATTATGATGCCCTAATTACGACCCCCCAATATGAGACCCCCCCAATTACGACCCCCCTAATTAGGGACCTCCCCACTATGACCCCCCATTAATGAACCCCCAATTATGAGACTGCCTCCAATTATGACCCCCCACTTAGAGCCCCCCACTAGTGAGCCCCCTTAATTATGCCCCCAATTATAAATCCCCCAATTAAAAGACCCCCCAATAATGAACCCCCAATTATGAGCCCCCAAATTATGACCCCCTAATTATGAGCCCTCCTAATTAGGAGCTCCCCAATTATAAGACCCCCCCAATAACGACCCCCCCAATTATGAGCCTCAATTATGAGACCCCTCAAAAATGAGACCCCCCCAATTCACGACCCCCACTAATTAGAAGCCCCCAATTATGACCCCCCAATAATGATCCCCTAATTAAGACCCCCAATTATAAGACCCCCGCAAATTATGACCCCCAATTATGATCCCCTAATTACGACCCCCCAATTTTGACCCCCCCAATTATGAGACCCCCCCAATATTTTACAACCCCACAATATTTTATAGCCCCCCCCAAATTTTTGTTGCACCCCCACATTTTTGAAGCCCCCCAAAAATTTTTTATAGACCCCCCCAATTTTTTATAACACTCCCCAATGTTTTATAGCCCACCCCCCAATTTTTGCACCCCCCCCAATTTTTTGTACCCAAATTTTTGGTGCCCCCCAATATTTTGAACCCCCCAAATTATGTACCCCAATTTTTGGAGCCCTCGCAATTTTTTGTACCCCTATTTTTGGGGGTCCCCCAATATTTTGCAACCCCCAATTTTTTGTACCCCCAATTTTTGGTGCCCCCAATATTTTGTACTCCCCTCCCAATTTTTTTGCCCCCCATTTTTGGGGTCCCCCCATCAATATTTTGTACCTCCCCCAATTTTTTGGGGGTCCCACCCCAATGTTGCACCCCCCTCCATTTTTGGGGTCCCCCCCTCGGTGCTGCAATAAAATCGCTCTGCCCTCCCCCCCAAATTAAAGGGGGGTCCCCAAAATCTGAGTGTTGGATTTGAGGGGGATGGGCGGGGGGAGGGGAGGGCTCTGAGCAGCCCCTCCCCCCAGCTGAGGCTCGGGGACCCCCCGAGGGGGGGAGGGGCGGGGGCTCATTTGCATATTAATGAGCGCTAATGAGGGCGGGACGGCCCCGCCCCCACCCGGAACGGCCCAACAGCTGCGGCCGCGGGGGAGGGGCAGGGACACCTGGGAAAGGTGGGGACTCACCTGGGCAACCTCTCGAACACACCTGGGCAACCTCAGCCCCACCTGGGCAACCTCAGATCCCACCTGGGCAACCTCAGATCCCACCTGGGCAACTCCCGGGACTCACCTGGGCAACCCTCAGATCCACCTGGGCAACCTCAGATCCACCTGGGCAACCCTCAGATCCCACCTGGGCAACCTCAGATCCCACCTGGGCAACCTCAGATCCACCTGGGCAACCTCAGATCCCACCTGGGCAACCTCAGATCTCACCTGGGCAACCCTCAGATCCCACCTGGGCAACCTCGGGACTCACCTAAGCAACCTCAGATCCACCTGGGCAACCTCAGATCCACCTGGGCAACCTCAGATCCCACCTGGGCAACCCTCAGCCCCACCTGGGCAACTCCCCAGATCCACCTGGGCAACCTCAGATCCCACCTGGGCAACCTCAGCCCCACCTGGGCAACCTCAGCTCTCACCTGGGCAACCTCAGCCCCACCTGGGCAACCTCAGATCCACCTTGGCAACCTCAGATCCCACCTGGGCAACCTCAGCCCCACCTGGGCAACCCTCAGATCTCACCTGGGCAACCTCAGATCCCACCCTGGGCAACCTCCAGATCCCACCTGGGCAACCTCAGATCCACCCAGGGCAACCTCAGATCCCACCTGGGCAACCCTCAGATCCCACCTGGGCAACCTCTCGAACACACCTGGGCAACCCTCAGATCTCACCTTGGGCAACCTCAGATCCACCTGGGCAACCCTCAGATCCCACCTGGGCAACCTCAGATCTCACCTGGGCAACCTCAGATCCACCTGGGCAACCCCTCAGATCCCACCTGGGCAACCTCAGATCCCACCTGGGCAACCTCAGATCCACCTGGGCAACCTCGGGACTCACCTGGGCAACCCTCAGCCCCACTCTGGGCAACCTCAGATCTCACCTGGGCAACCCTCTAGATCCCACCTGGGCAACCCTCAGATCCCACCTGGGCAACCCTCAGATCTCACCTGGGCAACCTCAGCCCCACCTGGGCAACTCCTCAGCCCCCACCTGGGCAACCTCAGATCTCACCTGGGCAACCCTCAGATCCCACCTGGGCAACCCTCAGATCTCACTCTGGGCAACTCCTCAGCCCCACCTGGGCAACCTCAGCCCCACCTGGGCAACCTCTAGATCCCACCTGGGCAACCTCAGATCCCACCTGGGCAACTCCCTCAGCCCCCACCTGGGCAACCTCAGATCGCACTCTGGGCAACCTCGGGACTCACCTTGGCAACCTCAGAACCCACCTGGGCAACCCTCAGATCCCACCTGGGCAACCTCAGATCCCACCTGGGCAACCTCAGATCCACCTGGGCAACCTCAGCCCCACCTGGGCAACCTCAGATCGCACTCTGGGCAACTCCTCAGGATCTCACCTGGGCAACCTCAGATCCCACCTGGGCAACCTCAGATCCCACCTGGGCAACCTCAGATCCACCTGGGCAACCTCAGCCCCACCTGGGCAACCTCAGATCGCACCTGGGCAACCTCAGATCTCACCTGGGCAACCTCAGATCTCACCTGGGCAACCTCAGATCCCCACCTGGGCAACCTCAGATCCCACCTGGGCAACCTCAGATCCACCTGGGCAACCTCAGCCCCACCTGGGCAACCTCAGATCCACCTGGGCAACCTCAGATCTCACCTGGGCAACCTCAGATCCCACCTGGGCAACCTCAGATCCCACCTGGGCAACCTCAGATCCCACTCTGGGCAACCCTCAGATCCCACCTGGGCAACCTCGGGACTCACCTGGGCAACCTCAGATCCCACCTGGGCAACCTCGGGGACTCACCTGGGCAACCTCAGATCCCACCTGGGGCAACCTCAGATCTCACCTGGGCAACCTCAGCCCCACCTGGGCAACCCTCAGATCTCACCTGGGCAACCTCAGATCCACTCTGGGCAACCCTCAGCCCCCACCTGGGCAACCTCAGATCTCACCTGGGCAACCTCAGATCTCACCTGGGCAACCCTCAGCCCCACCTGGGCAACCCCTCAGCCCCACCTGGGCAACCTCAGATCCACCTGGGCAACCTCTCAGCCCCACCTGGGCAACCTCAGCCCCACCTGGGCAACCTCAGATCTCACCTGGGCAACCTCAGCCCCACCTGGGCAACCCTCAGCCCCACCTGGGCAACCCTCAGATCTCACCTGGGCAACCTCAGCCCCCACCTGGGCAACCCTCAGATCTCACCTGGGCAACCTCAGATCTCACCTGGGCAACCCTCAGCCCCACCTGGGCAACCTCAGATCCCACCTGGGCAACCCCTCAGATCCCACCTGGGCAACCTCAGATCCCACCTGGGCAACCTCAGCCCCACCTGGCAACCTCAGATCCCACCTGGGCAACTCAGATCCCACCTGGGCAACCTCAGCCCCACCTGGGCAACCCTCAGATCCCACCTGGGCAACCCTCAGATCCCACCTGGGCAACCTCAGATCCCACCTGGGCAACCTCAGCCCCACCTGGGCAACCTCAGATCCCACCTGGGCAACCTCAGCCCCACCTGGGCAACCCTCAGATCCCACCTGGGCAACCTCAGATCCCACCTGGGCAACCTCAGATCTCACCTGGGCAACTCCTCAGCCCCACCTGGGCAACCTCAGATCCCACCTGGGCAACCTCAGATCTCACCTGGGCAACCTCAGATCTCACCTGGGCAACCCTCCCAGATCCCACCTGGGCAACCTCAGATCTCACCTGGGCAACTCTCAGCCCCACCTGGGCAACCCTCAGATCCCACCTGGGCAACCTCAGATCCCACCTGGGTAACCTCAGATCCCACCTGGGCAACCTCAGATCTCACCTGGGCAACCTCAGATCTCACCTGGGCAACCTCAGATCTCACCTGGGCAACCTCAGTCCCTCCCCCTCCATTACAGCGGGGCCGCTCGCCCCTCCCCCACAGACCCGCGTAATTAATGCAAAAGTTATTCAGATTTTATGTTAATTAGATGCTAATTAGATGTTAATTAGATGATAATTAGATGCTAATTTGGCTCCTGGTTGCCCGCGGCGAGCTGGGGTGGGGGAGGGGCTCACCTGGGTCCCATCCCTCCCCCTCCCCAAGTCCCGGGGATTCCCCAAAAAAAATAAAAAAATTGGGGATTTCCTGGTACGCATTCGAAAATTTGGGATTTTTCCGCTTCCACCCTGAAAAAAAATTTGGGATTTTTAAAGAAAATTTGGGATTTAAAAAAAAATTTGGGATTTTTACAGGGTATATCCCCCCAATAATTTTGGGATTTTTAATAAAATTTTGGGATTTGCCGGGGTTTTGGTGCTTCCCAAAATTCGGGGATTTTCCTGGATTTCTCCTCTCTCCCCCCCCCAAAAAATTTGGGATTTTTAAAGAAAATTTGGGATCTTTAAAAAAAAATTGGGTTTTTTTTCCAGGATCCACCTCCCCAAAAAATTGGGATTTTAAAAAAAATTTAGGGATTTAAAAAAAAAATTTGGGGATTTTTTTAAGGGATCCATCCCCAAAAAATTTTGGGTTTTAAAAAAATTTTGGGATTTTTTTACGGGATCCACCCTTAAAAAAATTTGGGATTTCCCTGGGTTTTGGTGCCTCCCCAAAATTCGGGGATTTTCCTGGATTTCCCTCCCCCCAAAAAAATTCTGGGATTTCCAAAAAATTCGGGGATTTTTCCCGGATTCTCTTCCCCCTCCCCCCCCCAAAAAAAAAACCAAAAACCAAAATCTGGGATTTCCCGAGGTCTTTGTGCCCCCAAATCCCGAATTTTGGGATTTTCCGGGTCCCAAATTTTGGGATCCCCCAAAATTTTTTGCGCTCCTCAATTTTGGGATCTCCCCCAGAATTCTTTGAGTCCCCAAACCCCAAATTTTGGGATTTTCCGGGTCCCAAATTTTGGGATTCCCCCAGAAATCTTTGTGTCCTCAAATCCCAAATTTTGGGATTTCCCGGGTCCCAGAGCCCCCCAAATTTTGGGATCCCCTCAGAATTCTTTGTCCCCCAAATCCCAAATTTTGGGATTCTCCCACTTCCCAGCGTCCCCCCAAATTTTGGGACCCGCCCCCAGAATTTTGAGTCCCCAAACCCCAAATTTTGGGATTTTCCGGGTCCCAAATTTTGGGATCCCCTCAGAATTCTTTGTGCCCTCAAATCCCAAATTTTGGGATTTTCCGGGTCCCAAATTTTGGGATCCCCCAAATTTTTTTCTGCTCCTCAATTTTGGGATCCCCCCAGAATTCTTTGTGTCCTTAAATCCCAAATTTTGGGATCCCCCCAAAATTTTTTGTCCTGCTCAATTTTGGGATCCCCCCAGAATTCTTTGTGCCCCCAAATCCCGAATTTTGGGATTCCCCCTGGATTTTGAGTCCCCAAATCCCAAATTTTGGGATTTCCCGGGTCCCAGCGTCCCCCCAAATTTTGGGATCCCCCCCAAAATTCATTGTGCCCTCAAATCCCAAATTTTGGGATCCCCCCAAAATTTTTTCTGCTGCCCAAATCCCAAATTTTGGGATACCCTCAGAATTTTTTGTGCTCACTCCTCACCCCAATCCCAAATTTTGGGATTTTCCTGGATCCCAGCGCTCCCCAGTTCCCAGTTATCCCAGTTATTCCCAGTTATCCCAGTTCTCCCAAAGCTCCCCAGTTCTCCCATCCCGGCTTCTCCTGCTCCCTAAATTTTTCCCTCCGAAATTTTGGGGTTTTCTCAGCTCAAATCGCTCCCCTCAACCCCAAAATTTCGGGATTCTCTTTGCTCCAATCCCTCCTCATTTCCCCCTAAATTTTGGGATTCTCCCGGTTCCAATCGCTCCCCAAATTCCGGGATTCTCTCAGCTCCTGGTGCTCCCCAAATCCCCTAAAATTCTGGGATTTTCCAAGCTCTTGGTGCCCCCCATTCCCCCAAAAAATTCCGGGATTCTCTCAGCACCAATACCTCCCCATTTCCCCCAAAATTTGGGGATTCTCAGTTCCAATCGCTCCCCAAAATTCCGGGATTCTCCCGGCTCCTGGTGCTCCCCAAATCCCCAAAATTCCGGGATTCTCCCGGCTCCAATCCCTCCCCAAATCCCAAAAATTCTGGGATTCTCTCGGCTCCAATCGCTCCCCCAAATTCCGGGATTCTCTCAGTTCCAATCGCTCCCCAAATTCCTGGATTATCTCGGCTCCAATCCCTCCCCAAATCCCAAAAATTCCGGGATTCTCCCAGCTCCAATCCCTCCTCATTTGCCCCTAAATTTTGGGATTCTCCCGGCTCCAATCGCTCCCCAAATCCCAAAAATTTCGGGATTCTCTCAGCTCAAATCTCTCCCCAAATTCCGGGATTCTCTCAGCTCCTGGTGCTCCCCAAATCCCAAAAATTTCGGGATTCTCTCGGCTCCAATCGCTCCCCAAATTCCGGGATTCTCTCAGCTCCTGGTGCTCCCCAAATCCCCAAAAATTTCGGGATTCTCTCGGCTCCAATCCCTCCCCAAATCCCAAAAATTCCGGGATTCTCCCAGCTCCAATCCCTCCTCATTTGCCCCCTAAATTTTTGGGGATTCTCCCGGCTCCACCGCTCCCCAAATCCCAAAAAATTTCGGGATTCTCTCAGCTCCAATCTCTCCCCAAATTCCGGGATTCTCTCAGCTCCTGGTGCTCCCCAAATCCCAAAAATTTCGGGATTCTCTCGGCTCCAATCCCTCCCCAAATCCCAAAAATTCCGGGATTCTTCCGGCTCCATTCCCTCCCCAAATCCCCAAAATTCCGGGATTCTCTCAGCTCCTGGTGCTCCCCAAATCCCAAAAATTTCGGGATTCTCCCGGCTCCAATCGCTCCCCAAACCCCAAAAATTTCGGGATTCTCTCGGCTCCAATCCCTCCCCAAATCCCAAAAATTCTGGGATTCTCTCGGCTCCAATCCCTCCCCAAAATTTCGGGATTCGCTCAGTTCCAATCGCTCCCCAAATTCCGGGATTCTTCTCGGCTCCAATCGCTCCCCAAATTCCGGGATTCGCTCCGCCGCCGCCGCCCTCCCCCCTCCCCCAGCCGCTCCCCCTCCTCCTCGGTGGGCGGGGGTCTCCCTTTCTCTCCTCTCCCCCTCCCCTCCCCGCCCCGGGGCGTTCCCCCCGCCCCTCCCCGCCCCCGTGCCCCGCGCCCCCCGCCCCCGCTCCGTTATAAGCGGGGCCGCCGCCGGGCGCTCCTCACACGCTCCGGGCCGAGCTCCGCGGCCCCCGCACCCCGAACCCCGCACCCCCAATCCCGCATCCCCCCCATCCATCCATCCGCACCCCCTCCCCAAAACCCCAAAATCCCGCCCCTCCCCTCCCCCGCCGCTGTCCGCGGTGCTGACCGGGCGCTGCCCGCGGTGCTGACCCCGCTCCGCGATTCCCCCGGCGCCGGTTCGGGGGCTCGGCGTCTCCCCGCGCCCCCCACCCCGCACCGGTGCCGGTACCGACCCCGCCGGTCCATGCTCGATCGCGGGGGGGAACCGGGAGCCGCCGGGCGCGGCCTCACCGACACCGACACGGCGGCGGCGGCGGCGGCGGCGGCGGCTGCGGGCGGCCCCCGGCCCGGAGCTGGGCGGCCGCGCCCGCCGCACAAAGCCGTAGCTCGGTTCGGCACCGCCGCCCTCCGCCCGCCCGTGTCCCCCCCCCGCTCCTCCGCCGCCCCGGGGGGGGCTCTTTGTGGCGGCGGGAGGGGGCCGGGCCCGCTCCCCGGAGGAACCATGCCCAGGTCGTTCCTGGTGAAGAAGGTGAAGCTCGATGATTTCCCCGCCGGCCTCGACGCCCCGTACGGCCGCGCCCGGGCGGATTTCGGCTCCCGGTTGCACGAGAAGGGTAAATACCGAGCGCCGGGCCCGCCGGGCCCCGCGGCCCCCCCTCCCTCCCGTCGTGCCTCCTTCCCGGCCGCATTCCGCCGCGCTGCCGCCGCCGGGCACGGCGCGGACCGGGCTGGGACCGGGCTGGACCGGGCGGGACCGGGCTGGGACCGGGACACAACCGGGCGGGACCGGGCGGGACCGGGACACAACCGGGCGCTGCACGGGCGGCCGGTGCCCGGCGCTGCCCTTTGTCTGCGGGAGCCAAGTTCAAGGGCAGCGGCGGCAGCGCGGAGCTCCCCGTTTGTCCCCGTTTGTCCCGGTTTGTCCCCGCCGCTGTCCCCGCTGTCCCCGCCGCTGTCCCCGCTGTCCCCGCCGCTGTCCCCGCTGTCCCCCAGCCCGGCCTTTGTGCGGAGCGCGGCCCCGGCCGGGCCCGGTGCGGCGGCTGCGGCTGCGGCGCGTTGCGTAACCGGGACCGGCGGAACCGCCGCAGCCGCACCGGGCCCGGCCCGGCCCCGCCGTGACCTTGAGCGGGGCCGGGGCAGCGGCGGCGGCGGGCGGGGAATGCGGGAATGCGGGAACGGGGGGATGCGGGAACGGGGGGATGAGGGGATGAGAGAACGGGGGGATGAGAGAAGGGGGATGCGGGGATGAGGGATGCGGGAACGGGGGATGCGGGAACGGAGGGATGAGGGGATGAGGGGATGCGGGGATGGCGGCGGGGACAGGGACAAGGGAAGGGGACAGGGATGGTGACAAGGGAAAGGGACGGGGACAAGGGAAGGGACAGCGAGAGAGCGGCAGGGACCGGGATGCCGACAGGGACGGGGACAGCGACAAGGGACGGGATGGTGACAGGGACGGGGACAAGGGAAAGGACAGCGAAAGAACGGCAGGGACCGGGATGCGGGCACGGACGGAGACAGCGACAAGGGAAGGTGACGGGGACAACGGAAAAGGACGGGGACAAGGGAAGGGACAGCGAGAAGGGAAGGGACAGTGACAAGGGAAAGAGACGGTGACAAGGGAGGGGGACAGCGAGAAGGGAAGGGGACGGTGACAAGGGAAGGGACAGTGAAAGAGCAGCAGGGACCGGGATGCGGGCAGGGACAGGGACAAGGCAAGGGACGGTGACAGGGACGGGGGACAAGGGAAGGGACAGCGACAAAGGAAGGGACAGCGAGAGGGCAGCAGGGACCGGGATGCGGGCAGGGACGGGGACACGACAAGGGAAGGGATGGGGACAGGGAGACGGTGACAAGGGACAGGGACAGCAACAAGGGACAGGGACGGTGACAAGGGAAGGGACAGCGAGAGAGCGGCAGCGATGCGGGCTGGGATGGGGATGGAGGGAGGGAGGAGGGACGGGGACAGGGGACAGCGACTGCAGGGGACAGGAACTGCAGGGGACAGCGGCGGGGGACAAGGACAACGGGAGGAAGAGGGATGCAGGGGGGGGCAGGGATGGGGACAGGGGGACAGGGATGGGGACAGGGACAGGGAGATGGCGGCAGAGATGGGGACAGAGATGCGGGGGACAGCGGTGGCGGGGGACAAGGACAAAGGGAAGGAAGAGATGCGGGGGGATGGGGACAGGGACAGGGACAGGGGACAGCAGAGGAGCGGGCAGCGATGGGGACAGGGACTGCGGGGATGGGGACAGGGGACAGTGTCCGGGACTGCAGGGACAGGGACTGCGGAGGCGGGGACGGGGACAAGGGACAGGAAGCCAGAGGCAGGGATGGGGACAGGGGAAAGGGACAGGGACAGGGAGAGGGATGGGGACAAGGGAAGGGACAGGGACAGGGACACGGGGACAGGGACAAAGTGAAGGGACAGGAACCGATGACGGGGATGGGGACAGGGATGGGGACAAGGGACAGGGACAGAGTCTGGGGTCGGGACTGCGGGGACAGCGATGGGGATGGACAGCGATGGCGACAGGGACAAGGGAAGGGACAGGAGCCGATGGCAGCGGCGGGGACAGGGACACGGACAGGGACGGGGACGGGGGGCTGCGGGAAGGGACGGGGGCGGGGACAAGGACAGAGAAAGAGAGTCAGCGGCAGGGATGGGGACAGGTGACAGGGGCAGGGACAAGGGACAAGGGACAAGGGACCGGGACAAGGACCGGGGTGGGGACAGGGGGCTGCGGGCACCAAAAAGGAAGGGACAGGACTGGAAGCAGGGACGGGGATGGACACAGAGCTGGGGGATGAGGACAGGGACGGGGACAGGGACAGGACACGGGGACAGGGGCTACGAGCAGGGGAAGGGATAAGGACAAGGGACAAGGACAGTGGACAGGGACAGGACGAGGACAAGGACAGGGGGCAGAAGCAAAGCAGGGAAGGGGACAGGAACAGGGGGCTGCCGGCAGGGACAAGGACAGGGACAGGGACAGGGACAGGGGACAGGGGACAGGGACAGGGACAAGGAACAAGGGACAAGGGACAGGGACAGGGACAGGGACAGGGACAGGGACAGGGACAGGGGACAGGGGACAGGGACGGGGACAGGGGACAGGGACAGGGACAAGGCAGGTCGGGAGTTGAGTTGGGCACAGTGTGGCAGGGGGGATGGGGGGTCGGGAAGGGGCCAGACAGAGGGACAGACGGACAGACGGGGGACAGACAGACGGACAGACGGGGACAGAGGGACAGACAGGGGGACAGGACGGGGGACAAGCAGGAGACGGGCAAGAGTGGGGGACAAATGGGGGACGGGCAGGGGGCAGAGGAGTGACAGACAGGAGGACAGGCAAGAGGGAACGTGGCAGGGGACAGGGGACAGACAGAGGGACAGACGGGGACAGAGGGACAGAGAGGGACAGAGAGGGGACAGACAAAGGGACAAACAGGACAGACAGGGGGACAAGCAGAGGCGAGGGACAGACAAGTGGACAGGCAGGGTGACAAGAAGGGGGACGAGGAGCGGGACAGAGGGACAGAATGAGGACAAGCAGAGGGACAGACGGGGGACAGACAGGGGACAAACAGGGGGACAGAGGGACAGACAGGAGGACAGACAAGTGATGAGTAGGA
This sequence comes from Luscinia megarhynchos, assembly GCA_034336665.1. Classification (NCBI taxonomy): domain Eukaryota; kingdom Metazoa; phylum Chordata; class Aves; order Passeriformes; family Muscicapidae; genus Luscinia; species Luscinia megarhynchos. Next base: position 1,465,503 of record JAPFBE010000037.1, on the reverse strand, counting down.
GGGCAGGGGAAAATGGGGGACAGAGGGACAGACAGGAGGACAGGCAAGAGAACGGGCAGGGGGACAGACAGAGGGACAGACGGGGGCCAGAGGGACAGAGACAGGGGACAGACAGGAGGACAAGCAGGGGACAGACAAGGGGGACAGACTGGAGGACAGACAGAGGGACAGACGGGGGATGAGCAGGGGTCGCACAGAGGGACAAACGGGGACAGAGGGACAGACAGGGACGCAGGGGACGGGCAGGGGAAAAATGGGGGATAGAGGGGCGACAGGAGGACAGACAGGGGAGAAGCAGGGGACAGACAGGGAGCGACAGGGGACAGACAGGGTGACAAGCAGGGGACAGACAGGGGGACAAGCAGGACACACCCCCAGGGAACACCCAGGAGGGGACACAGCCCCTCCCGCACCCCTCCCCCGCCCCGCAGCCCTCCCCTGCGCCTGGACGGCCGCCGCTGTCCCCGCTGTCCCCAGGGTACCTCAGCGACTACATGGCGCCCTCGGCCTTCGCGGCGGACCCCGAGGCCGCGCTCAAGGTGCCGTCCCCGGGCTCGCTGTACCCGGGCGGCCGCGGCGACTTCGGCGGGGGCGACTCGGAGCCCCCCGACAGCCCGCGCTCGGGGCTGGCCGGCGGCTACATCAACGGCGACGCGGCCGTCAGCGAGGGCTACGCCGTGGACGCGTTCTTCATCACGGACGGGCGCTCCCGGCGCAAGGCGAGCGGCGGCGGCGGCGGCGGGCGCAGCCTGCCCCGCCACACCTGCGGCGAGTGCGGCAAGAGCTACGCCACCTCGTCCAACCTGAGCCGCCACAAGCAGACGCACCGCAGCCTGGACAGCAAGATGGCCAAGAAATGCCCCACCTGCGGCAAGGTGTACGTCTCCATGCCGGCCATGGCCATGCACCTGCTGACCCACGACCTGAAGCACAAGTGCCAGGTGTGCGGCAAGGCGTTCAGCCGGCCCTGGCTGCTGCAGGGCCACATGCGCTCGCACACCGGCGAGAAGCCGTTCGGCTGCGCGCACTGCGGCAAAGCCTTCGCCGACCGCTCCAACCTGCGCGCCCACATGCAGACCCACTCGGCCTTCAAGCACTTCAAGTGCAAGCGCTGCAGCAAAACCTTCGCCCTCAAGTCGTATCTCAACAAGCACTACGAGTCCGCCTGCTTCAAGGGGGCGGCGGCGCCGCTCAGCCCCCTGCGCTCCTGAGGGGCCGCGGGGGTCGGGGAGCCCCTCGGGGCTTCGCCTTTGCCTCTTCCTCCTCCTCCCCGCCCTCCTCCTCCTCGCGTCGTTCGCTGCTTTCGGGGATCCAAGAGGGGAAATCGTCGTCGTCGTCGTCACCCCCCAAAGAATTCGGGAGATGAGAGTTGCCGGCCGTGAATCCGGCGCGAAAAGTTCCCGAGGGATTCGTCCTCCAGATGTCACCTGTCGGGATTCATCCCTGAAATGTCACCTGTCGGGATTCAACTTTCGGAATTCATCCCTCGAATTTCGGCCGTCAGGATTCACCCTTGAAATGTCACCTGTCGGGATTCACCCCTCAAATGTCACCTGTCGGGATTCATCCTTGGAATTTCACCTGTCGGGATTCGTCCTTGGAATTTCACCTGTCGGGATTCAACTTTCGAATTTCACCTGTCGGGATTCACCCTTGAAACGTCACCTGTCCGGGATTCACCTTTCGGAATTCATCTCTCAAAATTCAACCGTCAGGATTCACCTTTCAAATTTCACCTGTCGGGATTAATCCTTCAAATTTCACCTGTCGGGATTCACCTTTCGGAATTCATCCCTCGAATTTCGGCCGTCAGGATTCACCCTTGAAATGTCACCTGTCGGGATTCACCTTTTGAATTTCACCTGTCGGAATTCACCCCTCAAATGTCACCTGTCGGGATTCACCTTTCGGAATTCATCTCTCAAAATTCAACCGTCAGGATTCACCTGCCGGGATTCACCTTTCGAATTTCACCTGTCGGGATTCACCTGTCGGGATTCGCCTTTCGAATTTCACCTGTCGGGATTCAACTTTCGGAATTCCACCTTGAGGATTCACCCCTCGAATTTCACTCGTCAGGATTCACCCTTCAAATTTCACCTGTCGGGATTCACCTGTCGGGATTCGCCTTTCAAATTTCACCTGTCGGGATTCACCTGCCAGGATTCGCCTTTCGAATTTCACCTGTCGGGATTCACCCTTGAAAATTCACCTGTCCGGATTCACCTTTCGGAATTCATCTCTCAAAATTCAACCGTCAGGATTCACCTTTCAAATTTCACCTGTCGGGATTCACCCCTCGAATTTCACCTGTCGGGATTCACCTTTCGGAATTCATCCCTCGAATTTCGGCCGTCAGGATTCACCCTTGAAATGTCACCTGTCGGGATTCACCTTTTGAATTTCACCTGTCGGAATTCACCCCTCAAATGTCACCTGTCCGGATTCACCTTTCGGAATTCATCTCTCAAAATTCAACCGTCAGGATTCACCTGCCGGGATTCGCCTTTCGAATTTCACCTGTCGGGATTCAACTTTCGGAATTCCACCTTGAGGATTCACCCCTCGAATTTCACTCGTCAGGATTCGCCCTTCAAATGTCACCTGTCGGGATTCACCTGTCGGGATTCGCCTTTCAAATTTCACCTGTCGGGATTCACCTGCCAGGATTCGCCTTTCGAATTTCACCTGTCGGGATTCACCCTTGAAAATTCACCTGTCCGGATTCACCTTTCGGAATTCATCTCTCAAAATTCAACCGTCAGGATTCACCTTTTGGAATTCACCTTTCGAATTTCACCTGTCAGGATTCACCTTTGAAAATTCACCTTTGAAAATTCACCTTTCAAAGTTCAGCCCGAAGAATTGAACCCCAAAAATTCCAGACAGGAAATTCAGCCCGAAAATTCACCTTTCAAAGTTCAGTCCTAGGGATTCACCCCAAAAATTCGAGCCAGGAAATTCAGTCCCAAAATTCAAATTTCGAAATTCACCTTTCAAAGTTCAGTCCTAGGGATTCACCCCAAAAATTCCGGCCAGGAAATTCAGCCCCCAAAATTCAAATTTCAAAATTCACCTTTCAAAGTTCAATCCTAGGAATTCACCCCAAAAATTCCGGCCAGGAAATTCAGCCCCCAAAATTCAGCCCCCGAAATTCAGTCCCAAAATTCAAATTTCAAAATTCACCCTTCAAAATTCAACCCCCAAACTTCACCCCAAAAATTCCGGACAGGAAATTCAGCCCCCAAAATTCAAATTCCAAAATTCACCCTTCAAAATTCGAGCCCCAAAATTCACCCCAAAAATTCCGGACAGGAAATTCAGCCCCCCAAAATTCAGTCCCGAAATTCAGCCCCCGAAATTCAAATTTCGAAATTCACCTTTCAAAGTTCAATCCTAGGAATTCACCCCAAAAATTCGGGATAGGAAATTTGTCCCCCAAAATTCAAATTTCAAAATTCAACTCCCAAAATTCACCCCAAAAATTCAGGACAGGAAATTCGGTCCCCAAAATTCAGCCCCAAAATTCACTTTTCAAAGTTCAATCCTAGGAATTCACCCCAAAAATTCGGGATAGGAAATTTATCCCCCAAAATTCACCCCAAAAATTCAGTCCCAAAATTCAACCCTAGGAATTCAACCCAAAAATTCCGGACAGGAAATTCAACCCCCAAAATTCAAATTTCAAAATTCAACTCCCAAAATTCACCCCAAAAATTCCGGAGAGGAAATTCAGTCCCAAAATTCAAATTTCAAAATTCACTCTTCAAAATTCAACCCCCAAAATTCACCCCAAAAATTCCGGCCACAAAATTCGACCCCCCCCAAAAAATTCACTTTTAGAATTTCACCCCTCAAAAAAAAAAAATTAAATTTCCACGCACCCCCAAATTTACCCCCCAAAATCCGACCTCACCCCCCCAAAAATTCACCCAGCCCCCAAAAATCCGTCTTCCAAAATTCGCCATCGAAACCCAAAATCTCCTCTTGGGATCCCCCCAAAATTCACGTGCATGGCCCCGCCCCCCTCCCCCCCCGCTGCCTTGAAGGGGGTCCTGGGCACCCCAAAAATTTGGGGGACCCTCCCCCATCTTATTCTTTGCAGGGATGTCCCTAAAAATTTGGGGTCACCCTCTTTCTTCCATGGGGCGCGCTCCCGAAATCGAGGCCAAAAATTGGGGTGACCCTTCCCTCCCCCCTTCGCCACCCTCCGTGGGGGTCGTGACCCCAAATTTGGGGTGACCCCCTTTTTGCATGGGTGCCTCAGCCTTGTGCCATAGCCCAAAATTTGGGGTCGCCCCTCCCCCACCCAGTGCATGCGGGCGTCACCAGTGACCCTCCCTCCCCCCCCTTTGCATGGGCTGCCAGTCCTGGGGGCACCCCTAAAATCGGGGGACCCCTCCCCCACTTTTTGCATGGGCGCCCCTCCCCACCCCCGTGCCATAACCCCGCCCCAAAATTGGGGTGACCCCGCCCTCCCCCACCCCTTTCCCGCCTCGCAAGGCGCCCCTACACTTTGGGGCGCCCCCCTGTAAATATTGGGGTGACCCTCCCACCCCCCTTTTTCCCGCCATTTTTTGGGGCACCTCCATCTCGGGGTGCCCTCCCCCACCCCCAAAAAATTCCGCACCCCAAAATCGGGGTGCGCCCCTTCCCCCTTTGCATGCGGGTACCCCGTACCCCAAATCAGGTGAGCCCCTCCCCCCACGCTGCATGGGTGCCCCTCCCCCACCCCCACGGGCACCCCTCCCCCAAAATCTCCTCCATGCATGGGTGCCCTCCCCCCCTGTGCCGTGCCCCAAAATCAGGGCCCCCCACATTCAGGGCGCCCCTCCCCCGCAATAATCCCCCCCGCACGCGGCACAGCAGAACTGGGGGTACCCCAAAAATAAACCCCGCCCCACCCAATAAACCCCGCCCCCCCGGGGACCCCCGCATGGCCCCTCCCCCCTTTGGGGGCACCCCCAAAATATCAGGGTACTCCCCCGCCCTGGGTGCCCTCCCCCCTCCCTCAAATTTTTGGGGGTTCCCCTCCCCCATCCGTGCATGGCCTCCCACCCCCCCCCACTTTGGGTACTCCCCAAATTTTGGGGTGCCCGCCCCTCCCCCACCTCGGGGGCACCCCGGCAATTTAGGGGCGCGCCCTCCCCCCACCCCCATTTTTGGGGTGTGCCCCTCCCCCTCAAAATCTCCCAAATTTGGGGATGGACCCCCAAAATTCCTCCCTCCCCACCCTCCTTGAGGGGGCGCCCCTCCCCATTTTGAGAGGCACAAAGCAAAATAAACTCCCACTCCGGGATTTTTGGGAGGGCGCCTCCCCCGTGATGCCAAAGCCTGAAGGAGGGGGGAGGGGCGGGGACATTAAAAAAAATAAAATTAAAACAAGGCCCCTCTCTCTGCACCCTCCCCCTCCTCGGGGGGATGCTCTGACATGCATGAAGCCGCCCTCGCCTCCCACCTCCATCGATGCGCATGCCCCTAGGCATGTTGGTATTACGTAATGACCGAGTTATCATGTGAAGGAGCATCACTGCATGCTCGAGCAATCAGGGACCCCTCGAGCCAGCCCCGCACGAAACAACAAAAACAAAAACCACAAAAAAACAAAAACAAAAACTGGAATCAGGGATGGCGATGCCAGAGTAGCTGGGAACCCGCCCGCACCTGGGCACAGCTGGGCACACCTGGGCACAGCTACACACCTGGGCACAGCTGAGGCACAGCTGGCACAGCTGGATGCACACCTGGATTCTGACGGGACTCCAGCACCTGGGCAGTGGGGAGGGGCGGGGAGAGAGGCCTGGGGAGCCGCAGGTGAGCCACTCGCACACCTGGGGAGTGTGTGACTGGGCACAGCTGGGCACAGCTGGGCACACCTGGGCACACCTGGGAGTGTGGCTGTGCACACCTGGGCACACCTGGGCACAGCTGGGCACACCTGGGAGTGTATTTGTGCACAGCTGGGCACAGCTGGGCACACCTGGGCACACCTGGGGCACACCTGGGCACACCTGGGCACACCTGGGAGTGTATTTCAGTGCACAGCTGCACACCTTGGGCACACCTGCGCACCTGGGCACACCCAGCACACCTGGGCACACCTGGGAGTGTGATCAGTGCATCACCTTTGGGCACAGCTGTGCACACCTCGCACACCTGGACACACCTGCACAGCTGGGAGCTTACCTGGGCACACCCAGGCGTAGCTGTGCACACCCGGGCACACCCTTGGGTACACTCCATGACACAGCACACCTGGGCACACCTGGCGCACACCTGAGCACACCTCCAGCAGTATTTGTGCACACCTGGGCACAGCTGGGCACAGCTGGGCACAGCTGGGCACACACATGCCACCTGGGAGTGCAGACCAAGCACACCTGGGCACACCTGGGCACACCTGTATGCACCTCTGCACCCCTGCACACACCTGCACACACCTGTACACACCTGTGAGCACATTTGTGCACACCTGTACCCACCTGTGTGCAGCTGTGCACACCTGTTCACACTTTTACACACCTTTGCACACCTGTACCGGAGCACCTGTGTGCACCTGTGAGCACTTGTAGCCATTTATATACACCTGTGCTCACACCTGTGCACACCTGTACACACCTTCTACACACCTGCACACACCCGTGCACACCTGTACAGGTTCTACACACCTGTGCACACCCGTACACACCTGTACTCACCTTTACACACCTCTGCACACCTGCGCACACCTGTGCGCACTTCGAGACACCTGCACACACCTGTGCACACCTGTACAGGCGCTACACAGCTGTGCACACCTGTGTGCACCTGTGAGCACTTGTAGCCGTTTATATACACCTGTGCTCACACCTGTGCTCACACCTGTGCTCACACCTGTGCACACCTGTGTACACCTGCGTGCACCTGTGAGCACTTGTATATACACCTGTGCTCACACCTGTGCTCACACCTGTGCACACCTGTTCACACCTGTGAGCACCTGTGAGCACTCGTAGCCGTTTATATACACCTGTGCTCACACCTGTGCACACCTGCGTGCACCTGTGTGCACCTGTATATACACCTGTGCTCACACCTGTGCTCACCTGTGCATACCTGTGAGCACTCGTAGCCGTTTATATACACCTGTGCTCACACCTGTGCACACCTGCGTGCACCTGTGTGCACCTGTATATACACCTGTGCTCACACCTGTGCTCACACCTGTGCACACCTGCGTGCACCTGTGTGCACCTGTGTGCACCTGTGAGCACTTGTAGCCGTTTATATACACCTGTGCTCACACCTGTGCTCACACCTGTGCTCACACACCTATACACAGCTTTGCACACCTGAACACACCTGTACACACCACCGCACACCTGTACACACCTGCAGACGCTGACACGTACCTGTGTGCACCTGTACAGGCTTTACACACCTGTGGGCGCCTGCGCACACCTGTGCACACTGTGAACACACCTGTACGGGCTGTACGCACCTGTACAGGCTCTGCACACACCTGCACACACCTCACACACTTGTACACGCTGCACACACCTGTACGCACCTGCACACACCTGTACGCACCTGCGTGCACCTGTGTGCGCCTGTATGTTCACCTGTGCACACCTGGACACACCTGTGTGCACCTGTGTGCGCCTGTGTGCGCCTGTATGTTCACCTGTGCACACCTGGACACACCTGTGTGCACCTGTGTGCGCCTGTATGTTCACCTGTGCACACCTGGACATGCCTGTACACACCTGTGTGCGCCTGTATGTTCACCTGTGCACACCTGGACACACCTGTGTGCACCTGTGTGCGCCTGTATGTTCACCTGTGCACACCTGGACATGCCTGTACACACCTGTGTGCGCCTGTATGTTCACCTGTGCACACCTGGACACACCTGCGTGCACCTGTGTGCGCCTGTATGTTCACCTGTGCACACCTGCACACACAGCTGCACTCAGGTACAGGTACACGCTGCACACACCTGCACATAGCACGTACTGTAAGCTCAGCTCACCTGTGCACACCTGCACACACCTGCACATGCTAGGAACACACCTGGACACACCTGAACACATCTGACACACCTGCACACACCTGCACACACTGTACACACCTGTACGCACCTCACACACCTGCACACACCTGCACACACCTGCACACCTGTATGCACCTGTACACACCTGCACACACCTGTATGCACCTTTGGAGCACACCTGCACACACCTGCACACACCTGCACACACCTGCACACCTGTATGCACCTGTACACACCTCACACACCTGTGCACACCTGCACACACCTGAGATACACCTGATACACCCTGTACTCACTCCTGCACACACCTGACACTCCACCTGTACAGCTGCACACACCTGTACACGCCTTTCGTACACACCTGCAAACCTCACACACCTGCACACACCTGTACACACCTGTACACACCTGTACACATCTCACACACCTGTACACACCTCACACACCTGTACACATCTCACACACCTGTACACACCTGTACACCTGCACACACCTCTACACACCTGTACACCCCACACACCCCTGCACACACCTGCACACACCTGTATCGTATACATGAACACACCTGCACACACCTGTACACACCTGCACACACCACACCTGTACACACCTGTACCACCTGACACACACCTCACACACCTGACACACCTGTACACACCTGCACACACCCTGTGGCCATCTGTACACACCTGTACACACCTGTACACACCTGTATGCACTCTGCACACACCTGACACACCTCACACATCTGTACACACCTGTACACACCTGCACACACCTGTACGTGCTATGAACACACCTGCACACTCCTGTACATCTGCACACACCTGCACAAACGCCACACACCTGACACACTCGCACACCTGCACACACGTCACACACCTGCACACACCTGTACACCTGCACACACCTCGCGACACCCCACTCACACCTGTGCTAGGTGCGTCCCCAAGAGCTCCCCATGTCGACCTGCTGCCTCCCTCCCCTCAGGTGCCTCCAGGTGCCCCTCACCTGAGCCTCATCTGCAGGCCGGGCGGGCACTCAGGTACTGCAGGTGCGGGAGCTGCGGCCCCGCCCCGAGCCCGCGGGCGGGGCGCACCTGGGCGGGGCGCACCTGGGCGGGGCGTACTCCAAGTGGGCGCACCTGGGCTCGCCCCTCGCTGGCGCAAGGATTTCCCGGGAAATTTCCGAGGATTTCTCAGGACAAAGCACAAGCGACTCTCGCCCCTGCGCGGCCACACAAAGGGATCTTATCCCTGCTGGGCTGTACCTGTGCACACCTGGGCACACCTGGGGACAGCTGGGGACACCTGGGGACACCTGGGGATACCTGGTCACCTGGGGAATACCTGGGGACAGCGCCTGGGGATACCTGTGCACACCTGGGGACACCTGGGCACGCCTGGGGATACCTGGGGCACACCCTGTGCACACCTGTGCACACCTGGGCACACCTGGGGACAGCTGGGGACAGCTGGGCACACCTGGGGATACCTGGGTATACCTGGGGATACCTGTGCGCACCTGGGCACACCTGGGGACACCTGTGCACACCTGGGGACACCTGGGGCACCTGGGGACACCTGGGGCACCTGGGGATAGCGCTGGGGATACCTGTGCACACCTGGGGACACACCTGGGTTCACCTGGGGATACTTGGGCACACCTGGGGGTAGCGCTGGGGACATCTGGGGACATCTGGGACACACCTGGGCACATCTGGGCACACCTGGGGATACCGCTGGGGACACCTGGGGACACGGCTGGGGATACCTGTGCACACCTGGGGATACACGCCCCGGGACATCTGGGAACACCTGGGCATACCTGGGGTTACCTGGGGATACACCTGGGAATATCTGGGGACAGCTGGGGATAGCTGGGGATACCTGTGCACACCTGGGGACACTTGGGGACACCTGGGGATACCGGGGATACCGCCGGGACACCTGGTGAAGGCTGGAGATACCTGGGGATACCGCCGGGGATACCTGAGAACACCTGGGGACACCTGGGGACACACCTGGGGGATACATCTGGGGGACACACCTGGGGGTCACCTGGGGACACCGCTGGGGGATACCTGTGCACACCTGGGGACATCTGGGGACACCTGGGGATACCTGGGCACACTGGGGGACACACCTGGGGATACCTGGGGACACCTGGGGATACATCTGGGGACACACCTGGGGTCACCTGGGGATAGCACCTGGGGACACACCTGGGGACACACCTGGGGGTCACCTGGGGACACCTGGGGATAGCGCGAGACATCTGGAGATACCTGGGGACACCTGGGGACACCTGGAGATACCTGGGGACACACCTGGGGACACCTGGGACACCTGGGGACACACCTGGGGACACACCTGGGGACACCTCGGGGACACCTGGGGACACACCTGGGCACACCTGGGCACACCTTGGGGACACCTGGGGATACCTGCACCCCTGGGGATACCTGGGGCACACCTGGGGACACACACTGGGGACACCTGGGGACACCTAGACACCTGGGGACACACCTGGGGACACCTGGGGACACCTAGGGCACACTCTGGGGACACACCTGGGGACACCTGGGGACACCTGGGCACACCTGGGGACACCTGGGGACACCTGGGACACCTGGGGCACACCTGGGGACACACCTGGGCACACCTGGGGACACCTGGGGACACCTGGGGACACCTAGGACACACCTGGGGGATACCTGGGGCACACCTGGGGATACCTGGGCACACCTGGGGACACACCCCTGGGCACACCTGGGGACACCCATGGGACGCCCTCGGGCCCCCCTGGACTCCCGGGACCTCCAACCCCCCCATCCCAAATGTCGGAACCCCCCGAGGGATCCCCTAAAACTGCAGCACCCCCAAACCCACTTGGGACCCCCAAATCGGCACCCCCAAACTGTGGGACCCCCAAACTGCAGGGACCCCAGAGACTCCCCCAAACCCCGGGACCCCCAAACTGCGGGACCCCCAAATCCCAGGACCCCCAGAATTTTTGGGACCCCCTCAGTCCCGGCACCCCCTAAACTGCGGGAATCCTCCCAAAGGGACCCCCAAACCGCGGGACCCCCAAATCCCCAGGACGCCAAATCCTGGGACCCCCAAACTTTAGGACCCCCAAAACTGCGGGACCCCCAAATTCTGGGACCTCAGAACTTTTGGGACCCCCCAAAACTGCGGGACCTCTCAAAACCCGGGACCCCGTGTCCCCCCTTTGTCGCTCCCTTTGTTCCCCCCGTGTCCCCCTGCCCCCAGGGCCGCCCCCTCCCCCAGCAGCTCCAGCCCCGACCCCGCTGCCCCCCGGGTTATTTTTAGCTCTGACGTCATCGCCGCGCGTTGGAGGGGGAGCCCCCACCCCACAGCTCCCCTAAAACCCCCCGAGCTCCCCCCACCGGACCCCCCCAATTCTCTGCCCCACGGAACCTCTCGGGGAGGGCTCCACATTTTGGGGGTGCCCCAAATCTCTTGGTGACCCCTCCCCCACCCCATCCTGCGCGTGCCCCCATCTCGGGGTACCCCAAAATTTTGGGGGTGACCCCTCCCCCCGCCCCCCGTTCTGAGCTGCCCCCCATCTCGGGCGCCCCCACTTCCCGGGGGCTCGGCCCTTCCCTCCCCCTTCATTTTTGGGGGTGCCCCACATTTTGGGGGTTCCCCAAATCCTCGGGGGGTCTCCCCCAGACCCTCTCCCCCACCCCCCATTTCCTCATCCCCCCCTTTCCGGGTGGCCACGCGCCCCTCCCCACCGCGCCCGGGCGACCTTGGCCAGCGCCACAAAGGGGGGCGACAAAGGGGGCGACAAAGGGGGCGGAGAGACAAAGGGGGGCGATAAAGGGGGACCCTCCGCAGCAGTAACGGGGGCGCGCGGGGGGTCCCGAGGGGCAGCTCGGGGGCGCCGGGGGCAGTTTGGGGTCCCTGAGGGGCAGCCTCGGGGGTGCCAGGCTCGGTTCGGGGGTCTCTAGGAGCAGTTTTGGGGTCCCGCAGGGCAGTTTTGGGGTCTCGAGGGGCGGTTTTGGGGGTCCTTGTGAGCAGTTTTGGGGGTCTCGAGGGCCAGTTTGGGGTCCCTGAGGGGCGGTTTTGGGGTCCCTGAGGGCCAGTTTTGGGGTCTCTGAGGGCAGTTTCTGGGGTATCGGTTCGTGCTTGGGGGTCCCACGTGGCGGTTTTGGGGGTCCCAGGCTCGGTTCTGGGGTCTCTGTGAGCAGTTTTGGGGGTTCAAGGCTCGGTTCGGGGGTCTCTAGGGGCGATTTTGGGGTCCCGGTTCGCGGTTTTGGGGGTCCCGAGGGGCAGCTCTGGGGGTGCCAGGCTCGGTTCGGGGGGGTCTCGGGAAGCGTTTTTGGGGTCCCGAGCGGAGATTTTGGAGTCCCGCGTGGCAGTTTTGGGGTCCCGGTTCGCGGTTTTGGGGGTCTCGACTCGCGGTTTTGGGGTCCCTGTGAGAAATTTTGGGGTCCCGCGTGGCAGTTTTGGGATCCCGCGTGGCAGTTTTGGGATCCCGCGTGGCAGTTTTGGGGTCCCTGTGAGCGTTTTTGGGGTCCCTGTGAGCAATTTTGGGGTCCCGAGGGGCAGTTTTGGGATCCCGCGTGGCAGTTTTGGGATCCCGCGTGGCAGTTTTGGGGTCCCGCGGGGCAGTTTTGGGGGTCCCTGAGGGGCAGTTTTGGGGTCTCTAGGGGCAGTTTTGGGGTGCCGGTTCGCGGTTTTGGGGTCCCGAGGGACAGTTTTGGGGTCCCGGCTCGCGGTTTTGGGGTCCCGGCAGCCATGGGCGCCCCGCGCTGGGTCTGGGGTCGGGGGGCTCTGGTGGGCGCTGGGCTCGAGGGGGCTCCCCCGGATTTGGGGTCCCGCGGGTCGGCTTCGGGGGGTTCCCCCGGTTCGGGGGTCCCGGAAAGCAGATTTGGGGTCTGGGGGTCGGGGGTCTCGGCAGGCTCTGAGCTCGGGGGGCTCTCCCGGTTTTGGGGGGCTCCCCCGTTTTTGGGGGTCTGGGCTCGGGGGGTCTCAGCGGGCTCTGAACTCAGGGACCTCCCCCGATTTTGGGGTCGGCTCGGGGGTTTTGGGGCCCCTCCCCGGTTTTGGGCCCCCCCCGGCTTTGGGGGCTCCCCCGTTTTTGGGGTCAGCTCGGGGGGCTCCCCCAGTTTTGGGGTCCCTGTGAGAAGTTTTGGGGTCTGGGCTCGGGGGTCTCGGCGGGCTCTGAGCTCAGGGACCTCCCCCGATTTTGGGGTCGGTTCGGGGGGTTCCCCCAATTTTGGGGGCTCCCCCGTTTTGGGGTCGGTTCGGGGGCTCCCCCCAGTTTTGGGGGTCCCGGGGGAGCAGTTTTGGGGTCTGGGCTCGGGGGTCTCAGCGGGGTCTGAGCTCAGGGGGCTCCCCCGATTTTGGGAGTCGGTTCGGGGGTTCCCCCACTTTGGGGGCTCCCCCGGTTTTGGGGTCGGCTCGGGGGCTCCCCCAGTTTTGGGGTCCCCTGTGAGAAGTTTTGGGGGTCTGGGCTCGGGGATCTCGGCGGGGTCTGAGCTCAGGGGCTCCCCGATTTTGGGATCGGTTCGGGGGCTCCCCGATTTTGGGGTCGGTTTTGGGGCCCCCCCCGGTTTCGGGGGCCCCCCCGGTTTCGGGGCGCCGCTGCCGTTCGAGGCGATGCCGCGCGCCGGGCGGGGCCGGTGGCTGAACCTGGCGCGGCTCTGGGGCCGCGGGGCGCTGCAGGACTTCCACCGGCGCACGGAGGCGGCGTTCCGCCGGCTGGGGGCCGGTCTACAGGTGAGGGGCACCCCAAAACCCTCCGGGGACCCCAAAATATCCTGGGGTGGGGGACAGGTGATTCCGGCGGGTTCCGCCGGCTGGGGCCGGTCTACAGGTGAGGGGCACCCCAAAATCTCCGGGGGACAGGTACAGGTGAGGGGCACCCCAAAACCTCCGGGGGACCCCAAAATATCCTGGGGTGGGGGACAGGTACCCCAAAATATCCTGGGGTGCGGGACAGGTGATTCCGGGCGGGTTCCGCCGGCTGGGGCCCGTCTACAGGTGAGGGGCACCCCAAAATGTGCGGGGGACACCGGGGGGACCCCAAAATCTCCTGGGACCCGTGTACAGGTGAGGGGGACCCCAAAATATGCGGGGGTCCGGGACAGGTGAGACAGGGACCCCAAAATCTCCCACTGACCCCCTCCCCCGATTTCGGGGTGCCGTTTTTGGGGTGCCGATTTCGGGGTTCCCCCTGACCCCCCGATTTCGGGGTGCCGTTTTGGGGTGCCGTTTTTGGGGTCCCGTTTTCGGGTGCCGGTTTCGGGGTTCCCCTGACCCCGGTTTCGGGGTGCCGGTTTCGGGGTGCCGTTTTGGGGTTCCCCTAACCCCCGATTTCGGGGTGCAGTTTTTGGGGTTCCCATTGACCCCCCGATTTCGGGGTGCCGGTTTTGGGGTTCCCATTGATCCCCCGTTTCTGGGGTGCCGTTTTTGGGGTGCCGATTTCGGGGTCCCCCCTGAAGCCCCGATTTCGGGGTGCCGTTTTTAAGGTTCCCATTGACCCCCCGGTTTCGGGGGTGCAGTTTTTGGGGTTCCCATTGACCCCCGATTTCGGGGTGCCGTTTTTGGGGTTCCCATTGACTCCCCGATTTCGGGGTGCCGTTTTTGGGGTTCCCATTGACTCCCCGGTTTCGGGGTCCCGGTTTCGGGGTGCCGGTTTCGGGGTTCCCCTGACCCGGTTTGGGGCGCAGGGACGCGGTGGGCTGCTGGATCGGGGTGATTTGATCTGACCCGGATTTTTGGGGTTCCTCCTGACCCCCCAGATTTCGGGGTGCCGGTTTCGGGGTCCCCCTGACCCCGGTTTCGGGGTGCCGGTTTCGGGTTTCCCATTGACCCCCGTTTTTGGGGTGCCGTTTTTGGGGTCCCCTGACCCGGTTTCTGGGGCACAGGGACGCGGTGGGCTCCTGGATCGGGGTGATTTGTTCTGACCCGGATTTCGGGGTTCCCCTGACCCCGGTGTCGGGGTGCTGGTTTCGGGTGCTGATTTCGGGGTCCCCCCTGACACGGTTTCGGGGATGCCGTTTTTGGGGTCCCGTTTTGGGGGTGCCGGTTTCCGGGGTTCCCCTGACCCCTCGGTTTCGGGGTGCCGGTTTCGGGGTGCCGGTTTCGGGTTTCCCATTGACCCCCGTTTTTGGGGTGCCGTTTTGGGGTCCCGGTTTCGGGGTGCCGGTTTCGGGGTTCCCCTGACCCCGGTTTCGGGGTGCCGTGCTGTTTTCGGGGCGCAGGGACACCGTGGGCTCCTGGATCAAGGTGATTTGATCTGACCCGGATTTCGGGGTTCACCCCTACCCCGGTTTCTGGGGTGCCGTTTTGGGGTTCCCCCCTGACCCCCCGTTTTTGGGGTGCCGTTTCGGGGTGCCGATTTCGGGGTTCCCCTGACCCCCTCGGTTTCGGGGTGCCGGTTTCGGGGTCCCGTTTTCGGGTTCCCCTGACCCCCCGTTTCGGGGTGCCGTGTTCCGGTTTCGGGGCGCAGGGACGCGGTGGGCTCCCCGGATCGGGGTGATTTGTTCTGACCCGGATTTCGGGGTTCCCCCGACCCTCGGTTTCGGGGTGCCGGTTTCGGGTTCCCCTGACCCCCGGTTTCGGGGGTGCAGTTTTTGGGGGTTCCGTTTTCGGGGTGCCGATTTCGGGGTTC
Organism: Luscinia megarhynchos; assembly: GCA_034336665.1. Lineage (NCBI taxonomy): Eukaryota > Metazoa > Chordata > Aves > Passeriformes > Muscicapidae > Luscinia > Luscinia megarhynchos. Next base: position 1,449,821 of record JAPFBE010000037.1, on the reverse strand, counting down.
CCATTGACCCCCTCGATTTCGGGGTGCCGGTTTCGGGGTGCCGGTTTCGGGGTCCCCGGTTTCGGGGTGCCAGTTTCGGGGTTCCCCCTGACCCGATTTCGGGGTGCCGGTTTCGGGGTGCCGGTTTCGGGGTCCCCCTGACCCGGTTTCGGGGTTCCCCCTGAGCCGTTTTTGGGGTGCCGGTTTCGGGGTGCCGGTTTCGGGGTCCCCCTGACCCGGTTTCGGGGCGCAGGGACGCCGTGGGCTCGCTGGACTGCGTGAACGTGCTGCTCCCGCGGGACGCGGCGCAGCTGCTGCGGGCGGAGGGGCCGTTCCCGCGGCGCATGGGGATCGCGGCCTGGAGCGCGCACCGGCGCCTGCGCGGGCAGCGCTGCGGGCTCTTCCTGCTGTGAGTAACTGGGGATACTGGGATGTACTGGGGTGTACTGGGATGTACTGGAATGGGAGTCAGGAGCCTGCGGGGGCAGCGCTGCGGGCTCTTCCTGCTGTGAGTAACTGGGGATACTGGGATGTACTGGGGGTGTACTGGGATGTACTGGGATGTACTGGGATGTACTGGGATGGGAATCAGGAGCCTGCGCGGGCAGCGCTGCGGGCTCTTCCTGCTGTGAGTTATACTGGGGATACTGGGATGTACTGGGATGTACTGGGATGTACTGGGATGGGAACCAGGAGCCTGCGCGGGCAGCGCTGCGGGCTCTTCCTGCTGTGAGTTATACTGGGGATACTGGGATGTACTGGGATGTACTGGGATGTACTGGGATGTACTGGGATGGGAGTCAGGAGCCTGCGCGGGCAGCGCTGCGGGCTCTTCCTGCTGTGAGTAACTGGGGATACTGGGATGTACTGGGATGTACTGGGATGTACTGGGATGGGAATCAGGAGCCTGCGCGGGCAGCGCTGCGGGCTCTTAATGCTGTGAGTTACTGGGATGTACTGGGATGTACTGGGATGTACTGGGATGTACTGGGATGGGAACCAGGAGCCTCATGCGAGGCAGCCATGGGCCCTCTTCCTGCTGTGAGTTATACTGGGGATACTGGGATGTACTGGGATGTACTGGGGTGTACTGGGATGGGAACCAGGAGCCTGCGCGGGCAGCGCTGCGGGCTCTTCCTGCTGTGAGTAACTGGGGATACTGGGATGTACTGGGATGTACTGGGATGGGAACCAGGAGCCTGCGCGGGCAGCGCTGCGGGCTCTTCCTGCTGTGAGTAACTGGGGAAACTGGGATGTACTGGAATGTACTGGGATGTACTGGGATGGGAACCAGGAGCCTGCGCGGGCAGCGCTGCGGGCTCTTCCTGCTGTGAGTATACTGGGGAAACTGGGATGTACTGGGATGTACTGGGGATGTACTGGGATGTACTGGGATGGGAACCAGGAGCCTGCGCGGGCAGCGCCATGGCTCTTCCTGCTGTGAGTAACTGGGGAAACTGGGATGTACTGGAATGTACTGGGATGTACTGGGATGGGAACCAGGAGCCTGCGGGGCAGCCAGCGCTCTTCCCTGCTGAGTGAGTCTGTACTACTGGGAGTTATACTGACTGGGATGTACTGGGATGTGTACTGGGATGTACTGGGATGGGAATCAGGAGGCCTGCAGGGGCAGCGCTGCGGGCTCTTCCTGCTGTGAGTTATACTGGGGTGTACTGGGATGTACTGGGATGTACTGGGATGGGAATCAGGAGCCTGCGGGGGCAGCGCTGCGGGCTCTTCCTGCTGTGAGTAACTGGGGATACTGGGGATACTGGGATGTACTGGGATGGGAACCAGGAGCCTGCGCTGGGAGCAGCATCGTGGGCTCTTCCTGCTGTGAGTAACTGGGGATACTATACTGGGATGTACTGGGATACTGGGATGTACTGGGATGGGAATCAGGAGCCTCGCGGAGCAGCCATGGCTCTTCCTGCTGTGAGTAACTGGGGATACTGGGGATACTGGGATGTACTGGGATGGGAATCAGGAGCCTGCGCGGGCAGCGCTGCGGGCTCTTCCTGCTGTGAGTTACTGGGGATACTGGGATGTACTGGGATGTACTGGGATGGGAACCAGGAGCCTGCGGGGCCAGCACGGCGGGCTGTTCCTGCTGTGAGTAACTGGGGATACTGGGATGTACTGGGAACACTGGGAGGTACTGGGATGGGTCACTGGGAGCACTGGGATATGCTGTGGAATACTGGGAATACTGGGAATACTGGGAATTCTTGGAATACTGGGATGGGGCACTGGCATATACTGGCAATATTGGGATATACTGGAAATACTGGGATATACTGGGATGTACTGGGAATATTGGGAAATACTGGGAATACTGGGATGGGGCACTGGGATATACTGGGGAATACTGGGAATACTGGGATATACTGGGAATATTGGGAATACTTGGATATACTGGGAATACTGGGATATACTGGGAATATTGGAATACTGGGAATACTTGGGATATACTGGGATATACTGGGAATACTGGAATACTGGGAATACTGAATACTGGGAATACTGGGATATACTGGGAATACTGGGATGCAGAAACGGGGCAGAACTGGGAGCGGACCCGGCCTGTCCCTGACCCCACGTGACCCCGGTCTGGGGCGATTTTGGGCGATTTTTGGGATATTTTGGGGGATTGTTGGGATATTTTGGGGTGATTTTTGTGGGTTTTTGGGCAGATTTTTGGGCAGATTTTTTGGAATATTTTGAGGTGATTTTTGGGTATTTTGGGGTGATTTTTGGGATATTTTGAGCTGAATTTTGGGCTGATTTTTTGGATTATTTTGGGGTGATTTTAGGGGTTTTTTGGGTGATTTTCGGGGTGATTTGGGGGTTTTGGGGTGATTTTGGGGTGAATTTTGGGTTGATTTTGGGGTGATTTTTGCTGTAATTTTTGGGATATTTTGGGGTTATTTTTGGGATATTTTTGGGCTGTTTTGGGGTGATTTTTGGGCTGATTTTTGGGGTGTTGATGGGTGATTTTTGGGATATTTTGGGGTGGGTTTTGGGTGATTTTTGGGATATTTTGGGGGATTTTTGGGGTATTTTGGGGGGATTTTTTGGGCGATTTTTTCGCTGATTTTTAGGTTGTTTTGGGCTGATTTCTGGGGTGTTTTGGGATGATTTTTGGGCTGATTTTTGGGTGATTTTTGGGTTATTTTGGGGGATTTTTGGGGTATTTTGGGGGGATTTTTTGGGCGATTTTTTCGCTGATTTTTAGGTTGTTTTGGGCTGATTTCTGGGGCGTTGGTGGGTGATTTTTGGGATATTTGGGGGTGATTTTTGCAGGAATTTTTGGGATATTTTGCGGTAAATTTTGGGATATTTTGGGGTTATTTTTGGGATATTTTTGAGAGGTTTTGGGGTGATTTTTGGGGTGATTTTTGGGTGATTTTGAGTGAGTTTTGGGATATTTTGGGGGGATTTTTGGGGTGTTTGGGGGGATTTTTTGGGGGATTTTTGAGCTGATTTTTGGGTTGTTTTGGGCTGATTTTTGGAGTGTTTGTGGGTGATTTTTGGGATATTTTAGGGTGATTTTTCAGATATTTTGGGGCGATTTTTGGGATATTTTGAATTGATTTTTGCAGTAATTTTTGGGATATTTTGCCGTAATTTTGGGGATTTTTTTGGCATATTTTGGGGTGTTATTTTTGGGATATTTTTGGGATCATTTTTGGAATTTTTTTGGGATATTTTGCGGTAATTTTTGGGATACTTTCGGGATATTTTCGGGGTGATTTTGGGTTAATTTGGGGTTCCAGGAACGGCCCCGCGTGGCGCTCGGAGCGCCTGGTGCTGAACCCGCCGTGCTGAGCCCCGTTTGGGTGATTTTGCTGTAATTTTGGGGATATTTTTGGGATATTTTTGGGATATTTTTGGGATAATTTTGGGATATTCGGGGTTCCAGGAGCGGCCCAGCGTGGCGCTCAGGGCCTGGCGCCGAGACTCCCGCCGTGCTGAGCCCGTTTGGGGTGTTATTTTTTGGGGGTGATTTTTGGGGTATTTTTGGGATATTTTGGGGATAATTTTTGGGATATTTTCGGGATATTTTCGGGATATTTTTTGGATATTTTTGGGATGTTTGGGGCTGCAGGAACGGCCCCGCGTGGCGCTCGGAGCGCCTGGCGCCGAACCCGCCGTGCTGAGCCCGTTTGGGGTGTTATTTTTGGGGTGATTTTTGGGGTATTTTTGCTGTAATTTTGGGGATATTTTTGGGACATTTTGGGATATTTTTGGGATAATTTTGGGATATTTGGGGCTGCAGGAACGGCCCCGCGTGGCCCTCGGAGCGCCTGGCGCTGAACCCGCCCTGCTGAGCCCGTCTGGGGTGTTATTTTTGGGATATTTTTGCTGTAATTTTGGGGATATTTTTGGGATATTTTTGGGATAATTTTGGGATATTCGGGGTGCAGGAACGGCCCCGAGTGGCGCGCGGAGCGCCTGGCGCTGAACCGCGCCGTGCTGAGCCCGTTTGGGGTGTTATTTTTGGGGTGATTTTCGGGATATTTTTGGGATATTTTCGGGATATTTTTGGGGTGATTTTTGGGATATTTTTGCTGTAATTTTTGGAATAATTTTGGGATATTTTTCGGGATATTTTGGGGATAATTTTGGGATATTTTTGGGCCGCAGAGGAATGGCCCAGCGTGGCCCTTCGGGCGCCTGGCTGAACTCCCGCCGATGCTGAGCCCGTTTGGGGTGTTATTTTTGGGGGTGATTTTTGGGATATTTTTGGGATATTTTGGGGATAATTTTGGGAAATTTTCGGGATAATTTTGGGATATTTTTGGGATAATTTTGGGATATTCGGGCTGCAGGAGCGGCCCCGGGTGTGTGTGGGCTAGCTGAACCCGCCCTGCTGAGCCCGTCTGGGGTGTTATTTTTGGGATATTTTTGCTGTAATTTTGGGGATATTTTGGGGATATTTTGGGGATAATTTTGGGATATTCGAGGGGTGCAGGAGCGGCCCCGAGTGGCCTTCAGGCGCCTAGCTGAGCTCCAGCGCCCGTTATGAGCCCGTTGGGGTGTTATTTTTGGGGGTGATTTTTGGGATATTTTTGCTGTAATTTTGGGGATATTTTGGGGATATTTTTGGGATAATTTTGGGATAATTTTGGGATATTTTTGGGCCGCAGGAACGGCCCCGCGTGGCGCTCGGAGCGCCTGGTGCTGAACCCGCCGTGCTGAGCCCGTTTGGGTGATTTTTGCTGTAATTTTGGGGATATTTTTTGGGATATTTTGGGATATTTTGGGATAATTTTGGGATAATTTTGGGATATTCGGGGTTGCAGGAGCGGCCCCGAGTGGCCTGAGGCGCCTGGCTGAATTTCGCGCCGTGCTGAGCCCGTTTGGGGGTGTTATTTTTGGGGGTGATTTTTGGGATATTTTTGCTGTAATTTTGGGGATATTTTGGGGATATTTTTGGGATAATTTTGGGATATTCGGGGTGCAGGAACGGCCCCGAGTGGCGCGCGGAGCGCCTGGCGCTGAACCCGCCGTGCTGAGCCCGTTTGGGGTGTTATTTTTGGGGTGATTTTCGGGATATTTTTGGGATATTTTCGGGATATTTTTGGGGTGATTTTTGGGATATTTTTGCTGTAATTTTTGGAATAATTTTGGGATATTTTCGGGATATTTTGGGGATAATTTTGGGATATTTTTGGGCCGCAGGAATGGCCCCGCGTGGCGCTCGGAGCGCCTGGCGCTGAACCCGCCGTGCTGAGCCCGTTTGGGGTGTTATTTTTGGGGTGATTTTTGGGATATTTTTGGGATATTTTGGGGATAATTTTGGGAAATTTTCGGGATAATTTTGGGATATTTTTGGGATAATTTTGGGATATTCGGGCTGCAGGAACGGCCCCGGGTGGCGCGCGGAGCGCCTGGCGCTGAACCCGCCCTGCTGAGCCCGTCTGGGGTGTTATTTTTGGGATATTTTTGCTGTAATTTTGGGGATATTTTGGGGATATTTTGGGGATAATTTTGGGATATTCGGGGTGCAGGAACGGCCCCGAGTGGCGCTCGGAGCGCCTGGCGCTGAACCGCGCCGTTATGAGCCCGTTTGGGGTGTTATTTTTGGGGTGATTTTTGGGATATTTTTGCTGTAATTTTGGGGATATTTTGGGGATATTTTTGGGATAATTTTGGGATATTTTTGGGATAATTTTGGGATATTTGGGGCTGCAGGAACGGCCCCGCGTGGCGCTCGGAGCGCCTGGCGCCGTGAACCCCGCCGTGCTGAGCCCGTTTGGGGTGTTATTTTTGCTGTAATTTTCGGGATATTTTTGGGATATTTTCGGGATATTTTGGGGATATTTTCGGGATATTTTTGGGATAATTTTGGGATATTCGGGGTTCCAGGAACGGCCCCGAGTGGCGCTCGGAGCGCCTGGCGCTGAACCGCGCCGTGCTGAGCCCGTTTGGGGTGTTATTTTTGGGATATTTTTGCTGTAATTTTGGGGATATTTTGGGATATTTTTAGGATAATTTTGGGATAATTTTGGGATGTTTTGGGCTGCAGGAACGGCCCCGCGTGGCGCGCGGAGCGCCTGGCGCTGAACCGCGCCGTGCTCTCGCCCGCCGGCGCTCGCCGCTTCCTGCCGCTGCTGGACGCGGTCGCGCGCGACTTCGCCGCGTCCCTGCGGGAGCGCGCGCGGGGCGCGCCCGGGGGGGCGCTGACCCTCGACCCCCACCCGCTGCTCTTCCGCTTCACCCTCGAGGGTGCGTCAGACCCCCGCGACCCCCGCGACCCCCGGGACCCCCGGGTTTGGGGAATGGGGACCCCCGGGATCCCGGATTTGGGGCGGTGGGACCCCCGGATTTGGGGAGGGGGTGACAATGGGACCCCCGGGACCCCCGGATTTGGGGCGGTGGGACCCCCAGGGGATGGTGGGGGTGACTTTGGGGACCCTCGAGGGTGCGTCAGACCCCGCGACCCCCGCGATCCCCAGATTTGGGGAATGGGGACCCCAGGGATTCCTGGATTTGGGGCGGTGGGACCCCCGAGGGATGGTGAGGGTGACACTGGAGACCCCGAGATCCTGGATTTGGGGCAGTGGGACCCCGGGACCCCCAGGATTGGGATGGTAGGACCCCAGGGACCCCCGGGTTTGGGGAATGGGGACCCCCGGGATCCCGGTTTGGGGCAGTGGGACCCCGGGACCCCCCGGATTTGGGGTGATGGGACCCCCGCGTTTGGGAGCAGTTAGATACCCGGGACCCCCAGATTTGGGATAATGGGGACCCCCGGATTTGGGGAGTGGGGGGACCCCTGGATTTGGGGGAATGACATCGGGACCCCCGAGACCCCCGGGTTTGGGGAGTGGGACCCCCAGGATCCCGGATTTGGGGCAGTGGGACCCCCAGGGGATGGTGGGGGTGACTTTGGGACCCCCAGACCCCCCGGATTTGGGGAGTGAGGGGACCCCCGGGAGTCGAGGGGTGACATTGGGACCCATGGGATTGGGATGATGGGACCCCCCAGGACCCCCGGATTTGGGGTTGGGGACCCCCGGATTTAGGGAGTGACATTGGGACCCCCGGGTTTTGGGGCGATGAGACCCCCGGGATCCCCGGGTTGGGAATGGTGGGACCCCGGGACCCCCGGATTTGGGGAGTGGGAAGACCCCCAGGATTGGGGGGTGACAGTGGGACCCCCGGATTTGGGACTGTGGGACCCCCAGGGAATCGAGGGGTGACATTGGGGACCCCAGGGACCCTCGGATTTAGGGGAGTGACATTGGGACCCCCGGGACCTCCGGATTTGGGGCGGTGGGACCCCCGAGGGATGGTGGGGGGTGACACTGGAGACCCCCGGGATCCCTGGATTTGGGGCAGGGGGACCCCCGGGACCACCAAGACCCCCGGGATTGGGGAGTGGGGGACACCCCGAGGGATTGAGGGGTGACATTGGGACCCCCGAGATTGGGATGGTGGGACCCCCAGGACCCCCGGATTTGGGGCGATGAGACCCCCAGGGGATCGAGGGGTGACTTTGGGACCCCCGGGACCCCCGGATTTGGGGAGTGACATCGGGACCCCCGGGATTGGGACTGTGGGACCCCCGGGACCCCCAATTTGGGGGCAGGAGGACCCCCAGGAAATGTTGGGGGTCCATAACAGGGACCACCCACCCCAAATTTTGGGGTGCTGAGGGAATCCAGACCCGGGAGATTTGGGGGGATCGTGACCCCTGAGAATTGGGGGGGTACAGGATCCCCCCACCCCAAATTTGGGGTGCAGATCCTGAGTTTCGGGGGGGTTGGGACCCCCAGGACCCCTGGTGCCCCCCCAAAAAAATTAGGGCACCCCTGATAATTGGGGTGACACCCGCAGGGGATTGGGGGGGTTGAATGGGGGCGGTGTGACGGGACCCCCCCCAAATTTTGGGGTGCAGATCCCGAATTTTGGGGGGGTTGGGACCCTCAGGGCCCCTGGTGCCCCCAAAAAAATTGGGACACCCCCGAGAACTGGGGGAAGGGGTGGGGGTGAAACCCGCAGGGGATTGGGGGGGTTGAATGGGGGCGGTGTGAGGGGACCCCCCCACCCAAATTTGGGGGTGCCGAGGGAATGCAGAGCCGGAATTTTGGGGGGATTGAGATCCCCAGGACCCTTGAGAATCCCCCCACCCCAAATTTTGGGATGCAGACCCCGAGTTTTACCCCTGGTGCCCCCCAAAAAAATTGGGACGCCCCTGAGAATTGGGGTGACACCCGCAGGGGATTGGGGGGGTTGAATGGGGGGTGTGACGAGGACCCCCACCCAAATTTTGGGGTGCTGACTTTCCCCCTCCCAGCCCCCAAATTTGGGGGTGCTGAGGGGTCCAGACCCGGAGATTTGGGGGAGTTGGGACCCCCAAGACCCCTGTAAATGGGGGGAGGTGGTGACAGTGGGGATTGCGGGGGTTGAATGGGGGGGTGTGACGGGACCCCCACCCCAAATTTTGGGGTGCTGACCCCCCCTCCCCCCCAGCGAGCAGCTACGCGCTGTACGGGGAGCGCCTGGGGCTGCTGGGGCCCGGGGGGGGCGCGGGGGGCGCGCGGCGCTTTTTGGGGGCGCTGGAGGAGATGCTGCGCACGACGCTGCCGCTGCTGTTCCTGCCGCCCGCGCTGCTGCGGCTGCACCGCCCGCTCTGGCGGCGCCACCTGCGCGCCTGGGACGCGATATTCCAGCACGGTGAGGGGGAGAGACCCCTCCCCAAATTACAGAGACCCCCACCCAAATTAACGGGAATATCCCCCGAATTAACGGGAATATCCCCCGAGAATTAACGGGAACATCCCCCCGAATTAACGGGATCCCCCCCATGTCACCCCCGCTCTGGCGGCGCCACCTGCGCGCCTGGGACGCGATATTCCAGCACGGTGAGGGGCGGGACCCCTCCCCAAATTACAGAGACCCCTCCCAAATTAACGGGAATATCCCCCCGAGTTAACGGGAATATCCCCGAATTAACGGGACCCCTCCCATGTCACCCCCGCTCTGGCGGCGCCACCTGCGCGCCTGGGACGCGATATTCCAGCACGGTGAGGCGGGACCCCTCCCCAAATTACAGAGACCCCTCCCCAAATTAGCGGGACCCTCCCCAAATTAGCGGGAACATGCCCCGAGTTAACGGGAATATCCCGAGAATTAACGGGAATAACCGCAAATTAACGGGAACATCCCCCCGAATTAACGGGACCCCTCCCATGTCACCCCCGCTCTGGCGGCGCCACCTGCGCGCCTGGGACGCGATATTCCAGCACGGTGAGGCGGGACCCCTCCCCAAATTACAGAGACCCCTCCCCAAATTACTGGGAACATCCCCCGAGTTAACGGGAATAACCGCAAATTAACGGGATCCCCCCCATGTCACCCCCGCTCTGGCGGCGCCACCTGCGCGCCTGGGACGCGATCTTCCAGCACGGTGAGGCGGGACCCCTCCCCAAATTACAGAGACCCCTCCCCAAATTACCGGGAATATCCCCCGAATTACCGGGAATATCCCGAGAATTAACAGGAATATCCCCCCATGTCACCCCCGCTCTGGCGGCGCCACCTGCGCGCCTGGGACGCGATATTCCAGCACGGTGAGGGGGGGACCCCTCCCCAAATTACAGAGACCCCTCCCCAAATTAGCGGGACACCCACCCAAATTACCGGGAACATCCCCCGAGTTAATGGGAATAACCGCTAATTAACGGGAACTTCCCCCATGTCACCCCCGCTCTGGCGGCGCCACCTGCGCGCCTGGGACGCGATCTTCCAGCACGGTGAGGGGGGGAGACCCCTCCCCAAATTACAGAGACCCCTCCCCAAATTTCCGGGACCCATCCCCAAATTAACGGGAACATCCCCCGAGTTAACGGGAAAATCCAAAATTAACGGGAATATCCCGCGAATTACCGGGAACATCCCCGAATTAACGGGACCCCCCCATTCCATTCCCGGGACCCCTCCCCTAATTCCCAGGACCCCTCCCCAAATTCCCAGGACCCCTCCCTAAATTACCGGGACCCCTCCCAAATTAGCGGGAAAACTCCGAATTAACGGGAATATCCCGCGAATTAACGGGACCCCCCATTACATCCCCAGGACCCCTCCCCAAATTACCGGGACCCCCACCCAAATTACCGGGAAAACCCCAAATTCCATGCCCGGGACCCTCACCCAAATTCCTGAGACGACCCCCGATTCCACCCCTGTGACCCCCTCTAATTCCCGAGACCCCCCACCCAAATTAACGGCACCCTCCCAAATTACCGGGACCCCTCCCAAATTACCCCCCAATTCCATCCTTGGGAACCCCCCAAAACCGAGAGACCCCCAGGGAGCCCCAAATCCGTGGGACCCCTCCCAAAACTATGCGACCCCCCTCCCCTAAACCCCCCACGTTATGTGAGACCCCTCCCCAAATTTTGGGGTCTCCACGTGTGGGACCCCACAGGGTGGGGGGCTCACAGTGGGGGGGTTCAGGTGAAGGTCTCAGCGCCCTCCCCAAAATTGGGCGATTCCAAGGATGGGGGGGTCACAGTAGGGGGGTTCAGGGTGAAGTCTCAGCGCCCCTCCCCAAAATTGGGACACTCCAAAGGTTGGGGGGTCACAGTGGGGGCTCAGGATGGGGGGTCTCAACATCCCCCTCCCAAAATTGGGCGATTCCAAGGATGGGGGAGGGTCACAATGGGGGGTTCAGGGTGGGGGTCTCAGCGCCCCCTCCCCAAATTGAGACACCCCAAAGGTTGAGGGGGGTCAATATGGGGGGAAGCTCCAGAGTGGGGTCTCAGTGCCCCCTCCCCAAATTTGGGCGATTCAAGGATGGGGGGTCACAATGGGGGGGCTCAGGGTGGGGGGTCTCAGTGCTAGAGTGAGACACCCCAAGAATTGGGGGGTTCAGGATGAGGGATCCACCCCCATGGTTGGGGTCCCCCGACGCCGCCTCCCCGCAGCTGACGAGGCATCCAGCGCATTTACCGCGGATTCTGCCAGGGGGGCGCCAGGGGTCCCGGGGGTCCCCAGGGGGTCCAAACAAAGTTAAATAAAAAAGATAAAGATTAAGATAAGATTCCGAAAGATAAAGAGGTCGAGATCAAAAATCAAAGATCAAAGAGTCAAGATCAGTCAAAGATCAAAGATTAAAGTCGAAAGGATCCGAAGATTAAAGATCCAGTCTTCAGATCTAAGGTCAAAGTCGAAGGTCCGCGAAAGATCTTAAAGGTCAGGTCGAGGTCGAAACCGAGATCAGCGAAACTTCGAAGTCGAAAGATCAAGGTCAAGATCGGTCAAAGATCGAAAAGGATTCAAATTCAAGAGGTCAAAGATCGAAAGATCAGGTCGAAAGGTCGAAAGATCAAAGATCGAGTCGAAAGGTCGAAATCGAAGGTCGAGATCAAAGTCGAAGTCGAGATCAAAAGGTTCGAAGTCGAAGGATCAGGATCGAAAGGATCGAAAGGATCGTCGAAGGATCGAAGGTCGAAAGGATCCGCCGAAGGTCAAGGTTCGAAAGGTCGAAGGTCGAGGTCAAAGGATCGAAGAGATCAAGAACGTCGAAAGAGATCAAAGGATCGAAAGTCGAAGGATCGAAGGATCAAAGGTCGAAGTCGAAAGGATCCAGGATCAAAGGTCGAAGGATCAGCGAAAGGATCAAAGAGTTCAAAGGTCGAAGGTCGAAGGATCTAAAGGTCAAAAGTCGAAATCGAAGGATCGAAAGGTCGAAGTCGAAGGATCAAAGGATTCAAAGTTCAAAGGATCGAAATCAAAGGATCGATCAATCGAAACAAAGGATCAAAATCGAAAGGATCAAAGTCAAAGGATCGAAGATCAAAGGTCAAGGATCAAAGTTCAGGTCGAAAGGATCAAGATCAAAGGTCGAAAGGTCGAAAGATCGAAGATCGAGATAAAGGGTCGAAACCGAAGATCAGTCGAAGTCAAAGTCGAAAGATCGAAAGGATCAAAGTTCAAAGAGGTCGAAATTAAGATCAAGGTCAAAGATCGAGATTAAAAGTCAGCGCAAGGATCGAAAGGTCAAAGATCGAAAGGTCAAAGTTCAGGTCGAAAAGGTCGAAAGGATCAAAGGTCGACAAAGATCGAGATTCAAAGGTCAGATCGTCGAGTCGGATCGCGAATTCAAAGGTCGAAATCAGAAAACGCGTCGAAGTCGAAGTCGAAGTCGAAAGGGTCGAAGTCGAAAGGTCGAAAGGATCCGAAAGGTCAAAATATCAAGTTAAGAGGGGGGATTTTAAGAGTTGGGAAGGTTCCAGGGGGATTTATACACTGCCAGAGGTTTAGTGGTAGAGTTAGGGGGGTGGTTAGGAATTTTGGGAAGATTTGGGGTTTTGGGGAGTTGGGGGCATTTGAGTTTTGGGGGATTTTGGGCTGGGGACACCAGAGGGATTCAGGGGGGATTGGGGGGATTGGTGGAGGGTGGGGGAGTTTGGGAGGGTTTGGGGGATTTAGAATTTAGGGGTGGACGGATTTTTGGGGGATTTTGGGGGATTTGGAATTTAGGGGTTGGGGGTTTTGGGGGATTTTGAGGGAGATTTCTGGGAGGATTTGGGGTAATTTTTGGGTTTTGGGGGCATTTTTGGGTAATTTTTGGGGGAACTTTTATTATTTTTGGGGTGAATTTGGGGGGATTTTTCGGGCGGATTTTTGGGATTTTTGGGGGTGAATTTCAGAGTTTTGGGGGAGGATTTTTGGGATTTTTGGTTTTTAAGGTTTGGGAGGAGGGAATTTTCGGGGGATTTTGGGGTGTGTGTGAATTTTGGGGTTTTTAGGGCGAGGCTGCCTCTCCCCCAGACAGCGATCCCACTGCTCTGTTCACGATGTTTGGGGGAGTGGATTTTTGGGGGATTTTTTTTAGAATTTTTTGGGGGATTTTGGGGTGGGCTTGGGGTTTTTGGGGGGTCCCAGCCGTGCCCCAGACAGCGATCCGCTGCTGTTCACGGGGGATTTTTGGGGGGTCTATGGGGGATTTTGGGGGGATTTTTGGGGGTTTGGGAGGAGTTTTTGGGATTTTTGGGGGATTTTGGAGGGGTTTGGGATTTTTGAGATTTTTGGGGTTTGATTTTTTTTGGGATTTTTGGGAATTTTGGGGATTTGGGGTTTGGGGTGAATTTCTGGATTTTTGAGGTTTGATTTATAGGGGGTTTTGGGAGAATTTTGGCGGATTTTTGGGAGATTTTTAGGGTGAATTTGGGGTGGGTGGTGGGGTTTTGGGGGTCCCAGCCGTTAGCCCCCCACTCTAGACGGCGATCCCACTGCTGTTCACGGGAGGATTTTTGTGGAATTTCTGGAGGTTTTTGTGGGGGATTTTTTGGATTTTTGGGGGTGGATTTGGGGGATTTTTGCGGTTTTGGGTGGGGATTTTTGGGGGAAATTTTTGAGGGATTTTTTGTTAATTTTCAGGGGTTTTTGGGGGGATTTTCGGGAGGATTTTTGAGTTTGGGAGAATTTTGGGGGATTTTTTTGGGCATTTCTGGGGTGGTTTGGGGGATTTTTTGGGGGGGTCCCAGCCGTGCCCCCCACTAGACAGCGATCCCGCTGCTGTTCACGAGAGGGGATGTTTGGGGGGTCTATAAGGGGGATTTTAGGGGATTTTTTGAGGGATTTTTGGGATTTTTAGGGGGTGAATTTGGGGTGGGATTTGGGGTGCACTCAGGGGGTCCCAGCCGTGCCCCTCCCCAGACGACGATCCCGCTGCTGTTCTACAGGGGGATTTTGTCTATGGGGGGATTTTTGGGGGGATATTTTGGGGGATTTTTGAGGTTTTTGAGTGCGATTTTGGGGTTTTTGGGGGATTTTGCGTTTTTGGGTGGGATTTTGGGGAATTTTGGAGGGATTTTCAGTAATTTTTCAGGGGTTTTGGGGATTATCAGGAGGGATTTTTTGGGGGTGGGGAGAATTTTGGGGGGATTTTTGGCATTTCTGGGGGTGAATTTGGGGTTTTGGGGGGTCCCAGCCGTGCCCCCCCTCCCCAGACAGCGATCCCGCTGCTGTTCACAGGGGATGTTTGGGGGTCTATGTGGGATTTTTGGGGGATTTTTTGAGGGTTTTTAGGTGGGATTTTTGGGGTTTTGGGGGAATTTTTGGGGTGAATTTGGGGGATTTTTGGGGTTTTGGGTGGGATTTTGGGGAATTTTGGAGGGATTTTCGGTAATTTTAGGGGTTTTTGGTGGGGATTATCGGAGGGATTTTTGGGGAGATTTTGGGAGAATTTTTGGGGGATTTTTTTATTTTTTTGGGATTTTTGGGGTGGATTTTGGGATGAATTTGGGGTTTTTGGGGGGTCCCAACCGTGCCCCCCTCTAGACAGTGATCCTGCTGCTGTTCAGGGGGGATTTTTGGGGGATTTTTGTGTGGGGGATTTTGGCGGGATTTTTTGGGGGATTTTTTGGGGATTTTTGGGGTGGATTTGGGGTTTTGGGGGGTCCCAGCCGTGCCCCTCCCAGACGCAGCGATCCCGCTGCTGTTCACGGGGGATTTTTGGCAGGATTTTTGGGGGATTTCTTTGGGATTTTTGGGGGATTTTTGGGGTGAATTCAGGGGGGATTTTTGGGGGGTCCCAACCAGTGCCCCCCCTCCCAGACAGCTTGATCCCGCTGCTGTTCACGGGGGCATTTTTGGGAGGATTTTTGGGGATTTTTTGGGGATTTTTGGGGGATTTTTGGGGGGATTTTTGGGGTGATTTGGGGGTGATTTTGGGATTTTTGGGGTGAATTTGGGGTTTTGGGGGGTCCCAGCCGTGCCCCCCTCCCAGACAACGATCCCGCTGCTGTTCACGGGGGATGTTTGATCTATGGGGGATTTTTGGGATTTTTGTGGGGATTTTTTGGGGATTTTTTGGGGATTTTTGGGGTGAATTTGGGGTGAATTCGGGGGTTTTGGGGGGTCCCAGCCGTGCCGCCCCCTCCCAGACAGCGATCCCGCTGCTGATTCACGCTGTTCGAGCTGGGCCGGAACCAGGGCGTGCAGCGCTGCCTGCGGGGGCTGCGCGCGGCAGGGGAATCCCCAGGGGGAATCCCCGGGGGAATCCCCGGGGGAATCCCGCGGGGGAGGGCGCCCCCTGCCCGAGCTGCTGGCGGCGCTGCCGCTGCTGAGAGCGACCCATCAAAGAGACCCTGAGGAGGTGGGGACTGGGGGGACTGGGATGGACTGGGGGACTGGAGGGACTGGGAGGTTGGGAACTGGGGGGACTTGGAGGGACTGGGGATGGACTGGGAGGGACTGGGGGACTGGGGAGTTGGGAACTGGGGGACTGGGAGGGACTGGGGGACTGGGAGGGACTGGGGTTGGGAACTGAGACTGGGAGGGACTGGGGGACTGGAGGACTGGGGGTTAGGGAACTGGGGGGACTGGGAGGGACTGGGGGACTGGGAGGGACTGGGATGGACTGGGGGACTGGAGGGACTGGGGAGTTGGGAACTGGGGGGGACTGGGAGGGACTTGGAACTAGGATGCACTGGGGGACTGGGATGGACTGGGAGGGACTGGGATGGACTGGGGGTACTGGGAGGGACTGGGATGGACTGTGAGGGACTGGGATGGACTAGGAGAGACTGGGGGTTAGGGAACTAGGGGATACTGGGGGACTGGGGGGACTGGGAGGTTGGGGAAAATGAGGGGGGACTGGGAGGGCACTGGGGGACACTGGTCCATACTGGGGAGTGCATGGGCTGTACTGGGAGGGCACTGGGAGGCACTGATCCATACTGGTCGATACTGGTCCGTACTGGGGGCACTGGTCCATACTGGTCCCTACTGGGAGTGCACTGGTCCATACTGGTCTGTACTGGTCCATACTGGTCTGCACTTGGTCGGTACTGGTCCCATACTAGTCTGTACTGGTCCATACTGGTCCCATTACTGGTCCATACTGGTCCATACAGGTCCCATTACTGGTCCATTACTGGTCCATACTAGTCCATACGGTCCGTACTGGTCCATACCGATTCGTACGAGTCCGTACTGGTCCCATACTGGTCCATACCGGTCCAGTACTGGTCCGTCACTGGTCCATACTGGTCGATGCTAGTCCATACTGGGAGAGACTGCCCCCACTAGAGCTGTACCCCGTGGGGCATCACCGTGCAGCTACCCGGCCACCGACGTGGTGCTGCACAACTACAGCGATGCCCTGTAAGGGCGTGAGGAGGGTGAGGGGCTGGGGGATGGGGGATGGAAGTTGGGGGGGTGACCCAAAAATCTTGACTTGACCCAACCATGTCTTGGTTTGACCATGAGCCGTTGGCTTGACCCAATGGAATCTTGGCGTGACCAGAGGT
The DNA here is from genome assembly GCA_034336665.1 of Luscinia megarhynchos. NCBI lineage: Eukaryota > Metazoa > Chordata > Aves > Passeriformes > Muscicapidae > Luscinia > Luscinia megarhynchos. The sequence continues at coordinate 1,433,070 of JAPFBE010000037.1, read as the reverse complement.
CGGCTTGACCCAAAGTCTTGTTTCCAACCCAAAGTCTTGGTTCAACCCAAAGTCTTGGTTCAACCCAAAGTCTTGACCCACGAGGTCTTGGTTTGACCCAACCGGCCTTGGTTTGACCCAAAGTCTTGACTTGACCCAACCATGTCTTGGTTTGACGAGCCGTTGGCTTGACCCAGTGGAATCTTAGGCGTGACCAGCGCAGGTGTCGGCTTGACCCAAACTCTTGGTTCAGCACTCTTGGTTCAACCCAAAGTCTTGGCTTGACCTAACAAATCTTGGTTTGACCCAACCCTATGCCAGCTTGACCCAAAGTCTTGGCTTGACCCTAAAGTCTTGGTTCAACCCAAAGTCTTGGCTTGACCCTAACAAGATCTTGGTTTGACCCAACCCCTGCCTTGGCTTGACCCCAAAGTCTTGGCTTGACCCAAAGTCTTGGTTCAACCCAAAGTTTACTTGACCTAACAAGATCTTGGTTTGACCCAACCGGCCTTGGTTGACCCAAAGTCTTGACTTGACCCAACCATGTCTTGGCTTGACCCAAAGTCTTGGTTTGACCCAAAGCCTTGACTTGACCCCAACCCCTGCCTTGGCTTGACCCAAAGTCTTAGCTGACTAACAAGATCTTGGGTTGACCCAACCTGCCTTGGTTTGACCCAAAGCCTTGACTTGACCCAACCATGTCCTGGCTTGACCCAACGAGGTCTTGGCTTGACCCAACGTCTTGGCTTGACCCAGCGAGCGTTGGCTTGACTCAAAGTCTTGGCTTGACCCAAAGCCTTGACTTGACCCAACCCTGCCTTGGCTTGACTCAAAGTCTTGGTTTGACTAAACGTTGCCTTGACTTGGCCCAGTGAGGTGTTGGCTTGACCCAACCGTGCCTTGGATTGACCCAAAGTCTTGACTTGACCCAACCCTGGCTTGGCTTGACCCAAAGTCTTGGTTTGACCCAATGAGCCGTTGGCTTGACCCAATGGAATCTTGGCTTGACCCAAAGTCTTGGTTTGACCCAACAAAGTCTTGACTTGGCTCAAAGAGGTGTTGGCACGCCCCAATGGAATCTTGGCTTGACCCAAAGTCTTGATGTGACCCAAAGTTTTGACTTGACCCAACGAGATGTTGACGTGACACAAAATCTTGACTTGACCCAAAGTCTAGGTTTGGCACTACGAGGGCTTGACTTCACCCAACCGTGCCTTGACTTGGCCCAATGGAATCTTGACTTGACCCAAAGTCTTGGCTTGACCCAACCATGGCTTGGTTTGACCCAATGGAATCTTGGCTTGACCCAAAGTCTTGACTTGACCCAACAGGGTCTTGGTTTGACCCAATCATGTCTTGGCTTGAACCAATGAAATCTTAGCTTGACCCAAAGCCTTGACTTGACCCAACCACGTCTTGGCTTGACGCAAAGCCTTGCCTTGACCCAACCACGTCTTGGCTTGACGCAACGAGGTCTTGCCTTGACCCAACCACGTTTTGGCTCGCCCCGGGGAGGTGCTGGTTTGGTGGGGGTCAGCGCGGGGCCGGGGCTCCCGGGCGGTGCCGGGGGGTGCCGGGCGGTGCCGGGGCCGTCCCGGCGCTGACCCCTCCCCGCAGACGCTGTGCCAGGTGGCTCTGTATGCCATGGGCCGCTGCCCCGACGTGTTCCCGCACCCCGAGCGCTACGACCCCTGGCGCTGGCTCGGCAAGGACGACACCACCTTCAAGGCCTTGGCCTTCGGCTTCGGCGCGCGCCAGTGCATCGGGCGGCGCCTGGCCGAGGCCGAGATGATGCTGTTCCTCGTGCACGTGAGTGGGGACCCCGAAAACGCCCCCGTGACCAGGGCTGGGGGGGTTGGGACCCCACGGGTGGGTTGGGTTTGCCCAACGAGGTCTTGGTTTGACTCAACGACTTGGGGTGGTTCAAGGAGGGCGTGGCGTCACTCCATGACTTGGCTTGACCCAACCATGGCTTGGGTTGACCCAACGAGGTCTTGGGTTGATCCAACGAAGTCTTGGGTTGACCCAACGATGTATTGGCTGAACTGAATGTCTTGGCTTGACCCAACCACGGCTTGGGTTGACCCAACAAGGTCTTGGGTTGACCCAATGAAGTCTTGGGTTGACCCAACAAAACCTTGGGTTGACCCAACCATGTATTGGCTGAATTGAATGTCTTGACTTGACCCAAAGTCTTGGTTTGACCCAACAACCTCTTGCTTCAACCCAATATCACAACTTGATTAAAAAACATGTCTTGGGTTGACCCAACCACGCCTTGACTTGACCCAACCATGTCTTGGGTTGACCCAATGAGGTATTGGCTTCACCCAAAGTCTCGGTTTATCCAATGAGGTCTTGACTTGACCCAGTGAGGTGTTGGCTTGACCCAAAGTCTTGGTTTGACCCAACAACCTCTTGGTTCAACTCAACCTCTTGACTTTTTTCAAAACTCTCTTGGCTTGACCCAACCTTGTCTTGACTTAACCCAGCGACACCTTGCCTTGACCCAACCATGTCTTGCCTTGACCCAATGACGTGGCTTGAACCCAAAGTCTTGCCTTGACCCAACCATGTCTTGCCTTGGCCATTGAGGGTGTTGGCTTGACCCAAAGTCTTAGCTTGACCCAACAACCTCTTGGTTGAACCCAATGTCTTGACTTGACCCAGCGAGATCTCGCTTGTTCCCGACATCTGACCTCGACCGGCGTTTTGATTTGAACCAAAATCACATTGACCCGCCCAAAATCACCTTGGCTTGACCCCAAACTCTTGGATCCGAGGCAGCAGGCCTTGATCGAGTCTTGACTTGGCTCAACATGGCCTTGACCCAACGATGTGCGCCCTTGACCCGACGGTTGAGCTCAACCCCAAATCTCCTTGGCTTGACCCCAATTTCCTTGGCTTGACCCCAAATTTCTTTGGCTTGACCCCAAATTTCCTTGGCTCGACCCCAAATCTCCTTGGCTCGACCCAAATCTCCTTGGCTTGACTCCAAATTTCCTTGGCTTGACCCCCAAATCTCCTTGACTCGACCCCCAAATCTCCTAGCGGCTCGCAATTTCCTTGGCTGACCCCAAATCTCTTGGCAACCCCAAATATCTTTGGCTTGACCCTCAAAACCTCCTTGGCTTGACCCCCAAACCCTCTTGGCTTGACCCCAAATCTCCTTGGCTTGACCCCCAAATTTCCTTGGCTGACCCCAAATTTCCTTGGCTTGACCCCAAATATTTTTGGCTCGACCCCAAATTTCCTTGGCAGCCCCGCCCTACTGACCCCACGGATTTCCCCAAATCCTCAAACTCCCAAATTCTCCCAAATTTCCTCCAGAAATTCCCTAAATTCCCCAAATTTCCCCTAAATTCCACCAAACTCTTAAATCGATCCAAATTTCCCCAGATTCATCCCACAAAATCCCCGTTCTCTCGGACTCACTTAGCTTTCCCCAAATTTCCCCCAAAGTTCTCCCCAGAGCTCACCCAAAGTTTCCAGAATTTTCCCAAAAATTCACCCCAAATTCCCAGTCCCCAACTTTCTCTCAGACTCGCCCAAAGTTTTCCCCAAATTTTCCCCAAGTTCTCCCAAAACTCACCCCAAATTTCCCCAGAGTTTCCCCAAATTCTCAGGCTCACTAGGGATTCCCCAAATTTTCCCAAAGATTCACTCAGATTCCCCAAGTCCGCAGCTTCTCAGACTCACCCAAGAGTTTCCCACAAAATTTCCCTCAGAGTTCTCCCAGAGCTCACCCCAAATTTCCCAAAGAGGTTTCCACAAAATTCACCCAAATTCCCAAAATCCCCCAACTTTCTCTCAGACTCACCCAGAATTTCCCCAAATTTCCCCAAATTCTCCTAACTCACCCAAATTTCCCCAAATTCTCCCCAGAGCTCACCCCAGATTTCCCCAGATTCTCCCAGACTCACGAGTTTCTGAGTTTCCCAAAATTCACTCTCCAGATTCTCCCCAGATTTTCAAGATTCACTCAGATTCCCCGATCCCCAGCTTTCTCTCAGACTCACCCAAATTTCAGATTTTTACAAGTTCTCCCAGAGCTCACCCCAAAGTTTCCCAAGTTTCCCCAGATTCTCCCCAGAGCTCTTGGGGTTTCTCCCAAGGGATTCACTGGGGATTCCCCAAAGATCCCCAATGGCTCTCGGACTCACTGATTTCCCCAAATTTCCCCAGATTCTCCCAAGCTCACTAGATTTCCCCAGGTTGCCACAAGGGGTCACCCCAAGTCCCCAAAGATCCCCAACTTTCTCTCAAACTCACTTTAAAGTTTCCCCAAAATGTCCCCAGAGTTTCCCCAAATTCTCCCAGAGCTCACCCCATTTCCCCAAAATTCTTGAAACTCTTGGGGTTTCCCTAGAGTTGCCCAGGTTCACCCCAAAATTCCCCAGGTTTTCCCCAGGGTTCACCCCAAGTTCACAGATCTGCTCCGGACTCACCCAAGGAGTTTCCCCAAGTTCTCCCAGAGCTCACTCAAAGTTTTCCCAAGATTCACCCCAAAGATCCAAAGATCCCGACTTTCTCTCAGGACTCTTGGGGATTTCAGGTTTACCACAGAGTTTCCTGGAGTCCTGCACGGTTTCCAGGTGCCACGGATTCCCTCAAACTCACTTTAGGTTTCCCCAGGTTGCCAAAGATTCACGAGTTCCCAGGATTGCTCCCCAGTTCCACTTTGGAGTTCAAAGTCCTGACTTTCTCGGACTCCTTGATTTTCCCCAGGCTGTCCCGAGATATCTCCCAGGCTCACTTGGGAGTTTCCCCAAAGGTTTCCACCGAGTTCATCCCCAGATTTCCCCAGAGTTTTCCACAAAGGGATTCACAAATTCTCCCAAAGGTTTTCCCAAAGATTCACCCCAGATTCCCCAGGAGTTTTCCCTCAAATTCTCTCAAACTCGCGATTTCCCCAGGTTTCCCCAGGATTCTCTCCAAACTCACGATTTCCCCAAATTTCCCCAAGTTTCCCAAAGTTTCCCCAAAGTTCTCTCCAGAGCTCACCAAATTTCCCAAAGGTTTCAAAGGTCTCCCAAACTCACCCAAAGGCTCGTTGCCACAGGATTCACAAAGTTCCCACAGGATTCCGACAGCTCTCTCAGGGCTCACTTGGAATTTCCCAAAGTCCCAGGATTTCCCCAAGTTCTCCCCAGAGGCTCACTGGAGTTTCTATCAGGGATTCTTCACCCAGGGCTCACCACAGTTTTCCCAGGTTTCACGTTCCACCGATTCAGCTTTCTCTCGGACTCACTTAGAATTTCCCCAGATTTCCCCAAAGTTCTCTCAAACTCGCCAGGTTTCAGATTCTCCCCAGAGCTCACGATTTCCCCAAATTCGCTGCCGCCAGATTCTTGGGCGGTTTCTCCATCGCCGTGTCCCCGAGCGTTCCCGCGATTTTCAGCTTCATCCTGATGCCCGAGAGTCGTGGCTGCTGACCTTCCGTGTGCTGGGCTGACCCGGTCACTCGGGGTCACCAGGGGTCCACTCAAGTCACTGGGGTCATCTGGGATCATCTGAGGTCATCTGGCACCACTGGGGTCCATCTGGGTCACCGAGGGTCACTCAGGGGTCACCCGAGGTCATCCTGAGGTCATCTGGAGTCACTGGGGGTCCACTGTCACCTGAGGGTCAATCAGTCACCGGGTCACTCAGGGGTCACCGTCACCCTGGGGTCATCTGGCATCACTGGGGGTCACTGAGGGGTCCACCTGGGGTCACTCGGGGGTCACTGAGGGGGTCTGCGGTCACTGAGGGCACCTGGAGTCACTCAGGTCACTGGGGTCGCTCTAGCAAGAAGGGAGTCGTGTGAGGGTCCACTGAGGTCTGCTGTATTACCTGGGGTCACTCAGGGTCCACCTGAGGTCCACTAAGGGTCACTGAGGTCACTGAGGGGTCCCTGTATTCACCTAGTCCTGCTGGGGTCACTCAAAGGGGTCACTCAAGGGTCACCTGGGGTCATCGAGAGAGGTCACAGGGTCACTGAGGGGGTTGCTGAGTCACTGGGGTTATCTGGGATCCTCGAGGTCCACCTAGGGCCATCCTGGAGGCACTGAGGGGTCACCTGGGGAGTCGATTGAGGTCACTGGGGTCGCCTGGTCATTGAGGGGTCACTGAGGGGGTCACCTGGGGTCACTGAGGGGTCACTGGGGTCACCTGGGATCTCATCTGGGGGTCACTCAGAGGTCACTGAGGAGATCACTGAAGTCATCGTCACTGAGGGGTCACTCAAAGGGTCACCTGGGGTCATCGAGAGGTCACTAGAGGGTCATGAGGGGGTCACTGGTCGCCTGGGATCATCTGGGGTCACTCAGTCACCTGGGGTCACTTTCGAGGATCACCCTGACATCACCTGGAGTCCACTGGGGGTCATTTGAGGAGGTCACTGGGGGTCACTGAGAGGTCACTCCTAAGGAGTCACCTGGGACTGACTAGGTCCACTGGGTTTACCTAGGAGGTCATCTAGTCAGTGAGAAGGAGTCACCCTGGGGTCACTGAGGTCACTGAGTCATCGGGGTCACTATTGAGGGTCACCTGGGGTCACTCAGGGGTCACTCGGGGGTCGCGATTTTGCAGGGAAGAGCAACGTTGCAGGATGGGGGTGGGCAGGTACACGCCCACCACACCACGTGGGAGAGGAGCTATGCAAATCACCTGTTGATTATATACAGATTAGATGCAAATCACCTGTTAATTACATGCAAATCACCTATTGATTACATACAAATCACCTGCTATATATGCAAAATAGATGCAATTCACTTGTTAATAATATGCAAATTAGATGCAAATCAGCTGTTAATCACATGCCAAATCGCCTGTTAATTATATGCAGATCATATGCAAATGAGCAGCCCCAATAAATCCCTGCTGCAGGCTGGCCAGAGCTCAGTGCCCCAAAAACCCCAAATTCCCCAAAATTTCCCCAAATTCCAAATTTCCCCAAATTCCCATAAACTTTCCCCCAAATCCTGGCAGCTTTTCCCCAATTCCCCAGATTCTCTAAATCTCCCCAAAATTCTCCTAAATTTCCCCAAATTCTCCTCCAATTTTTCCTCCAAATTCCTCCAAATCCTCCAAAATCCTCCAAATTCCCCAAATTTTTCCCAATCCTCAAAACTCACCCCAGATTCCCACAAATTTCCCCAAATTCCCCAAATCCCCAAATTTCCACAAATTCCCAAAATCTAAAGTTTCCCCCAGAATTCCATAAGTTTTCCCCAAATTCCCAAATTTTTCCCCAAATTCTCCTAAATTTCCCTCCAAAGAAAGCCCACATTTTCCTGATCTCACTCAAATTCCCAAGAATTTCCCCAGATTCCCCAAACTCCATAGAGATTTCCCCAAGTTTCTGGGTTCCCAAGCTCAACCAAATTCCCCAAAGATTTCCCCCAAAAGTCTAGAATTCCCCAAGATTCCATGAAAGCTTCCCCAAATGACTGGCTTTGCTCCCCCAAGTTCTCCCTAAGTTTCCCCTGGTCTCATAGTTTTCCTCAAGATTCTTCCCAAGTCCCAAAATCTTCCAGGTTTCCCCAGGTGCAATCCTCAAAGCTCACCCCCAATTCCTAGAGTTTCAAGATTTCCCCAAATTCCCCAAATTTTCCCCAAATTCTCCTAGAGTTTCCTCCAAAAACCCCCAAATTTTCCCAATCTCACTCCAAATTCCCAAAATTTTCCCCAAATTCCCCAGAGCTCTTAAGTCCCCCAAATTTGCCCAAGGTGTCCGAGTCTTCAAGTCCCCAAAGTCTCCCCAAATTTCCAAATTCCCAAAGCTTCCCCAAATCCTGACAGCACTACAGATCCCCCCAAATTCTCCTAGAGTTTCATTTTCCCAGCTCCCCCCAAAAATCTCCCAAAGTCCCCCCCAAGGATTCACCCAAGTTCCTCCAAAGCTCACCCCAAATTTTCCCCAAAGTCCTCACACATTTCCCCCAAGGCCCCCAAAATTTCCCCAATTTTTGTCCCAAATTCTAAAATTTTTCCCCCAAATTCCCAGAGTTTCAAATCCATGGAATTTTCCCCAATTTTTTCCCCAGATTCCCCCAAATTTTCCCAATTTCCCCCAAATTCCCGAGGAATCCCCTCGGATTTTCCTAAATCCCCCAAACTCAGAATTCCAAGGAAAGTTTCTGGATCCACCAAATTTTCCCCCAAATTTCCCCAAAGTCCCCCAGATTTTCCCCAAATTCCCTCAAATCCCCAAAGTTCCTCCAAATTTCCCCAATTTTTCTCTCAAACTCACCCAAATTCCCCCAATTTCCCCCCAAATGTTCCCAGGGATTCCCCAAAGTTCTAAATCCTCCCAAAGTTCCCCAGATTTGCCTCTAAGCTCCCCAAATTTTCCCCAGGATTCCTCCTAGTTTCCCCAAATCCACCAAATTTCCCCAAAATTTCCCCCAAACTCACCCAGAATTTCCTCCGGTTTCCCCCAAATTTTCCCCAATCCCCCAGATTCCCCAAATTTCCCTAAATTCCCCAAGTCCCCCAAACTCAGCAGAGATTCCCCAGGTTTGCCCCAAACTCACCTCAAATTCCTCTAAATTTTCCCCAAACTTCCCCAAATTCCCCAAATTCCCCAAATCCCCCAAATTTCCTGTTCCACGAGGTTTCCCTCAAATTCCCCAAATTTTCAGAGATTCCCCAAAGTGCCCTGAGAATTTCTCCCAAATCCATGAGATTTTCACCCCCAAATTTCCCCAGATTCGGCCTCAATCCCGCCAAAGATCCCCCAAGTTTCCCCAACTCGTGGCTCCCCAGGATTCCTCCGATTTGCCTCAAATTCCCCAAATTTTCCTGAGATTTCCCCAATTTCCCCCAAATTCTCCCAGGGATTTTCCCCAAATTTTCCCCAAGAGTCTCTGCCTCAATCCATAAAATCCCCAAATTTCCCCAACTCGCCCAAACGACCCCAATTCCTCCGATTTTCCCCAAATTCCCCAAATTTTCCCAAAATTTCCCCATATTTCCCCCAAATTCCCGCTCCCCGCTCTCTCACGTTCCCGCCCTTTTCCCGCCTTTCCCGCGCTCCCATTGGCCGCCCCCTACTCCCTCCCCTCTCATTGGCCGCCCATTTCGCCCTCCCCTTCCATTGGTCGCTATTTCTATCAATCACCGCCCTTCTTGCGCTCCCCATTGGGCTGAGGCCGGGTGCGATGCTGAGCCGAGATGGACTGAGCAGAGGGCAACTGAGGGGCCACGACCGGGCGGCAGTGGGGAGCCCCGAGGCATGACCGGGAACAGCGGGGAGCCACTCGGAGGGAGGCCCGAAAAGCCGCTCCCCTGCAGGGGTGACAGCGGCGATGAGCCCGCAGGCGACTTCGGGTAACGGGCCCAGCGCGGGAAAGGCGAGGCGCAGCCCTCAGGAGCTGGAGGGGCGGTGGGGAACGCTCAGGGAACCCCTCAGGGACCTCAGGGATCCCTCAGGGACAGTCAGGGACCCCCTCAGGGCGGGAGGGGGCCGTGGGGGACACTCAGGGACCCCTCCCGAGGACACTCCGGGACCCCTCAGCCCCTCAGAGCGGGAGGGGGCGGTGGGGACCTACATGGGGACCCCTCCAGGGGACACTCAGGGATCCCTCCAGGGGACAGTCCGGGATCCCCTCAGCCCCTCAGAGCGGGAGGGGGCGGTGGGGACACTCAGGGACCCCTCAGGGGACACTCAGGGACCCCTCAGGGACACTCGGGACCCCTCAGCCCCTCAGAGCGGGAGGGGGGCGGTGGGGACACTCAGGGACCCCTCAGGGACACTCAGGGATCCCTCAGGGACAGTCGGGATCCCCTCAGCCCCTCAGGGCGGGCGGGGGGCGCTGAGGGGGCCGTGGGGTGGGGAGGGGGCCATGGGGGCACTCAGGGATCCCTCAGGGACACTCGGGACCCCTCAGGTGGGTTTGAGACCCTCAGGGACTCCCTCAGGTGGGGAGGGGACACTCGGGAATCCCTCAGGTGGGGAGGGGGCCATGGGGACACTCAGGGACTCCCTCAGGTGGGACTGGGACCCTCAGGGACCCGCTCATTTGGGGAGGGGGCTATGGGGACACTCAGGGATCCCTCAGGGACACTCGGGACCCCCTCAGGTGGGTTTGAGACCCTCAGGGACCCCCTCATTTGGGGGAGGGGGCCATGGGGACTCCCTCAGGGGACCCCTCAGGTGGGAGGGACACTCAGGGACCCTCCGCTAAATCCCCTCAGTGTCCCCACAGGGGAGATGCCAGTGTTCCTCTGTGTCCCCCTCGGGGGTCTCAGTGTCCCCTAGTGTCCAAGAGGGTGCAGTGTTCCCCTCTGTGTCCCAAAGAGTCTCAGTGTCCCCCTCTGGTGTCCCCTCTGTGTCCCCACGGTCTCGCTTTGTCCCCACAGGGGGTCTCGAGTGCGTCCTCTGTGTCGGCAGGGGGTCTCAGTGTCCCCTGGTGTCCCCTCGGTGTCCCCTGTGTCCCCCTGGTGTCCCCTCGGTGTCCCCACGAGTGTCTGGGTGTCCCCCTCTGTCCCCGTGTCCCGCCCGTGTCCCTAGGGTGCCCGTACCCCCTGTCCCATCCCTCCCAGTGCTTGTCCCCGTACCCCCCGTGTCCCCCGGGGCGATGTCCCAACCCTGCCCGCCACTCCCCGCTTGCGACATCGCCGCCACCAGGGCAGGGCCCCAGCACTACCGTGTCACCCGCGTGTGTCCCGCGTGTGTCCCCAGTGCCACCCGCGTGTGTCCCAGTGCCGCGTGTGTGTCCCCAGTGTCACCCGCGTGTGTCCCGCGTGTCCCCAGTGCCACCCGCGTGTGTCCCCAGTGCCACCCGTGTCACCGCCGTGTGTCCCGCGTGTGTCCCCAGTGTCACCCGTGTGTCCCGCGTGTCACCCGTGTGTCCCCAGTGCCACCCGTGTGTGTCCCCAGTGTCACCCGTGTGTCCCCAGTGCCACCCGCGTGTCCCCGTGTCACCCGCGTGTGTCCCCAGTGCCACCCGTGTGTCCCCAGTGTCACCCGCGTGTCCCCAGTGCCACCCGTGCGCACGCGTGTCCCCGATGTCACCCGCGTGTGTCCCCAGTGCCACCGTGTGTCCCGTGTGTGTCCCCAGTGCCACCCGTGTGTCCCCAGTGCCACCCGTGTGTGTCCCCAGTGCCACCCGTGTGTCCCCGTCCCTCCCGTGTCACCGTCGCGTGTCCCGCGTGTCACCCCCGTGTGTCTCAGTGTCCCCAGTGCCACCCACGTGTCCCTTGTGTCCCCCGTCCCTCCCGTGTACCCCGTGTGTCTCAGTGCCACCAGCGTGTCACCCGTGTGTCCCCGATCCCTCCGTGTCACCGCCATTGCCACCCAGCGTGTCACCTCCGTGTGTCACCCGTGTCACCCGTGTGTCCCCAGTGTCCCCCGTGTCACCCCAGTGTCACCCACGTGTCACCCGTGTGTCTCCAGTGTCACCCCCGTGCCACCTCCCTGTCACCCCAGTGTCACCCCAGTGTCACCCTCTGTCACTTTGGGGGTCCCACTGTCCCCTATCCCTGATTTGGGGTCCCTTTGTCACATTGGGGTCCCTTTGTCACTTTGGGGGTCCCATTGTCACCTGTCCCTGGTTTGGGGTCCCTCTGTGACTTTGGGAGGTCCCACTGGCCACTCAGGGCCACCCCAAACCCCTCAGGGCCACCCCAAACTTGCTCAGGGTCACCCCAAACCCGCTCAGGGTCACCCCAAACCTGCTCAGGGCCACCCCAAAGAGCCTGCTCAGGGCCACCCCACAAATTCCTCCAGGGCCACCCCAAACTCCCTCGGGGCCACCCCAAACGCTCAGGGCCACCCCCAAACCAGCTCGGGGCCACCCCCAAACCGGCTCAGGGCCACCCCAAACTCCCTCAGGGCCACCCAAAACCCGCTCAGGGTCACCCCAAACCTGCTCAGGGCCCTCAAACCTGCTCAGGGCCACCCAAACCCGCTCAGGGCCACCCCAAACCTGCTCAGGGTCACCCCAAATTCACTCAGGGCCACCCCAAACCCGCTCAGGGCCACCCCAAACCTGCTCAGGGTCACCCCAAACCCTCTCAGGGCCACCCCAAATTCACTCAGGGTCACCCCAAACCCTCTCAGGGTCACCCCAAAATTCACTCAGGGCCACCCCCAAATTCACTCCAGGATCACCCCAAAGCCCGCTCAGGGCCACCCAAATTCACTCAGGGTCACCCCAAACCTGCTCAGGGCCACCCCAAACCCTCTCAGGGCCACCCCAAACCCTCTGGGGCCACCCCAAACCCGCTCCAGGGCCACCCCAAATTCACTCAGGGGCCACCCCAAAATTCCTCAGGGCCACCCCAAACCCCTCAGGGCGCCACAAATTCACTCAGTCCCGCCAAACCTGCTCAGGGGCCACCCCCAAGATTTCCTCCAGGGACCCCCCAGCCCAATGTCACCCCCTCCCCCAATGTGCACCCCTCCCCCCAATGTCGATCCCCTCCCCCAGTGTCACAGTGTCACCCTTGGTGTCAGCCCCTCCCTTCCCAGGGGTCCATCCCTACCCCATCACCCCAGTGTAGCTAAGTACCCCTGGCCCCGGCTCTTGTCGGGGGACTCTGGACCCGGCACTGCCACCGTGCCCCTCGTGTGACAGCCCCTGTCGCCGTTTCACCTCTGCTGCCACCTCTGTGTCACCTGTGCCACCTCTGTGTCACCCCAGTGTCCCCTCCCCTACAGCTACCTCGCTGTCCTGTCGTCGTCCCCTCCTGTGTCACCCTGTCCCTCCTGTGTCACCCCTGTCTGGCCTGTGTCCCCTCGCTGTCCCCTCCTGTCCACCTCTGTCACTCTGTGTCCCCTCCTGTGTCACCTGTCCTGTGTGTCCCCTCTGTGTCCCTCCTGTGTCACCCTCTGTCACTGTGTGTCCCCTCCTGTGTCCCTCCTGTGTCCCCTCCTGTGTCCCTCTGTCCCTGCTGTGTCCCCTCCTGTGTCACCTCTGTGCCTCTGTCACCCCCTGTGTGTCCCCTCCGCCCTGTGGCCCACAAAACCTCCCTGGAAGTCCACTGTCATTTTGTGTCCTCCTGTGTCACCCCATCACTGTGTGTCCCCTCCTGTGTCACCTCTGTCCTTCCCTGTGTCCCCTCCTGTGTCCCCTCCTGTGTCACCCTGTCACTGTGTGTCCCCTCCTGTGTCCTCTGTCCCTCCTGTGTCCCCTCCTGTGTCCCCCTCCTGTGTCACCCTGTCACTGTGTGTCCCCTCCTGTGTCACCTCTGTCCCTCCTGTGTCCCCTCCTGTGTCCCCTCCTGTGTCACCTCTGTCGCCTGTGTCCCCTCCTGTGTCACCTCTGTCCCAAACTGTCCCCACACTGTCCCAGACTGTCCCCACACTGTCCCCAGGCTGTCCCCTCCTGTGTCACCTCTGTCCCTCCTGTGTCCCTCCTGTGTCCCTCCTGTGTCACCCTGTCTGTGTGTCACCTCCTGTGTCACCTCTGTCACTTTGTGTCCCCTCCTGTGTCACCTCTGTCCCCTCCTGTGTCTCTCTGTCCCAAACTGTCCCCACACGTCCCCAGACTGTCCCCACACTGTCCCCACACTGTCCCAGACTGTCCCAAGCTGTCTGAGCTGTCCCTCTGTCCCCTCTGTCGCTAGTTGCCGCAAGGTGCGGGAGTCGCTGCTGAGCTCGACCAGCGGCTGCGGCAACTACGAGTGCTCAACTGGTGTGATCGTGATGCTGGTGGGTGTGGCCCGGCCCGCCCGCCCTATCGCGACAGGCGCGACAGCCCACCGCTATGCGACAGGCGACGGCCCCCACGCTATCGACGGCAGCAGGCGTCGCGAGCGGCTCCGCCCCCGCTATCGCGACGGTCGCGTAGCCCCACCCGCTATCGCGACGGTCGCGCGGCCCGCGCTGTCGCGACGGTCGCGACGGCCTACCTCGCGACGGTCGCCCCGCTATCGCGACAGTCTGACGGCCCTCCCCCGCTATCGCGACGGTCGCGACAGCCCCGCTATCGCTGACGAGAGAGTCGCGGCGCTGCGCTAGCCGCTGACTGGCTCGCTATCGCGACGGCACCCCGCCCCTATCGCGGGCAGCTCCCCGCTATCGCGGCGGCCTCCCCCGCTATCGCGACGAGTCGCGACAGCCCCTCCCAACTATCGCGACAGTCGCGACAGCCCCTCCCCCAACTATCGCGACAGTCGCGACAGCCCGCCCAGCGTAGCCTCCCGGGGCGGCGGCCGTGAGCGTCCGCGGGGCGGGCGGGGAGCCCTCCTATCGCGATAGTGGCGTCCTGTCAGGGGTTTGGTGGGTTGGGGGAGGGACAGGGGGCGAGGTGGGGGAACAACGTATCACCTGGAGGGATGGTGGCGCGGGGTGACACTGGAGGCTGACACTGGGGGTGACACTGGGGTGACACTGGGGTGACAATGGGGTGGCATTGAGGGTGACACTGGGGTGACACTGGGGGTGACATTGGGGTGACACTGAGAGTGACACTGAGGTGACTAGCTGAGGGTGACACTGAGGTGACGACACTGAGGGTGACTACTGAGGGTGACATTGAGTGTTACTGGGGTGACACTGAGGGTGACACTGAGGTGACACTGGTGATGTGGGGTGACACTGGGGTGACGTGGGGTGGCACTGGGAGTGATACTGAGGTGGCATTGGGGTGACTTACTGAGTGACACTGAGTGACACTGAGCTGGTGACACTGAGGGTGACACTGGGGTGACACTGGGGTGACACTGAGGGTGACACTGAGGGTGACGCCGAGATTTAGCTGAGAGCAACGATGGTGACAGAGTGACACTGATGAGTGTTACTGGTGGTGGCACTGAGGTGGTCAGCGTGGAGGTTGACACTGAGTGACACTGAGGTGACACTGGAGATGGCATTGTGGGGTGACACTGTGACACTGGGGTGGCTGAGGTGACACTGGGGTGACACTGAGGTGACACTGGGGTGACATTGGTGACACTGGGGGTGACACTGAGGTGACTGAGGTGACACTGAGGTGACACTGGGGTGACACTGGGGTGACATTCGGGGAGTGACACTGAGGTGACACTGAGGTGACACTGGGGTGACACTGGGGTGACACTAGGGAGGTGACACTGAGGGTGACACTGAGGGTGACACTGAGGGTGACACTGGGGGTGACACTGGGGGTGACACTGGGGTGACACTGAGGAGTGACACTGAGGGTGACACTGGGGTGACACTGAGTTACCTGAGGTGACATTGGGGTGACACTGAGGTGACACTAGTGACGGTGACACTGGGGTGACACTGGGGTGACACTGAGGTGACATTGGGGTGACACTGAGGTGACACTGAGGTGACACTGAGGTGACACTGGGGGTGACACTGAGGTGACACTGGGGGTGACACTGAGGGTGACACTGGGGTGACACTGAGGTGACACTGGGGTGACACTGAGGGGTGACACTGAGGGTGACACTGAGGTGACACTGGGGTGACACTGAGGGTGACACTGGGGTGACATTGGGGTGACACTGAGGGTGACACTGGTGACACTGAGGTGACACTGGGGTGACACTGGGGTGACACTGGGGTGACACTGGGGGTGACACTGGGGGTGACATTGGGGTGACATTGGGGTGACACTGGGGGTGACACTGAGGGTACTGGGGTGACACTGAGGAGGTGACACTGAGGGTGACTACTGGGGTGACACTGGTGTACTGACACTGAGGTGACACTGGGGTGACACTGAGGGTGACACTGAGGGGTGACACTGAGGTGACACTGGGGAGTGACACTGAGGTGACACTGGGGTGACACTGAGGTGACACTGAGGAGTGACACTGAGGTGACACTGAGGTGACACTGGGGTGACACTGAGGTGACACTGAGGGTGACACTGGGGTGACACTAGGAGTGGCACTGGGGTGGGGTGACACTGAGGGTGACACTGAGGAGTGGCATTGAGGGTGACACTGGGGGTGACACTGAGGGTGGCACTGGGGGTGACATTGGGGGTGACACTGAAGTGGCACTGGGGTGACACTGAGGTGACACTGGGGGTGACACTGAGGTGACACTGAGGTGACACTGAGGTGACACTGAGGTGGCATTGAGGGTGACACTGAGGTGACACTGAGGTGGCACTGAGGTGTTGACATTGAGGTGACACTGAGGTGACATTGAGGTGACACTGGGGTGACACTGGGGTGGCATTGAGGTGACACTGAGGTGACACTGAGGTGACATTGGGGTGACAATGAGGTGACACTGAGGGTGACATTGAGGTGACACTGACGTGGCACTGAGGTGACATTAGGGGTGACACTGGGGGTGACACTGAGGTGACACTGAGGTGGCACTGGGGGTGACACTGAGGTGACACTGAGGTGACACTGAGGTGGCACTGAGGGTGACACTGGGGTGACATTGGGGTGACACTGAGGGGTGACACTGAGGTGACACTAGGGGTGACACTGAGGTGACACTGAGGTGACACTGAGGGTGACACTGAGGTGACATTGGGGGTGACAATGAGGTGACACTGGGGTGACATTGGGGTGACACTGAGGTGGCACTGGGGTGACATTATGGGGGTGACACTGAGGGTGGCACTGGGGTGACATTGGGGTGACACTGGGGTGACACTGGGGGTGACACTGGGGTGACACTGAGGTGGCACTGGGGTGACACTGGGGTGACACTGAGGTGGCACTGGGGTGACACTGAGGTGACACTGGGGTGACATTGGGGTGGCACTGGGGTCCCCATTCCTGTCCCTGCCTGTCCCCAAGCTCCGTGTCCCTTGTCCCCAACGTGTCCCTTGTCCCCACGGTGACCCTTGCCCGGCGTGTCCCTGTCACTGGTGACTCACCCGGTGACACACCCGGTGACACACCCTGGGGTGGCACCGACCTGGGAGTAGCACCGGGAGGTCCCCAAAGGGCTGAGGGGAGGGGGAGTTGGTGACACCTCTGTCCCCTGTGTGCCACCTCAGTGTCCCCCAATGTCCCCAGTGTCCCCAGTGTCCCCATGTCCCCAGTGTCCCCATGTCCCCAATGTCCCCATGTCCCCAATGTCCCCAGTGTCCCCAGTGTCCCCAATGTCCCCAGTGTCCCCAATGTCCCCAATGTCCCCAGTGTCCCCAATGTCCCCAGTGTCCCCATGTCCCCATGTCCCCCAATGTCCCCACTCTCCCCAGTGTCCCCGTGTCCCCATGTCCCCAGTGTCCCCCACTCTCCCCAATGTCCCCAATGTCCCCATGTCCCAATGTCCCCATGTCCCCATGTCCCCATGTCCCCATGTCCCTGCAGGTGCTGAGCAGCATGACTCTTCCTGGAGAACCTCATCAAGTGAGGAGGGGCCGGGACCACGAGGACACCGAGGGGACACGAGGGGACAGAGTGGCACTGAGGGTGGCACTGGGAGTGGCACTGTCCCCAGTGGGGTGGCACTGTCCCCAATGGGGGCCGCGGGGGTGTACACTAGGGGTGGCACTGTCCCCAGTGGGGTGGCACTGTCCCCAATGGGGGCAAGTGGCACTGGGGGTGGCACTGTCCCCAGTGGGGTGGCACTGTCCCCAATGGGGCGGGGGTGTACAGGGGTGGCACTGTCCCCAATGGGGGTGGCACTGTCCCCAGTGGGGTGGCACTATCCCCAGTGGGGCACTGGGGTAGCACTATCCCCAATGGGGTGGCACTGTCCCCCAATGGGGTGGCACTGTCCCCAATGGGGCACGGGGTAACTGGGGTAGCACTATCCCCAATGGGGTGGCACTGTCCCCAATGGGGTGGCACTGTCCCCAGTGGGGTGGCACTATCCCCCTAGGGGGAGTTAGGGATGACCCAAGGGTTATTTTGGGGCTGTTTTGCAACTGGTTTTGGGGCTGTTTTGGGGGCTGTTTTGGGCTGTTTTGGGCTGTTTTGGGGCTGTTTTGGGGGCTGTTTGGGGGCTGTTCTTGGGCTGTTTTGGGCTGTTTTGGGGCTGTTTTGGGGCTGTTTTGGGCTGTTTTGGGGCTGTTTTGGGCTGTTTTGGGCTGTTTGGGCTGTTTTGGGGCTGTTTTGGGGCTGTTTTGGGGGCTGTTTGGGCTGTTTTGGGCTGTTTGGGCTGTTTTGGGCTGTTTTGGGGCTGTTTTGGGCTGTTTTGGGCTGTTTTGGGGGGCTGTTTTGGGCTGTTTTGGGCTGTTTTGGGCTGTTTTCTGGGGCTGTTTTGGGCTGTTTTGGGCTGTTTTGGGCTGTTTTGGGGCTGTTTGGGCTGTTTTGGGCTGTTTTGGGGCTGTTTTGGGCTGTTTTTGGGCTGTTTTGGGCTGTTTTGGGGGCTGTTTGGGGCTGTTTTGGGCTATTTTGGGGGCTGTTTTGGGCTGTTTTGGGGGCTGGTTTGGGGGCTGGTTTGGGGGCTGTTTTGGGCTATTTTGGGCTGTTTTGGGCTGTTTTGGGGGCTGTTTTTGGGCTGTTTTGGGCTGGTTTTGGGGCTGTTTTAGGGCTGTTTTGGGGGCTGTTTTGGGCTGTTTTGGGCTGGTTTGGGGCTTTTTTGGGCTATTTTGGGCTGTTTTGGGGCTGTTTTGGGGCTGTTTTGGGCTGGTTTGGGCTGTTTTAGGGCTGGTTTGGGCTGTTTTGGGGCTCTTTTGGGAGCTCTTTTAAGGGGCTGTTTTGGGGCTGTTTGGGGCTGTTTTGGGCTGTTTTGGGGGCTGTTTTGGGCTGTTTGGGGGCTATTTTGGGCTGGTTTGGGAGGGCTCTTTTTGGGCTGTTTTGGGCTGGTTTGGGGCTGTTTTGAGGTTGATTTTTGGGCTATTTTAGGGCTCTCTTGGGGCTGTTTGGGGCTGTTTTGGGGGCTGTTTTGGGGCTGTTTTGGGGCTGGTTTTTGGGGCTGTTTGGGCTATTTTTGGGCTGTTTTTGGGGGCTGTTTTGGGGGGCTGTTTTGGGGCTGTTTTGGGGCTGTTTTGGGGCTGTTTTGGGCTGTTTTGGGGCTCTTTTGGGGCTCTTTTGGGGGCTGTTTTGCTGTTTTTGGGGCTGTTTTTGGGGCTGTTTTGGGGCTGTTTTGGGGCTGTTTTGGGGCTGTTTGGGGGCTCTTTTGGGCTGTTTTGGGCTGGTTTTGGGGCTGGTTTTGGGTTGATTTTGGGCTATTTTGGGCTGTTTTGGGGCTGTTTTGGACTGTTTTTGGGGGCTGTTTTGGGCTGTTTGGGGCTATTTTGGGCTGTTTTGGGCTGTTTTGGGCTTTTTGGGCTGGTTTGGGGCTGTTTTTGGGTTGATTTTTGGGCTATTTTGGGCTGTTTTGGGGCTGTTTTGGACTGTTTTTGGGGCTGTTTTGGACTGTTTTTGGGGGCTGTTTTGGGGCTGTTTTGGGCTGGTTTGGGCTGTTTTGGGCTGTTTGGGCTGTTTTTGGCTGTTTTGGGCTGTTTTTGGGCTGTTTTGGGCTGTTTTGGGCTGGTTTGGGGCTGTTTTGGGGCTGTTTTGGGGCTGGTTTTGGGTTGATTTTAGGGCTGTTTTGGGCTGGTTTTACGGCTGTTTTGGGGCTGTTTTGGGCTGTTTTGGGCTGTTTTGGGCTGTTTTTGTGGCTGTTTCTTGTCTGGTTTTGCCTGATTTTTGGGGGCTTTTTGGGGCTGGTTTTGGGTTTTGTTTTTGATGGTTTTGGATTGTTTTTGGGTTATTTTTTGCCTGGTTTTGGGCTATTTTTTGGCTGATTTTCGGGCGTTTTTTGGTTGATTTTTGGGCTGTTTTTTGGGTTATTTTTGGGCTGTTTTGGGCTATTTTTTGGCTGATTTTGGCTGATTTTGGGGCTGATCTTGGGGCTGGTTTTTGGGTTATCTTTTGGCTGATTTTGGCTGATTTTTTTTCTGTTTTTGGTTGATTTTTTGCCTGTTTTTGGCTGTTTTTTGGGCTGTTTTTGGCTGATTTTTGGGCTTTTTTTTGGCTGATTTTGGGGTGTTTTTTTGTTATTTTTGGGCTGTTTTGGCTGATTTTGTGGCTGTTTTTGGGCTGATTTCAGGGCTGTTTTTGGGTTATTTTCTGGCTGATTTTGGCTGATTTTTTCCTATTTTGGTTGATTTTTCCTGTTTTGGGCTGGTTTTTGGGCTGGTTTTGGGTTATTTTTGGGCTGGTTTTTGGGTTATTTTTTGGCTGATTTTGGCTGATTTTTTGCCTGTTTTTGGCTGATTTTTTGCCTGTTTTTGGCTAACTTTTGGCCTGTTTTTGGCTGATTTTTGGGCTGTTTTGAGTAATTTTCTGGCTGATTTTGGCTGATTTTTTTCCTGTTTTTGGTTGATTTTTGGGCTGGTTTTGGGTTATTTTCTGGCTGTTTTAGCTGATTTTTCCTCTTTTTGGCTGATTTTGGGGCTGGTTTTGGATTATTTTTTTCCTTTTTTTGTGTTATTTTTGGGCTGTTTTTGGCTGATTTTAGGGCTGTTTTTGGGCTGATTTTAGGGCTGGTTTTGGGTTATTTTCTGTCTGTTTTTAGCTAATTTTTTTCCTGTTTTTGGCTGATTTTTGGGCTGTTTTGGGGCTGGTTTGGGCTGTTTTGGGCTGTTTTGGGCTGTTTTGGGCTGTTTTGGGCTGTTTTGGGCTGTTTTGGGCTATTTTGGGCTGTTTTGGCTGTTTTGGGCTGGTTTGGGGCTGTTTGGGGCTGGTTTGGGGGCTGTTTTGGGGCTGTTTTGGGGCTGTTTTGGGGCTGTTTTGGGGCTGTTTTGGGGCTGTTTTGGGGCTGTTTTGGGGCTGTTTTGGGCTGTTTTGGGGCTGTTTTGGGCTATTTTGGGCTGTTTTGGGCTGTTTTGGGCTGTTTTGGGGCTATTTTGGGCTGTTTTGGGCTGTTTTTGGGGCTGTTTGGGGCTGTTTTGGGGCTGGTTTGGGGGCTGTTTTGGGGCTGTTTGGGGCTGTTTTGGGGCTGTTTTGGGGCTGTTTTGGGCTGTTTTGGGCTGTTTTGGGCTATTTTGGGCTGTTTTGGGCTGTTTTGGGCTGTTTTGGGGCTGTTTTGGGCTGTTTTGGGCTGTTTTGGGCTGTTTTTGGGGCTGTTTTTGGGGACTGTTTTCGTCGGGTTTTTGGGGCTGGTTTTTGGGCTCTTTGTGGCTGATTTTGGGGCTGTTCTTTTCTGGTTTTGGGCTGTTTTTGTGGCTGTTTCTTGTCTGGTTTTGCCTGATTTTTGGGGCTTTTTGGGGCTGGTTTTGGGTTTTGTTTTTGATGGTTTTTTGGATTGTTTTTGGGTTATTTTTTGCCTGGTTTTGGGCTATTTTTTGGCTGATTTTTCAGGGCGTTTTTTGGTTGATTTTGGGGCTGTTTTTGGGTTATTTTTGGGCTGTTTTGGGCTATTTTTGGCTGATTTTGGCTGATTTTGGGGCTGATCTTGGGGCTGGTTTTTGGGTTATCTTTGGCTGATTTTTGGCTGATTTTTTCTGTTTTTGGTTGATTTTGCCTGTTTTGGCTGTTTTTGGGCTGTTTTGGCTGATTTTTGGACTATTTTTGGCTGATTTTTGGGCTGTTTTTGGTTGATTTTTGGGCTGTTTTTTTGGTTATTTTTGGGCTGTTTTGGGCTGTTTTGGGGCTAGTTTTGGGTTGGTTTTTGGGCTGGTTTTTGGGGTTATTTTTGGGCTGTTTTGGGCTGTTTTTGGGGGCTGTTTTGGGGCTGTTTTGGGCTGGTTTTTGGGCTGTTATTTTCTGGGTTTTGGGCTATTTTTGTGTTATTTTTTGTCTTTTTTGGCTGATTTTTCGGCTGTTTTTGGGGCTTTTTGGGTTATTTTTTGGCTGTTTTGGGGCTGTTTTTGAGGGATATTTTTGGGGTTTTTTTGGCTGTTTTTTCTGGTTTTGGTCTGTTTTAGGTTTATTTTTTGGGCTGTTTTTGGGGCTGTTTTGGGCTGGTTTTGGGGCTATTTTTTGGCTGATTTTGGCTGATTTTTGGGCTGGTTTTGGGTTATTTTTGGGCTGTTTTTGGGCTGGTTTTGGGGCTGTTTTTGGGTTATTTTTTGCCTGTTTTTGGTTGATTTTTGGGCTTTTTTTTGGCTGATTTTGGGGTGTTTTTTTGTTATTTTTTGGGCTGTTTTTGGCTGATTTTGTGGCTGTTTTTGGGCTGATTTCAGGGCTGTTTTTGGGTTATTTTCTGGCTGATTTTGGCTGATTTTTTTCCTATTTTTGGTTGATTTTTTCCTGTTTTGGGCTGGTTTTTGGGCTGGTTTTGGGTTATTTTTGGGCTGGTTTTTGGGTTATTTTTTGGCTGATTTTGGCTGATTTTTTCCCTGTTTTTGGCTGATTTTTTGCCTGTTTTTGGCTGATTTTTTGCCTGTTTTTGGCTAACTTTTGGCCTGTTTTTGGCTGATTTTTGGGCTGTTTTTGAGTAATTTTCTGGCTGATTTTGGCTGATTTTTTTCCTGTTTTTGGTTGATTTTTGGGCTGGTTTTTGGGTTATTTTCTGGCTGTTTTTAGCTGATTTTTTCCTCTTTTTGGCTGATTTTGGGGCTGGTTTTGGATTATTTTTTTCCTTTTTTTGTGTTATTTTTTGGGCTGTTTTTGGCTGATTTTAGGGCTGTTTTTTGGGCTGATTTTAGGGCTGGTTTTGGGTTATTTTCTGTCTGTTTTTAGCTAATTTTTTTCCTGTTTTTGGCTGATTTTGGGCTGTTTTTGGCTGACTTTGGGCTGTTTTTGGCTGATTTTGGGCTGTCTCTCCCCCAGGTACGGAATCCTGGTCGATCCCATCCAGGTGGTGTCGCTGTTCCTCAAGGACCCCTACAGCTGGCCCAGCCCCTGCCTGATCATTGGTGAGCCAAAATCCCCCAAAATCCACCCCAAAAATCCCCAAATTTACCCCAAAATCCCCCAAAAAATCCTTCAAAAAGCTCCAGGACCCCTACAGCTGGCCCAGCCCCTACCTGATCATTGGTGAGCCAAAATCTCCCCAAAATTCACCCCAAAAATCCCCCAAAAATCCTTCAAAAGCTCCAGGACCCCTACAGCTGGCCCAGCCCCTGCCTGATCATTGGTGAGCCCAAATCCCCCCAAAATCATCCCAAAATTCCCCAAATCCACCCGAAAATCCCCAAAGTCACCCCAAAAACCCCCAAGTTACCCCAAAATTTGCCCCAAAATCTCCCAAAATCCACCCAAAAACCTAAATTTACTCAAAATTCACCCCAAAAATCTAAGTCACCCCAAAAATCTGAGAATTCACCCAAAACCCCCCAGGTTACCCCAAAGATCACCCAAAGAATCCCCAAGATTTACCCCAAAATCCCCCAAAGTCACCCCAAAAATCCCCAGATTTCACTTTCCCAAAAATCCCCCAAGATCACCCCAGAAATCCCCAGTGCCCCCAAAGATCCCCCAAAAGTCCCCTAGATCACCCCAGATCCCCAAGGTCACCCCAAAAGGCCACAGGTGCCCCAGAAATCACCAAGAATCTGAGTTGCCCCAAAGTCCCCCAAGGTCATGCAAAAGGAATCTAGGTGCCCCCAGGGAGTTCATCCAAAGGGATTCCCCCAAAGTTCACTGGGGTTGCCCCAAAGTCCCCCAAAGGGTCGCCCCAAAAGAGATCCTGAGTTGCCAGGATTCACCCCAAAGAATCTAGATTTATCCCAAAGGCTCCCCCCAAAAGTTCACTCGAGATTTCCCCCAAGGAATTCACGGGTTGCATCAAGATCCTCAAGATCCACCCTTAAAGGAGCAGAGTTGCCCCAAAGAATCCTCCCGGATCACTTTAAAAGGCCACGAGGTTGCCCCCAAGATCACCCCAAAAGATCTAAGTCACCCCGAGATTTTGCCCCCAAGGGTCCCCCAAAAGGTCCCCAAAGATCTCAGGTTGCCGAGATCCCCCAAAATTCACTAAAGATCTATTTGCCCCAGGATTTTGCCCAAAGAATCCCCCAGGGGTCACCCCTAAAGATCACAGTTTTGCTAAAGATCCCCAAAGATTCACTTTAAAGAATCTGAGTTACTCAAAAGATCTAGAGTTTACCTCAAGATCCCCTCAAAGATCACTTTAAGGGATTCTGCATTTTCCCCATGAGAGATTCACAGATTCCTGGGAAATTTCCCAGGATTTCTCCCAGGCCCTATGGAGGAGTTTTGGTTTTGGGGGATTTTTATGAGTTTTGAGGGGAGTTTCAGGGAGGAAAATTTCGGTTTTTAGGGGGTGGGGATTTTTAGGGGATTTTAAGGGAAATTCAGGAATTTGGGGGAATTTTTGGGAGGAAATTCAGAAAATTTTAGGGGGATTTTGTGGTGATTTTGGTGGGAAAATTTGGGATTTTTGGGGGGTTTTATATAGAATTTTGGAGGGAAATTCAGAAATTTTGAAGGAGATTTTAGGGGGATTTTGGTGGGAAAATCTGGATTTTTGTGGAAATTTTGGGGAAATTCAAGAATTTTAGGGGAATTTTTAGTGGGAAAATTTGGGAATTTTGGGGGAGATTTCTATGGGGATTTTGGTGGGAAATTCGGTTTTGGGGGGGGATTTTTATGGGAATTTTGGTGGGAAATTGAGGGAATTTTAGGGGAATTTTTTAGGGGGAAAATTTGGGAACTTTGGAGTAATTTTTATGGGGATTTTGGTGGGAAATTCAGGATTTTAGGGGGGGAATTTGGGGGGAAATTTTGGATTTTTGGGGAGGATTTTTATGGGAATTTTTTTGGAAATTCAAGAATTTTAGGGGAATTTTTAGGGGGGAAATTCAGAAATTTAGGGGAATTTTTATGGGAATTTTGGTGGAAAATTCAGGATTTGGGGGGAATTTTTGGGGGGATTTTGGGGGAGAAGTTGGGGGAAATTTTGGAGACTTGAGAGGGGATTTTTGGGAGGAATTTTGGGGAGGGAATTCAGGATTTAGAGGGATTTTTATGGGGATTTTTGGGGGAAATTCAGATTTTTGGGGGTGAATTTTGGGAAGAAAATTCTGTATTTTGGGTGGGATTTTTATGGGGAATTTTTGGATGGAAATTTTGGATTTTTTATGGGGAGTTTTTGGGGAAATTCAAGAATTTCAGAGGAAATTTTAGTGGGAAAATTTGGGATTTTGGGCGGATTTTTATGGTGATTTTGGTGGGAAATTCTGGATTTTGGGAGGATTTTTATGGGAATTTTTTGGGGGAAATTCAAGAATTTTAGGGGAATTTTTAGGTAGGAAATTTGGGAATTTTGGAGAAATTCTTATGGGGATTTTGGTGGGAAATTCAGGATTTTTATGGGGATTTTGGGGGGAAATTCAGGATTTTGGGGGGAATTTTGGGGGAAAATTCAGGATTTTGGGGGATTTTTATGGGGAATTTTTTTGGGAAATTCAAGAATTTTATGGGAATTTTTTGGGAGGAAATTCTGAAATTTAGGGGAATTTTTATGGGGATTTTGGGGGGAAATTCCAGATTTTAGGGGGAATTTTGGGAGGATTTTTATGGGATTTTATTTGGGAAATTGAAGAATTTCAGAGGAATTTTTAGGGAAAATTCTGGATTTTGGGGGATTTTTATGGGAATTTTGGTGGGAAATTCCAGATTTTGGGGGGAATTTTGGGAGGAAATTCTGGATTTTGGGGAGGATTTTTATGGGAATTTTTGGGAAAATTCCAGAATTTTATGGGATTTTTTGGGGAAATTCAGAAATTTTGGGGGATTTTTATGGGGGTTTTGGTGGGAAATTGCAAATTTTTGGGGGAATTTTGGTGGGAAATTCAGGATTTTAGGGGAAATTTTGGGAGGAAATTCTGGATTTGGGAGGATTTTTATGGGAATTTTTTTTGGGAAATTCAAGAATTTCAGAGGAATTTTTAGTGAGAAAATTTGGGATTTTGGGGGGATTTTTATGGTGATTTTGGGAGGAAATTCTGGATTTTAGGGATTTTTTAATGGGGATTTTGCTGGGAATTCAGAATTTTGGAATTTTTTCAGTTGAAATTCCACGAGGTCCCCCCAAAAACCCCCAAAATTTCCCCAAGTTTGGGAGAATTTTGGGGGAAATTGAAGAATTTGGGAGAATTTTGGGGAAATTCAGAAATTTGGGATTTTTATGGGGATTTTGGGGGGAAATTCAGGATTTTAGGGAGATTTTGATGGGGATTTTGGGGGCTGAATTTGGGGGATTTTTATGGGAATTTGGAGGGAAATTCTAGAATTTTAGAGGAATTTTGGGGGATTTTTGGGAGGAAATTTGGGAATTTGGGAGGATTTTTATGGGGATTTTTGGGGGAAATTCAAGAATTTTAGAGTGAATTTTTAGTGGGAAAAATTTGGGATTTTGGGGGGATTTTATGGGGATTTTGGTGGGAAATTTCAGATTTTGGGGGAATTTTGGGGGAAATTCAAGAAATTTGGGGGATTTTTCGGGGAAATTTGAGAATTTGGGGGGATATTTTATGGTGATTTTGGTGGGAAATTCAGGATTTTAGGGGAATTTTGGGAGGAAATTTTGGATTTTGGGGGAGGATTTTTATGGGAGTTTTTTGGGAAATTCAAGAATTTTATGGGGAATTTTTGGGGGAAATTCAGAAATTTAGGGCGGATTTTTAATGGGGGTTTTGGTGGGAAATTGCAAATTTTGGGGGGAATTTTGGTGGGAAATTCAGGATTTTAGGGGAATTTTGGGGGAAATTTTGGGATTTTGGGGGAGGATTTTTATGGGGAATTTTTTTGGGAAATTCAGGAATTTTAGGGGAATTTTTTGGGGGAAATTCAGAAATTTAGGGGGATTTTTATGGGGGATTTTGGTGGGAAATTGCAAATTTTGGGGGGATTTTTATGGGAATTTTTTTGGGAAATTCAAGAATTTTTATGGGAATTTTTGGGGGGAAATTCAGAAATTTTGGGGGATTTTTATGGGGATTTTGGTGGGAAATTCCAGATTTTAGGGGGAATTTTTTTGGGAAATTCAAGAATTTCAGAGGAATTTTTAGTGAGAAAATTTGGGATTTTGGGAGGATTTTTATGGTGATTTTGGGAGGAAATTCTGGATTTTAGGGATTTTTTAATGGGGATTTTGCTGGGAAATTCAGAATTTTGGAATTTTTTTCAGTTGAAATTCCACGAGTTCCCCCAAAAACCCCAAAATTTCCCCTAAGTTTGGGGAGAATTTTGGGGAAATTGAAGAATTTTGGGAGAATTTTGGGGAAATTCAGAAATTTTGGGGGATTTTTATGGGGATTTTGGTGGGAAATTCCAGATTTTAGGGGGAATTTTTTTGGGAAATTCAAGAATTTCAGAGGAATTTTTAGTGGGAAAATTTGTGATTTTGGGTGGATTTTTATGGTGATTTTGGGGGGAAATTCAGGATTTTGGGAGGATTTTTATGGGAATTTTTTTGGGGAAATTCAAGAATTTTAGGGGAATTTTTAGGTAGGAAATTTGGGAATTTTGGAGAAATTCTTATGGGGATTTTGGTGGGAAATTCAAGAATTTCAGAGGAATTTTTAGTGAGAAAATTTGGGATTTTGGGGGGATTTTTATGGTGATTTTGGGAGGAAATTCTGGATTTTGGGGTTATTTTAATGGGGATTTTGCTGGGAATTCAGAATTTTGGAATTTTTTCGGTTGAAATTCCACGAGTTCCCCCCAAAATTTCCCAAAATTTCCCAAATTTCCCCTGCAGCCTCCAACGCCTTCGCCGTGTTGAGCCTGGCCCTGGAGCGGCGCCTGGCGCGGGTAAGCCGCGAGTTTTGGGGTTTTGGGGACCCCCCGTGGGTTTTTGGGGTCCCCCCGTGGATTTTTGGGGACCCCCCACCCCAAATTTTCTCCTCCCGCCGCCAGGGGGCGCTGTCGGAGGGGGCGGGGTCGGCGCTGCACGTCCTGAACCTGCTGAGCATCCTCTGCTTCCCGGCGGGGGTGGTGTTGCTGCTGCCCTCTGTCACCCCGGGTGAGCCCCAAAATATCCCAAAAATATCCTAAATATCCCAAAATATCCCAAAAACCACAAAAAACCGCAAAAAAATCACCCAAAATTCACCCAAAATGCCCCCAAACCCGCTGAGCATCCTCTGCTTCCCGGCGGGGGTGGTGTTATTGCTGCCCTCTGTCACCCCGGGTGAGCCCCAAAATATCCCAAAAATATCCTAAATAACCCAAAATATCCCAAAAACCACAAAAATCCGCAAAAAAATCACCCAAAATTCACCCAAAATCCCCCAAACCCGCTGAGCATCCTCTGCTTCCCGGCGGGGGTGGTGCTGCTGCTGCCTCTGGCACCCCGGGTGAGCCCCAAAATATCCCAAAAATATCCTAAATATCCCAAAATATCCCAAAATATCCCAAAACCCACAAAAATCCGCAAAAAAACCACCCAAAATTCACCCAAAATCATCCCAAACCTGCTGAGCATCCTCTGCTTCCCGGCGGGGGTGGTGCTGCTGCTGCCTCTGGCACCCCGGGTGAGCCAAAAAACACCCCAAAACCACCCCAAAAATATCCTAAATATCCCAAAATAGCGAAAAAACCACAAAAAACCGCCCAAAAATCCCCAAAAATCACCCAAAATCAGCCCAAAACAACCCAAAAACACAAAAAATCCCCCAAAAATCAGCCCAAAATAACCCAAAATAACCCAAAAATGCACAGAATCACCCCAAAATCACCCAAAACCACCTCAAAACCACCACAAAAGAACCCAAAAATCACCCAAAACATCCCAAAATAACCCAAAACATCCCAAAATAACCCAAAAACCACAAAAAACCGCCCCAAAATCCCCAAAAATCACCCAAAATCAGCCCAAAACAACCCAAAAACCACAAAAATCCCCAAAGATCGGCCCGGGATCACCAAAGAGCTGCACAAAGCCCCAAAATCTGCCCAAAGATCTCCATGAAAAGCCCAAATAGCCAAAGAAATCACCCTGGAGACATCCCAAAGATCACCCAAAAACATCCCAAAATAACCCAAAATCCAGAAAAATCCGCCCCAAAATCCCCAAAAATCACGAAATCTCCCAAAATAGCCCCTAAATCACCCAAAAATAACCCAAATTATCCCAACATAATCACTAAATAATCACAAAAATCACCCAAAAATCAACCCCAAAATGTCCCAAAATATCCCAAAATCACCCAAAATAACCCATCATGTCCCAAATTATCCCAAAATAACCCAAAATCATCCAAAAATATCCCAAAATATCCCCAAATCACCCAAAACCATCTAAAAATAACCCAAAATATCCCCAAATATCAAAAATAACCCAAAACATCCCAAAATCACCCAAAAACCACAAAAGGGCCCTTAAAGATCCCCAAAATCACCCTAAAATCATTTCAAAACAACCCAAAAACCACAAAAATCCCCAAAATCAGCCCAGGATCACCAAAACTGCTGAAGCCCCCCAGGATCTGCCCAAGATCTCCCCAAAAAACCCAAATAGCAAAAATCAGCCAGAACATCCCAAAATCCCCAAAACGTCCCAAAGATAACCCAAAATGCAGAAAAATCATTTAAAATCCCCAAGATCACGAAATCTCTAAAATGGCTAAAATCACCCAAAAATAACCCCAAAGTGTCCCAACATGTCGATTCAAATAATCACAAAAATCACCCAAAAATCAACCCCAAAAATATCCCAAAATCACCCAAAATGTCCCAAAGTGTATCCCAAGAATAATCCAAAACCATCCAAAAATGTCCCAAAGATGTCCCAAAATAACCCAAAATGTCCCAAAGATATCCCAGAAATAACCCAAAACCATCCAAAAAATCCCAAAATGTCCCAAAGATATCAAAAATGTCCCTAGGAATGTCCCAAAAGGAACCCAAGATGTCCCAAAGAAATGTCCCAAAGATCACTTTCAGATCGTCCAAAAATCACCCAAAGATGTCGGAATAAAGCCAGATGTTCCAAAATATCCCCAAAATGTCCCCAAAATGTTCCAAAATCACCCGAAAAGTGCCCAAAACAACCCCAAAAGGACCCAAAGTATCCCAGAAATGTCAAGGTTACCCAAAGAAATGTCCCAAAATGACCCAAAGATATCCCAAAGACAACCCAGAATGTCAAGAAATGTCCCAAGATCACTAAAGATACTTAAAGAATGATCGAGGATGTCCCAAAGATCACCCTAGATCATCCAAAGATCACCCTAAAGATGTCTAGATTATCCCAAAATAACCCCAAAATAATGTCCCAAGAATGTCCCAAAATGTCCCAAAAATGGCCCAAAATGTCCCAAAATGTCCCAAGATCACTTGAAGATTGCTCCAAAACAACCCAAAAGGACCCAAGATGTCCCAAAATGTCCCAAAAGATATACACAAAATGTCCCAAAGATCACCCAAAACATCCCAAAATCTCCCAAAGATGTCTAGATTATCCCAAAATAACCCCCAAAGATAATGTCCCAAAATATCCCAAAGATCGTCCAAAGAATCACTTAAAACAACTAAACCATTCCCCAAATCCCCCCAAAATTTCCCCAAATCCCCAAATTCTCTGAGGTTTTCCCCAAATTCCCTAAACCCCCAAATTCCCCAAAATTCCCCAAAGTTCCGTTGTGACCTTTGGGGGTGTCTCAAATTTGGGGTTCAGCCCCGACCCCCAAAATTTTCCCAAAACCCCAAGAATTTCCCCCAAATTCCCCAAACTTTTCTCCAAATCCCCCAAAACCCCAAATCAGGTCCCCAAACTCCCCAAAATTCCCCCAAAACCTCGATTCTCCCCAAAATTCCCCAAATCCCCAAAATTTCCCCAAATCCCCAAATTCTCCCCAAATTTTCCCAAATTCCCTAAACCCCCAAAATTCCCCCAAATTCCCCCAAAATTCCTCCCAAATTCCCCTTGTGACCCCGGGGGTGTCTCAGGGTTGGGGTTCACCCTGACCCCCAAAATTCCTTCAAACCCCCAAAATCCCCAAATTTTCCCCAAATCCCCCTCAAACCCCCAAATTCCCCAAATTTCCCCCAAACTGCTTGAACTCCCCAAATTTCCCCAAAATTTCCCAAATCCCACCTTGGGACCCCCGGTCTCAGATTTGGGGTTCAGCCCTCCCGACCCCAAAATCCTCCCAAACCTCTGAATTCCTTCCAAAATCCCCCAAATTCTCCCCAAATCCCCCCTCAAACCCCCCAAAATCCCCCAAATTTCCCCAAATTTCCCCAAAATTCCCCAAATTCCCCAATTGTGACCCAGGGGTGTCTCAGATTTGGGGTTCAGCCCTCCCTCACCCCCCAAAACCCTGAATTCCCCCAAAATCCCCCAAACCCCTCCAGGACCCCCTGACCCCCAAATTCCCCAATTGTGACCCCCAGGGGGTGTCTCAGATTTGGGGTTCACCCCCTGACCCCCAAATTCCGCGGTGGGGGGTTGTGACCCTCAGGAGGGGTTGTCTCAGATTTGGGCCCCCTGACCCCCAAAATTCGCCCAAATCCACTTGAGTGGGGGGTTGTGACCCCAGGGGGGTACCAGGGGTGTCTCAGATTTGGGGTTCAGGCCCTGAGCCCCAAACCCTCCCAAAACCTCTGAATTCCCCTAAAATCCTCCCAAATCCCCCTCAAACCCCCAAAACCCCCAAATTCCCCCTTGTGACCCCGGGGGTGTCTCAGATTTGGGGTTCACCCCCTGACCCCCAAATTCCCCCTTGTGACCCCGGGGGGGGTGCCGGGGGGTCTCAGATTTAGGGGTTCACCCCTGACCCCCCCAAATCCCACAGTGGGGGGTTGTGACCCTCGGGGAGGGGTGTCTCAGATTTGGGGTTCAGCCCCTGACCCCAAAACCCCAAATCCTCCCCAAACCCCCTAAACTCCCCAAAATTCCCCCAAATTCCCCTCGTGACCCCAGGGGGTACCAGAGGTGTCTCAGGCTTTGGGGTTCACCCTAAACCCCCAAATTCCCGCAGTGGGGGGTTGTGACTACAGCGATACCCAGGGGGTGTCTCAGATTTGGGGTTCACCCCTGACCCCAAAAATCCCGCAGTGGGGGGTTGTGACCCCCAGGGGTGTCTCAGATTTGGGGTTCACCCCTGACCCCCAAATTCCGCAGTGGGGGGTTGTGACTATGGCGGTACCCCAGGGGAGTGTCTCAGATTTGGGGTTCACCCCGACCCCCAAAAATCCCGCAGTGGGGGGTTGTGACCCCAGGGGTGTCTCAGATTTGGGGTTCACCCCTGACCCCCAAAATCCTCCCAAAACCCCTGAATTGCCCCCAAACTCCCCCAAATCCCCCCTCAAACCCCTCCAAGGACCCCCGACCCCCAAATCCCACAGTGGGGGGTTGTGACCTACATGGCGGTACCAGGGGGGTGTCTCAGATTTGGGGTTCACCCCTGACCCCCCAAAATTCGCCCAAATCGCGCAGTGGGGGCCGTGTTCGCCCTGGCCGTGCACACCGTGCTCTTCCTCAAGCTCTTCTCCTTCCACGACGTCAACAAGTGGTGCCGGCAGCAGCGGGGGCGGGGCCGCGCCGCGCCCCCCAAACCGCCCCCGGGGGGCGGGGCAGGTACGGGGGGGGCGGGGCAGGGGCGGGGGGACCCCCCCATCCCCCCAAAATCCGGAATTTGGGGCTCACGGGGTGTCCCCAGCCCGCAGGGCCAACGGCGACGTGGCGCACGGGGAGGTGGCGTACCCGGAGAACCTGACCTACCGCAGTGAGTGTGGGCAAAAAACATACCCAAAATAGCCCAAAATATCCCCAAAACATCCCTAAATTATCCCCAAAATATCCCCAAAATATCCCCAAAATATCTCTGAATTATCCCTGAATTATCCCTAAAATATCTCCTAAAATCCCCAGGAGAACCTGACCTACCGCAGTGAGTGTGGGCAAAAAACATACCCAAAATAACCCAAAATCAGCCCAAAAATATCCCTAAATTATCCCCAAAATATCCCCAAAATATCCCCAAAATATCTCTGAATTATCCCTGAATTATCCCTAAAATATCTCCTAAAATCCCCAGGAGAACCTGACCTACCGCAGTGAGTGTGGGCAAAAAACATACCCAAAATAGCCCAAAATCAGCCCAAAAATATCCCTAAATTATCCCCAAAATATCCCCAAAATATCCCCAAAATATCTCTGAATTATCCCTGAATTATCCCTAAAATATCTCCTAAAATCCCCCAGAGAACCTGACCTACCACAGTGAGTGTGGAAAACACTGTCCTGAAATAGCCCAAAATCTGCCCAAAAATATCCCAAAAATATCCCCAAAATATCTCTGAAATGTCCCTAAATTATCCCCAAAAAATCCCCAAAATATCTCTGAATTATCCCTAAATTATCCCTAAAATATCCCCTAAAATATCCCTGAATTATCCCCAAAATATCCCTGAATTATCCCTAAATTATCCCCAAAATATCCCTGAATTATCCCCAAAATATCCCTGAATTATCCCCAAAATATCCCTGAATTATCCCTAAATTATCCCCAAAATATCCCTGAATTATCCCCAAAATATCCCTGAATTATCCCCAAAATATCCCCAAAATATCTCCTAAAATCCCCAGAGAACCTGACCTACCGCAGTGAGTGTGGAAAAAACTGTCCTAAATAGCCCAAAAATATCCTCAAAAAATCCCCAAAATATCCCCAAAATATCCCCAAAATATCTCTGAAATGTCCCTAAAATATTCCCAAAAAATCCCCAAAATATCCCCTAAAATCCCCAGAGAACCCGACCTACCGCAGTGAGTGTGGAAAAAAACTGTCCTAAATAGCCCAAAATATCCCCAAAACATCCCTAAATTATCCCTAAAATATCCCCAAAAAGTCCCCAAAATATCCCAAAAATAGCCTTAAAATATTCCCAAAAATATCCCCAAAATATCCCAAAATCACCCCAAAAATATTCCAAAAAATCCCAAAAAAATCCCCTAAAATAGCCCAGAATGTCCCAAAAAATCCCCAAAAATATCCCCAAAAAATCCCAAATTATCCCAAAAATAGCCCAAATATATCCCAAAGATATCCCAAAAATAGCTGTAAAATGTTCCCAGAAATGTCCCCAAAATATCCTAAAGACCACCCCAAAGAAAGTATCCCCAAAGAATGTCCCAAAAAGGCCCAAAGAATGGCCCAAAAATGTCCTAAATCACTCCAAAATGTCCCCAAAAGATCCCCAAAGAGGTGTCCCAAAAGATATCCCAAAAGGCCAAAAGGATCTCCCAGAAATGTCCCAAAAAGATCTCAGGTGTCCCAAAGATGATCCCAAATGTGATCCCAGAGAATGTCTCAAGGTGTCCCAGGGAAATGTCAAAAGATCCCAGAATATCATAGAATATCCCCAAAAGTCCCCAAGGATATCCCAAAATGTTCCTAAAGATGTCGATAGATGTGTCCCAAAGATGTCCCCAAAAGATCCCAAAAGATCCCAAAGATGTCCCAAAAGGGTCCCCAAAGATATCCCAAAAATGGCCTAAAAATGTTCCCAAAATGTCACGAAAAGCACTGAAATGTCCCAGAATGTCCCAAAGATATCTCAAAAATCCCAAAGATAATCCCCAAAGATCCTAAAGATCCCAAATTATCCCAGAATTCCTCCCAAATCCCTCCTGGGGCCTCTGTGGGGTGCTTGGGGGATTTTGGGGCTTTTGTGATTTTTGGGACTTTGGGGAGTTTTTTGAGGATTTTGGGATTTTAGGGATTTTTAGGGATTTTTTAATTTTTGGGGAGTTTTTGGGATTTTTGAGGGATTTCAGGGAATTTTTTGAGTTTTGGGATTTTTTGAGGACTGTTTTTGGGGGCTGGTTTAGGCTGGTTTTGGGGGATTTGGAGGATTTTTAGGGACTTTAAGGTTTTTGGGGGGATTTTGGTTTTGGGGTTTTTTGGGGGGTTCCTGATATTTTGGGATTTTTGGGAGTAGTTTAGCGATTTTTAGAGAGCTTTGAGGGGATTTTTAAGAGAGCATTGGGGATTTTTGAGTATTTTGGGGGGTTTATTCTGGGGGGATATTTTGTGCTATTTTTAGGATATTTTGGGGCTATTTTTGGGGTATTTTTGGGATATTTTGGGGCTGATTTTTGGGATATTTGAGGGATATTTTTGTGCTATTTTTAGGTTATTTTAAGGCTATTTTGGGGCTATTTTTAGGATATATTTGGGCTATTTTTGTGCTATTTTGGGGATATTTTTAGGATAATTTGCGGCTATTTTGGGGCTATTTTTGGGATATTTTGGGGATATTTTTAGGATAATTTGGGGCTATTTTTAGGATATTTTTAGAATAATTTTGGGCTGGTTTTGGGGTGATTTTTATGCTGTTTTGGGGGTATTTTTAAGATAATTTGGGGATATTTTGGGACTATTTTTGGGGTATTTTGGGCAGATTTTTAGGATATTTTTGGGGATCTTTTGGGCTATTTTGGGGCTATTTTTGGGCTATTTTAGGATATTTTTAGGATATTTTTGAGCTGGTTTTGGGGTGATTTTTATGCTATTTTGGGGGTATTTTTAGGATAATTTGGAGATAATTTGGGGCTATTTTTGGGCTGTTTTGGGGATATTTTTAGGATAATTTGGGGCTATTTTTGGGCTGTTTTTAGGATAATTTGGGGCAATTTTTGGGCTGTTTTGGGGATATTTTTAGGATAATTTGGGCTATTTTGGGGCTGGCTTTGGGCTATTTTTAGGAGAATTTGGAGATAATTTGGGGCTATTTTTGGGCTATTTTTGAGCTGTTTTTAGGATAATTTGGGGCTATTTTTGGGCTGGTTTTAGGATAATTTGAGGCAATTTTTTTGCTATTTTGGGGATATTTTTAGGATAATTTGGGGCTATTTTTGGGCTATTTTGGGGCTGGTTTTGGGGTGATTTTTGTGCTATTTTGGGGGTAATTTTAGGATAATTTGGGGCTATTTTGGGGCTGTTTTTGGGGTGATTTTTATGCTATTTTGGGGATATTTTTAGGATAATTTGTGGATATTTTTTTGGCTATTTTTGGGCTATTTTTGGGCTGTTTTGGGGGTGATTTTTATGCTATTTTGGGGGTATTTTTAGGATATTTTGAGGCTATTTTTGGGATATATTTGGGCTATTTTTGTGCTATTTTGGGGATATGTTTAGGATAATTTGGGGATATTTTGAGAATATTTTTGGGCTATTTTGGGGTGATTTTTGGGATATTTTTGGGATATTGGGATATTTTGGGGGCTACTTTTGAGATATTTTGGGATATTTGGGGGATATTTTTGTGCTATTTTGGGGATATTTTTAGGATAATTTGGGGATATTTTGAGGATATTTTTGGGCTATTTTTAGGATAATTTTGGGATATTTTTAGGGATGTTTTGGGCTATTTTGGGGCTGCTTTTGGGGTGATTTTGTGCTATTTTTGGGGTATTTTAGGGCTGATTTTTGGGATTATTAGGGGATTTTTTGGAATATTTTTGGAATATTTTTGGGATATTTTTGGGATATTTTTAGGATTATTTGGGGGATATTTTGGGGCTATTTTTAGGATATTTTAAGGATATTTTGGGGGTATTTTTGGGGTATTTTGGGGCTGATTTTTGGGATATTTGAGAGATATTTTTGTGCTATTTTTAGGATATTTTTAGGATATTTTGGGGCTATTTTTGGGATATATTTGGGCTATTTTTGGGCTATTTTGGGGCTATTTTGGGGCTGGTTTTGGGGTGATTTTTGTGCTATTTTGGGGGTAATTTTAGGATAATTTGGGGCTATTTTGGGGCTGTTTTTGGGGTGATTTTTGTGCTATTTTGGGGATATTTTTAGGATTTTTTGGGGATGTTTTGGGCTATTTTGGGGCTGGTTTTGGGGTGATTTTTATGCTATTTTGGGATAATTTTGGGCTATTTTTGGGGCTGGTTTTGGGCTGTTTTTGGGATAATTTTGGGCTATTTTTGGGGCTGTTTTGGGGCTGTTTTTAGGATATTTTGTGGCTATTTTTGGCTATTTTGGGGCTGCTTTTGGTGTGGTTTTTATGCTATTTTGGGGATATTTTTCGGATAATTTTGGGATATTTTTGGGGATGTTTTGGGCTGTTTTTAGGATAATTTGGGGCTGTTTTTGGGGTGTTTTTGGGGTGCCTGACCCCCCCGCCCCCCCAGACCTGTACTATTTCCTGCTGGCCCCCACGCTGTGCTACGAGCTCAACTTCCCGCGCTCGCCCCGCCGGAGGAAGCGATTCCTGCTGCGGCGGCTCTGCGAGATGGTGGGGGCGGGGCCGGGATCTGGGGGGAAATTTAGGGGGATTTGGGGGATTCAGGGGTCATAAAAGGGGAAATTTGGGGGGATTTGGGGTCATAAAGGGGGAAATTTGGGGGAGATTTGGGGTCATAAAGGGGAAATTTAGGGGAGATTTGGGGGTCATAAAGGGGAATTTGGGAGATTTAGGGGTCATAAAGGGGGAATGTTGGGGGGATTTGGGGGGGGATTTAAGGGGGAATTTTTGGGGGATTTTTGGGGGTTTTGAGGGGAGATTTAGGGGGGATTTTTGGGGGGAGTTTAGGGGGATTTAGGGGTCATAAAAAGGGGAAATTTAGGGGGATTTGGGGGGATTTAAGGGGGAAATCTGGGGTCATAAAGGGGGAATTTTGGGGCGTTTGGGGGATTTAATTGAGGGTTTGGGGGGTTTGGGGGGATTTAAGGGGGGGAATTTAGGGGGATTTGGGGGGGAGTCTTTGGGGGTTGGGGGGAAATTTTGGGGTTTTGGGGGGGATTTGGGGGGATTTAGTGGGGGTTTGGGGGGATTTGGGGGGATTTGGGGGGGGGATTTAAAGGGGGAAATTCAGGGGGGATTTTTGGGGTTTGAGGGGGAAATTTAGGGGAGGTTCAGGAGTTCAGGGGTCATAAAGGGGGGTTGGGGGTTAAGGGAAATTTGGGGGGATTTTTGGGGGTTTGAGGGGAGATTTGGGGGGTTTAGGGGTCATAAAGGGGGATTTGGGGGATTTGGGGGAGTTTAAGGGGGAATTTGGGGGGATTTTTGGGGTTTGAGGGGAGATTTTGGGTTTTTGGGGGGGATTGGGGGTCATTAAAGGGGGATTTGGGGGGATTTGGGGATTTTTGGGGGAATTTTGGGGTGTTTGAGGGGGATTTGGGGGAGTTTGGGGGAGTCTTTGGGGGATTTGGGGGGATTTTGGGGTTTTGGGGGGGGATTTTGGGGATTTGGGGGTCATAAAGAAGAGTTGGGGGAATTTTGGGGGATTTAGAGTGGGGGTTTGGGGGATTTGGGGGGATTTAAGGGGAGATTTTGGGGGATTTTTGGGGGTTTGGGGGAAGATTTTGGGGAGATTTGGGTGGGATTTTTGGGGGTTTTGCTAGGGGGCTTTGGGGGCGATTTGGGGGGAATTTTGGGAGATTTGGGGGATTTTGGGGGGATTTTGGGGTTTTTTGGGAGTTTTGGGGAGATTTGGGGGTCATAAATGGGGGAATTTTGGAGGATTTTGGGGGAATTTTGGGGGGATTTAGGGGGGGGGTTTGAGGGGGGATTTTTGGCGTTTGGGGGGATTAAAGGGGAAATTTTGGGGGGATTTGGGGGGAATTTGAGGGATTTTGGGTTTTGGGGGGAAATTTTGGGGGATTTTGGGGAATTTTGGGGATTTTTGGGGGTTTGGGGGAGATTTTGGGGGGGAGTTTAGAAATTTTGGGGAGGTTTGGGGGGTTTTGGGGTTTTTGGGGGATTTTTGGAGGATTTGGGAGAATTTTTGGGGGAGAATTTTTGGGTTATCAAGGGGGAGTTTTGGGAATTTTTAGGAGGGTTTTGGGAGGATGTTTGGGGGATTTTGGGGGAAATTTGGGGGAATTTTGGGGGAATTTGGGGTTTTGGGGGGAATTTTGGGGGATTTGGGGCAAACTTTAGAAATCTGGGGGTGAGATTTTGGGGGTTGAATTTGGGGAAATTTGGGGAATTTGGGGTGGGATTTTGGGGGATTTGGGAGAAATTTGGGGGAATTTTTGGGGAAATCAGGATTTGGGGTGAGAAATTTTTGGGTTTTTGGGGGAATTTTGGGGGAATTTGGGGAAATTTAGGGGTTTTTGGGGGGATTTTTGGGGGGATTTTTGGGGGAAATTTGGGGTTTTGGGGGGAATTTGGGGAGGGGTCTCCACAATTGGGGGAAAGAATTTTAAGAAAATTTTGGGGTGTCCTTGAAATGATCCAAAAATTCCCAAAATTTCCCAAAAATTCCCAAAATTTCCCAAATTTTCCTTCCAGCTGTTCTTCATCCAGCTGCTGGTGGGGCTGATCCAGCAGGTAAATTTGGGGAGGGGGATTTTGGGGACCCCACCCCCAATTTTGGGGGGTCCCTGAGGGGAATTTGGGGATTTTTGGGGTTTTTTTGGGGGGATATTTGGGGAATTTTGGGGGATTTTGGGGTTTTTTGGCAGATTTTTTGGGGATTTTTTTGGATTTTTTTTTATTTTTTGGGGAAATTTTTGGGGATTTTGGGAATTTTTGGGGTCCCAGTTGGGATTTTTTGGGGGATTTTTGAGATTTTTTGGGGGGTTTGGGGTTTTTGGGGGGATTTTTTTCTGTTTTTAGGGGATTTTTTGGGGATTTTTGGGATTTTTGGGGGAATTTTTGGGGGTTTTGGGGTCCTGATTGGGACTTTTTGGGGATTTTTGGGGATTTTTGGGATTTTTTGGGGGGATTTTTGGGGGCCCCCAGTTGGGATTTTTGGATTTTTTGGGATTTTTGGGGTTTTTGGGATTTTTTAGAGGGAGTTTCGGGATTTTTTGGGGTCTCAGTTGGGATTTTTTGGGATTTTTTTGGGATTTTTTAAAATTTTTTGGGATTTTTTTTTGGGATTTTTGGGATTTTTTTGGGGATTTTTGGTGTTTTTGGGCTTTTTGGGGGTCCCAGTTGGGATTTTTTGGGGAATTTTTGGGGGTTTTTTGGGGTCCTGATTGGGATTTTTTGGGGATTTTGGGGGGTTTTTTGGATTTTTTTGGGGATTTTTGGGATTTTTGGGTTCCCAGTTGGGATTTTTTTGGATTTTTGGGGATTTTGGGGGAGTTTTGGGGGATTTTTTAGGGGGATTTTTTGGGATTTTTTTAGGGGGATTTTGGGATTTTTGGGGTCTCAGTTGGGATTTTTTGGGATTTTTTGGGATTTTTAAAATTTTTTGGGGTTTTTTTTGGGATTTTTGGGGGATTTTTGGTGTTTTGGGCTTTTTGGGGGTCCCCAGTTGGGATTTTTGGGGGATCTTTGGGGATTTTGGGGGATTTTTCATTCCCTGTTGGGATTTTTTGGGGGATTTTTGGAGATTTTTTTGGGGAATTTTTGGGATTTTTTGGGATTTTTGGGGGATATTTGGGGATTTTTGGGGGGATTTTTTCTGTTTTTAGGGGGGTTTTATTGGGATTTTTTTGGGAGATTTTTGGGGGGTTTTTGGGTCTCCGTTGGGATTTTTAGGGGTTTTCTTTGGAATTTTTTGGGGGGATCTTTGGGGATTTTTGGGGGATTTTTGGGGATATTTTTTGGGGATTTTTTGGGGGATTTTTGGGGGATTTTTGGGGGATTTTTGGGGATTTTTTAGGGTTTTTTGGGGGATTTTTTAGGGGGATTTTTGGTGGGTTTGGGATGTTTTTGGGGGTCCCAGTTGGGATTTTTGGGGATTTGGGATTTTTCTGTTTTTAGGGGGTTTTTCGGGATTTTTTTGAGGATTTTTTGGGATTTTTTGGGCAATTTTTGGGCTTTTTTTTGGGTCCCTGTTGGGATTTTTTGGGGGGGAACTTTTGGGGGTTTTTGGGGGATTTTTGGGGGATTTTTTGGGGGATTTTTTGGGGGGATTTTTGGGGATATTTTTTGGGATTTTTTGAGGGATTTTTGAGATTTTTTGGGGGGATTTTTTGGGGATTTTTGGGATTTTTTGGGATATTTTTTGGTGGTTTTGGTGTTT
The DNA here is from genome assembly GCA_034336665.1 of Luscinia megarhynchos. Taxonomy (NCBI): domain Eukaryota; kingdom Metazoa; phylum Chordata; class Aves; order Passeriformes; family Muscicapidae; genus Luscinia; species Luscinia megarhynchos. The sequence goes on along the minus strand of JAPFBE010000037.1, from coordinate 1,392,458 downwards.
TTGGGTTTTTGGGATTTTTGGGGGTTTTGGGGGATTTTTGGGGATTTTTGGTGTTTTGGGATTTTTAGGGCCCAAGTTGGGGGGTTTTTTAGGGTTTTTGGGGGGATTTTGGGGGGATTTTTGGGGGATATCTTTGGGTGGTTTGGGGGTGGTTTTTGGGGTTTTTGGGATTTTTGGGCTCCCCCAAATTGACCCCCCATATTTTTGGCAGTGGATGGTTCCCACGATCCAGAATTCCATGAAACCCTTCAGGGTGAGTGAGAGACCCCTCCCCAAATTCCCCAAAAAATCCCAAATTCCCCCAAAAAATCCCAAATTTCCTTTTAAAATCCCCTAAAAATCCCAAATCATTCCCAAAATCCCCAAAAGTCCCAAATTCCCCAAAAAAATCCCAAATCATCCCAAAATCCCCAAAAAATCCCAAATTACCCCAAAAATCCCCCAAAAATTTCCCAAAATCCCCCAAAATCCCCAAAAATCCTAATTACCCTAAAAATCCCAAATCATCCCCCAAAATCCCCCAAAAAATCCCAAATTATCCCCAAAATCCCAAATTCCCCCAAAAATCCCAAATTATTCCCAAAATCCCCCAAAAAATTCCAAATTACCCCAAAAAATCCCAAATTACCCCAAAAAATCCCAAATTTCCTTTAAAATCCCCTAAAAATCCCAAATCATTCCCAAAATCCCCCAAAAATTCCAAATTACCCCAAAAATCCTAAATCATTCCCAAAATCCCCAAAAATCCCAAATCATCCCCAAATTCCCCAAAAATCCCAAATTATTCCCAAAATCCCCCAAAAAACTCAAATGATTCCCAAAAATCCCCCTAAGAATCCCAAATTTCCCAAAAAATCTCCCAAAAAATCCCAAATCATCCCCAAAATCCCAAATTATTCCCAAAATCCCCCTAAAAATCCCAAATTTCCCCAAAAATCCCCAAATCATCCCCAAAATCCCCCAACAAGTCCCAAATTACCCCAAAAATCCCAAATTATTCCCAAAATCCCCCAAAATCCCAAATTCCCCAAATTTCCCCAAAATCCCCAAATTTACCCAAATTTTCCCAAATTTCCCCAAATTCCCCAAAATTTCCCCAAATTTTCCCCAAATTTCCCCAAAATTCTAGGTACCCTAAATTTCCCCCAAATTTCCCCAAAATCCCCAAATTCCCCAAATTTTCCCCAAATTTCCCCAAATTCCCCCAAATTTCCCCAAATTTTCCCCAAATTTCCCCAAATTCCCCAAATTTCCCCAAATTTTCCCCAAATTTTAAAATCCCCCAAATTTCCCCAAAATCCCCTAAAATCCCCAAATTTCCCCAAAATTCCTCCCAAACCCCAAAATCCTCCCCCCAAAACCCAAAATTTCCCCCAAAAATTTCCCCAAAATTCAAAATTTCCCCAAAATTTCCCCCAAAATTTCCCCCAAAATTCCCAATTTCTCCCCAAATTTTCCCCAAAATTTTCCCCAAATTTTCCCAAATTTCCTCAAATTCCCAAATTTTCCCCAAATTTTCCCCAAAATGCTCCCAAATTTCCCCAAATTTTCCCCAAATTTCTAAATTTTCCCCAAATTTCCCCAAATTTCTAAATTTCCCAAAATTTTTCCCCAAAATTTCCCCAAAATTTCCCAAATTTTTCCCTAATTTCCCCAAATTTTCCCAAATTTCCCCAAAATTTTCCCCAAATTTCCCCAAAATGCCCCTAAATTTCCCCAAATTCCCAAATTTTCTCCCAAATTTTCCCCAAATTTCCCAAATTTTCCCCAAATTCCCCAAATTTCCCCCAAAATCCCCAAATTTTCCCCAAATTTCCCCAAATTTTCTCCAAATTCCCTCAAATTCCCTAAATTTCCCCAAATTTCCCAAATTCCCCCAAATTTTCTCCCCAAATTCCCTAAATTTTCTCCCAAATTTCCCCAAATTTTCCCCAAATTTTTCCCCAAATTTCCCCAAATTTCCCCAAATTTCCCCAAATTTCCCTAAAATTTCCCAAATTCCCCAAATTTTTCTCCCAAATTTCCCCAAATTTTCCCAAATTTCCCCAAAATTTCCCCAAATTTCCCTAAAATTTTTCCCCAAATTTCCCAAATTTCCCAAATTTTTCCCTAATTTCCCAAATTTCCCAAATTTTCCCCAAATTTCCCCAAAACTCTAAATTTCCCTAAATTTCCCCAAAATCCCCCAAATTTTCCCCAAATTTCCCCAAAATTCCTCCCAAACCCCAAAATCCTCCCCCAAAACCCCAAATTTCCCCAAAATTTCCCCCAAAATTCCCAATTTCTCCCAAAATTTCTCCCAAATTCCCCAAATTTTCCCCAAATTTCCCCAAGTTTTCCCCAAAATCCCCCAAATTTCCCCAAATTTTCCCCAAAATCCCCAAAGTTCCCCAAATTTCCCCAAGATCCCAAATTTTTCCCCAAATTTCCCCAAATTTCCCCCAAATTTTCCCCAAATTTCCCAAATTTTCCCCAAATTTCCCCAAATTTTCCCAAATTCCCAAATTTCCCAAAATCCCAAATTTTCCCCAAATTTCCCCAAATTTTCCCCAAATTTCCCAAATTTTTCCCAAATTTCCCCAAATTCCCCCAAATTTTCTCCCAAATTTTCCCCAAATTTCCCAAAATTTTCCCCAAATTCCCCAAATTTCCCCCAAAAATCCCAAATTTTCCCCAAATTTCCCCAAATTTTCTCCCAAATTCCCTCAAATTCCCCAAATTTCCCCCAAATTTCCCCCAAATTTTCCCAAATTTCCCCAAATTTTCCCCAAATTTCCCCAAATCTCCCCAAATTCCCCAAATTCCCAACCCCCAATCCCTGCTCTCTCCCCAGGACATGGATTATTCCCGGATCATCGAGAGGCTGCTGAAGCTCGCTGTGAGTCACCCAAAATCCAGCCCAAAATAGCCCAAAACACCCCAAAATATCCCAAAATCCATCCCAGAATATCCAAAATATCCCAAAGTATCCAAAAATAGCCCAAAATAGCCCAAAATCCATCCCAAAACATCCCAGAATATCCCAAAATCCATCCCAGAATATCCCAGAATATCCAAAATATCCCAAAGTATCCAAAAATAGCCCAAAAACATCCCAAAATATCCCAAAATACATCCCAGAATATCCCAGGATATCCAAAATATCCCAAAATAGCCCAAAAAATCCCAAAAACATCCCAAAATATCCCAAAATACATCCCAGAATATCCCAAAATCCATCCCAGAATATCCCAGAGTATCCTAAAGTCTCCCAAAATAGCCCAAAATATCCCAAAAGCATCCCAAAGTATCCCAAAATCCATCCCATAATATCCCAAAATCCATCCCAAAACATCCCAGAACATCCAAAATATCCCAAAATATCCAAATTGTCCCAAAATAGCCCAAAATATCCCAGAATATCCCAAAATCCATCCCAAAATATCCCAAATAACCCAAAATGTCCCAAAATGCCCCCAAATCCATCCCATAATATCCCAAAATATTCCAAAATATCCAGAAATATCCAAAATATCCCAAAAATGTCCGAAATGTCCCAAAATAGCCCAAAATAGCCCAAAATCCATCCCATAATATCCCAAAATAGCCCAAAATATCCAAAATATCCCAAAAATATCCCAAAAATGTCCAAAAACATCCCAAAATATTCCAAAATAACCCAAAATGTCCCAAAATATCCCAAAATAGCCCAAAAATATTGCAAAATATTCCAAAATAAACATCCCAAAATATCCCAGAATATCCCAAAATATCCCAAAATATCCCAAAAATGTCCAAAATGTCCCAAAATAACCCAAAATATCCCAAAATCCATCCCATAATATCCCAAAGTAGCCCAGAGACATCCCAAAATATCCCAGAATATTCAAAAATATCCCAAAATATCCAAGTTGTCCCAAAATAGCCCAAAATATTCCAAAATACATCCCAGAATATCCCAAAATAAACCAAAATATCCTAAAATATCCCAAAATATTCGAAAATAATCCAAAATATCCAAAATGTCCCAAAATATCCCAAAAAATCCCAAAATATCCCAAAATATCCCAAAATGTTCCAAAATATCCCCAAATCCATCCCATAATATCCCAAAAATATCCCAAAAATGTCCAAAAACATCCCAAAATATTCCAAAATAACCCAAAATGTCCCAAAATATCCCAAAATAGCCCAAAAATATTGCAAAACATTCCAAAATAAAAATCCCAAAATAACCCAAAATATCCCAAAATCCATCCCATAATATCCCAAACTAGCCCAGAAACATCCCAAAATATCCCAAAATATCCAAAAATATCCAAAAAAATCCCAAATTATCAAAAAATATCCCCAAAATATCCCAAAATATCCCAAAAAATCCCCAAAATATCCCAAAAAATCCAAAAAAACCCCAAAATCCCCCAAAATATCCCAAAATCCACCCAAACCCCCCTGAGGGATTCCAAAATTCAACTTTTCACCCCAAATGATCCCAAAATTCCCAAAAATTCCCAAAAAATCCCCAAAATTTTCCTGAAATTCCCCAAAATTTTCCCAAAAATCCCCAAAATCCCCAAAATTTTCCTGAAATTCCCCAAAAATCCCCCTAAAAATCCCCAAAATTTTCCCAAAATCCCCAAAAATTCCCCCAAAAATCCCAAAAATTCCCCCCAAATATCCCCCTGTGGGACCCCAAAATTTGATTTTTCACCCCAAAAATGCCCCAAAAAATCCCCCTAAAAATTCCACTTTTCACCCCAAATCCCCCCAAAAATCCCCCAAAATTCACCCAAAATTTTCCCAAAAAACCCCAAAAAATCCCCCCAAAAATCCCCTAGAAAATTGTAAAAATTCCCCAAAAATCCCCAAAAATCAAAAAAAGTCCCAAAAGAATCCCCCAAAAAAACCCCAAAAAATCCTCAAAAATCCCCCAAAATCCGCTGAAAATTTTCCCGAAATTCCCCCAAAAATTCCCCAAAAATCCCAAAAAAACCCCAAAAAATCCTCCAAAAATCCCCTAAAAAATTCTAAAAATCCCCCAAAAATTCCCCCAAAATGGCCCCAAAACCCCCAAAAAATCCCAAAAAATCCCCAAAAATCCCCAAAAATCCCAAATTTTCCCAAATTTCCCTTTTTCCCCCAAAAAGGTTCCCAACCACCTGATCTGGCTGATTTTCTTCTCAGAAAATCCCCAAAAAATCCCCAAAAAATCCACCAAAAATCCCAAAAAACCCCAAAAAAATCTTCCAAAAATCCCCTAAAAAATTCTAAAAATCCCCCAAAAATTCCCCAAAAACTCCCCAAAAATTTTGAAAAATCCCCCAAAAATCCCCCAAAAATCACCCAAAATTTTCCTAAATAAACCCCAAAAATCCCCCAAAATCCACCAAAAATTCCCCAAAAATCCCAAAAAAACCCCAAAAAAATCCCCAAAAAATCCCAAAAGATCCCCAAAATTTCCCAAAAACTCCCCTAAAATTCCCAAATTTTCCCAAAATTTGCATTTTTCCCCCCAAAAAAGGTTCCCAACCACCTGATCTGGCTGATTTTCTTCTCAGAAAATCCCAAAAAAATCCCAAAAAATCCCCAAAAATATCCAAAAAATCCCCCAAAAATCACCCAAAATTTTCCCAAAAAACCCCCCCAAAAATCCCCCAAAATTCACCCAAAATTTTCCCAAAATCCCCCCAAAAATTCCCCAAAAATCCCAAAAAAACCCAAAAAAAATCCCCAAAAATTCCCAAAAAATTCCCAAAATTTCCCAAAAAATCCCCTAAAATCCCAAATTTTCCCAAAATTTGCATTTTTCCCCCAAAAAAAGGTTCCCAACCACCTGATCTGGCTGATTTTCTTCTCAGAAAATCCCAAAAAACACCCCGAAAAATCCCCCTAAAAGTCTCCCAAAAATCCTCCAAAAAATCCTTAAAAATCCCCCAAAAATGAAAAAAATAATCCCCAAAAATGCCCAAAAAATCCCATTAAAAAATCCCCTAAAAATCTCCAAAAAATCCCCCAAGATCCCCCAAAAAATCCCCCCAAAATTCCACTTTTCACCCCAAATCTCCCCAAAAATCCCCCCCAAAAAGCCAAAAACCAAAAAATCCTCCCCCAAAAACAAATAAACCAAAATCAAAAAACCCCCCAAAACCCCCCAAAAATTTTCCCAAAAATCCCCCAAAAATCCCCCAAAAATCCCCCAAAAATCCCCAAAAATCCAAAAATTATCCCCAAAAATCCCCAAAAAAATCCCCCTAAAAAATCCTCAAAAATCTCCTAAAAAATTCTAAAAATCCCCCAAAAATCCAAAAAAATCCCAAAAAATGCCCAAAAATCCCCCAAAAATCCCCAAAAATATCCAAAAAATCCCCCCAAAAATCCCCCAAAATTCCCCAAAATTTTCCCAAAAATCCCCCAAAAATTCCCCAAAAATTCCAAAAAAATCCCCCAAAAAATCCCAAAAAATCCCCAAAAATCCCAAAAGATCCCCCCAAAAATTCTAAAAATCCCAAAAATTCCCCAAAATCCCCCAAAAATCCTCAAAAATATCCAGAAAATCTCCCAAAAATCACCCAAAATTCCCCAAAATTTTCCCAAAATCCCCCAAAAATCCCCCAAAAATTCCCCAAAAATTCCAAAAAAACCCCAAAAAATCCTCCAAAAATCCCCTAAAAAATTCTAAAAATCCCCCCAAAATTCCCCAAAATGGCCCCAAAACCCCCCAAAAAAATCCCCAAAAAAATCCCCAAAAATCCCAAATTTTCCCAAAATTTGCATTTTTCCCCCAAAAAAAGGTTCCCAACCACCTGATCTGGCTGATTTTCTTCTCATAAAATCCCCCAAAAATCCCAAAAAAATCCTCAAAAATCCCAAAAAAACCCCAAAAAATCCCCAAAAAATCCCCAAAAATCCCCAAAATTCCCGAATTTTCCCAAAATTTGCATTTTTTGCCCCAAAAAGGTTCCCAACCACCTGATCTGGCTGATTTTCTTCTCATAAAACCCCCAAAAAGTCCTCAAAAATCCACCAAAAATTCCCCAAAAATCCCAAAAAAAACCCCAAAAAACCCCAAAAAAATTCCAAAAAATTCCCAAAATTTCCCAAAAAATTCCCCAAAAATCCCAAATTTTCCCAAAATTTGCATTTTTTCCCCCAAAAAAGGTTCCCAACCCCCTGATCTGGCTGATTTTCTTCTCATAAAATCCCCCAAAAATTCCCCAAATTCCCCAAAAATCCCCAAAAACCCAAAAAAATCCCCTAAAAATTCCCCAAAAATCCCCAAAAATTCCCCAAAAATCCCCAAAATTTCCCCAAATTTCCCCAAAATTTGCATTTTTCCCCCAAAAAAAGGTTCCCAACCACCTGATCTGGCTGATTTTCTTCTCAGAAAATCCCCAAAACTGCTCAAAAAATCCCCAAAAATCGCAAAAAAACCCAAAAAAAATCCACCAAAAATCCCCAAAATTTCCCAAAAAATCCCCTAAAAATCCCAAATTTTCCCAAAATTTTCTCTTTTTCCCCCAAAAAGGTTCCCAACCACCTGATCTGGCTGATTTTCTTCTCAGAAAATCCCAAAAAAATCCCAAAAAATCCCCAAAAATATCAAAAAATCCCCCAAAAATCCCCCAAAAATCACCCAAAATTTTTCCCAAAAACCCCCCAAAATTCCCCCAAAATTTTCCCATAATCCCCAAAAATTCCCCAAAAAATCCCAAAAAAACCCAAAAAACCCCCAAAAAATTCCAAAAAATTCCCAAAATTTCCCAAAAAATCCCTAAAGTTCCCAAATTTTCCCCAAAATTTGCATTTTTTACTGCCCAAAAGGTTCCCAACCACCTGACCTGGCTGATTTTCTTCTCATAAAATCCCCAAAACTCCTCAAAAAATTGCAAAAAAATCCCCAAAAATTCCCCAAAATCCCAAAAGATCCCCCCAAAAAATTCTAAAAATCCAAAAAAATTCCCCAAAAATCCCTCCAAAAAATCCTCAAAAATATCCAGAAAATCTCCCAAAAAATCACCCAAAAATTCCCCCAAAATTTTCCCCAAAAATCCCCCAAAATTCCCCAAAAATCCCAAAAAAATCCCAAAAATCCCCCCAAAAATCCCCCAAAATTCCCCAAAATTTTCCCAAAATCCCCCAAAAATCCCAAAAAAATCTCCAAAAAATCCCAAAAAATCCCCCAAAAATCCCCAAAATTTTTCCCATAATCCCCCAAAAATTCCCCAAAAATCCCAAAAACCCCAAAAAACCCCAAAAGAATTCCAAAAAATTCCCAAAATTTCCCAAAAAATCCCCTAAAATTCCCAAATTTTCCCAAAATTTGCATTTTTTGCCCCAAAAAAGGTTTCCAACCACCTGATCTGGCTGATTTTCTTCTCATAAAATCCCCCAAAAATCCCCAAAACATCCCCAAAAACTCCCCCAAAATCAAAAAAACCCCCAAAAAATTCCCAAAAAATCCCAAAAAGCCCCCCAAAAAATCCTCAAAAATCCCCCAAAATTCCCCCAAAATTTTCCCAAAAATCCCCCAAAAATTCCCCAAAAATCCCAAAAAATCCCAAAAATCCCCCAAAAATCCCCCAAAATTCCCCCAAAATTTTCCCAAAATCCCCCAGAAAATTCAAAAAAATCTCCAAAAAAATCCCAAAAAATCCCCCAAAAATCCCCAAAATTTTCCCATAATCCCCCAAAAAATTCCCCCAAAAATCCCAAAAAAAACCCCAAAAAACCCCCAAAAATTCCCAAAAATTCCCCAAAAATCCCAAATTTTCCCAAAATTTGCATTTTTCCCAAAAAGGTTCCCAACCCCCTGATCTGGCTGATTTTTCTTCTCATAAAATCCCCCAAAATCCCCAAAAATCCTCAAAAATCCCAAAAAACCCCAAAAATCCCCAAAAATCCCCAAAAATCCCCAAAAATCCCCAAAAATTTCCCCAAATTTCCCCAAAATTTGCATTTTTCCCCCAAAAAAGGTTCCCAACCACCTGATCTGACTGATTTCCTTCTCAGAAAATCCCCAAAACTGCTCAAAAAATCCACCAAAAATCCCAAAAAACCCAAAAAAAATCCACCAAAAATCCCAAAAAATCCCCAAAATTTCCCAAAAAATCCCCTAAAAATCCCAAATTTTCCCAAAATTTTCTCTTTTTCCCCCAAAAAGGTTCCCAACCACCTGATCTGGCTGATTTTCTTCTCAGAAAATCCCAAAAAAATCCCAAAAAATCCCCAAAAATATCCAAAAAATCCCCCAAAAATCCCCCAAAAAATCACCCAAAATTTTCCCAAAAAAACCCCCCAAAAATCCCCAAAAATCCCCCAAAAATTCCCCCAAAATTTTCCCAAAATCCCCCAAAAAATCCCAAAAAATCTCCAAAAAAATCCCAAAAAATCCCCCCAAAAATCCCCAAAATTTTCCCATAATCCCCCAAAAATTCCCCAAAAATCCCAAAAAAAACCCCAAAAAACCCCCAAAAAATTCCAAAAAATTCCCAAAATTTCCCAAAAAATCCCCTAAAGTTCCCAAATTTCCCCAAAATTTGCATTTTTTGCCCAAAAAGGTTCCCAACCACCTGACCTGGCTGATTTTCTTCTCATAAAATCCCCAAAACTCCTCAAAAAATTGCAAAAAAATCCCCAAAAACTCCCCCAAAAATCCCAAAAAAAATCCCCAAAAAAAATCCCAAAAAATCCCCCAAAATCCCAAAAAGATCCCCCCAAAAAATTCTAAAAATCCAAAAAAATTCCCCAGAATCCCCCCAAAAAATCCTCAAAAATATCCAGAAAATCTCCCAAAAATCACCCAAAATTCCCCCAAAATTTTCCCAAAATCCCCCAAAAATTCCCCAAAAATTCCAAAAAAAACCCCAAAAAATCCTCCTAAAGTCCCCTAAAAAATTCTAAAAATCCCCCAAAAATTCCCCAAAATGGCCCCAAAACCCCCCAAAAAATCCCAAAAAAATCCCCAAAAATCCCCAAAATTCCCGAATTTTCCCAGAATTTGCATTTTTTGCCCCAAAAAGTTCCCAACCACCTGATCTGGCTGATTTTCTTCTCATAAAACCCCCAAAAAGTCCTCAAAAATCCACCAAAAATTCCCCAAAAATTCCAAAAAAAACCCCCAAAAAAACCCCAAAAAAATTCCAAAAAATTCCCAAAATTTCCCAAAAAATCCCCTAAAATTCCCAAATATTCCCAAAATTTGCATTTTTTCCCCCAAAAAGGTTCCCAACCACCTGATCTGGCTGATTTTCTTCTCAGAAAATCCCCCAAAAATCCCCAAAAATCCACCAAAAATCCCAAAAAAACCCAAAAAATCCCCCAAAAAATCCCCTAAAAATTCTAAAAATCCCCCAAAATTTTCCCAAAATCCCCAAAAAATTTTGAAAAATCCCCAAAAATCCCCAAAAATCCCCCAAAATTTTCCTAAATAAACCCCAAAAATCCTCCAAAAATCCCCTAAAAAATACTAAAAATTCCCCAAAAAATCCCCCAAAAACCCCCAAGAAAGCCCCCAAAAATCCCCCAAAAATCCCCCAAAAATTCCCCAAAAATCCCAAAAACCCCCAAAAAACCCCCAAAAAATCCCCTAAAATTTCCCAAAAAATCCCCTAAAATTCCCAAATTTTCCCAAAATTTGCATTTTTTCCCCCAAAAAAGGTTCCCAACCACCTGATCTGGCTGATTTTCTTCTCAGAAAATCCCCCAAAAATCCCAAAAAAATCCTCAAAAATCCCAAAAAAACCCCAAAAAAATCCCCTAAAAATCCCCAAAAATCCCGAATTTTCCCAAAATTTGCATTTTTTGCCCCAAAAAGGTTCCCAACCACCTGATCTGGCTGATTTTCTTCTACTGGTTCTTCCACTCATGCCTGAACGCCGTGGCCGAGCTGCTGCAGTTCGGGGACCGCGAGTTCTACCGGGACTGGTGGTGGGGACTGGGAAATTTGGGGAAATTTGGGGAATTTTGAGAGAAAATTTGGGAATTTTGGGAATTTGGGAGAAAATTTGGGAATTTTGGGAGAAAATTTGGGAATTTTGGGAGAAAATTTGGGAATTTTTGGGGAAATTTGGGGATTTTGAGAGAAAATTGGGGAATTTTTGGGAGAAAATTTGGGAATTTTTGGGGAAATTTGGGAGAAAATTTGGGAATTGTGGGAGAAAATTTGGGAATTTTGGGAATTTGGGAGAAAATTTGGGAAATTTGGGAGAAAATTTGGGAATTTTGGGAGAAAATTTGGGAATTTTTGGGGAAATTTGGGGATTTTGAGAGAAAATTGGGGAATTTTTGGGAGAAAATTTGGGAATTTTTGGGGAAATTTGGGAGAAAATTTGGGAATTGTGGGAGAAAATTTGGGAATTTTGGGAATTTGGGAGAAAATTTGGGAAATTTGGGAGAAAATTTGGAAATTTTGGGAATTTGGGAGAAAATTTGGGAAATTTGGGAGAAAATTTGGGAATTTTGGGAGAAAATTTGGGAATTTTGGGAATTTGGGAGAAAATTTGGGAAATTTGGGAGAAAATTTGGGAATTTTGGGAGAAAATTCGGGAAATTTGGGGAAATTTGGGAATTTTGGGAGAAAATTTGGGAATTTTGGGAAAATTTGGGAATTTTGGGAGAAAATTTGGGAATTTTGGGAAAATTTGGGAATTTTGGGGAGAAAATTTGGGAATTTTTCGGGAGATTTTCAGGGGTTTGGGGGAAAAATTTGGGATTTTGAGAGAAAATTTGGGAATTTTTGGGGGATTTTATAGGAAAAATTCTGGGATTTTTAGGGGAATTTTAGGGGGCATTTAGGGGATTTTCGGGTCAGTTTATGAATTTTTGGAGATTTTGGGGAATTTTGGGAGAAAATTTCAGAATTTTTCGGGGAGATTTTGGGGGGTTTGGGGAAAAATTTGGGATTTTGAGAGAAAATTTAGGGAAATTTAGAAATTTGGGGGGATTTTTGGGGGGATTTTGGAGGAATTTTTGGGAAAAATTTGGGATTTTGGGGAATTTTGGGGGCATTTGGAGGGATTTTGGGTCAGTTTGGCAGAATTTTTGGAGATTTTGGGGAATTTTGGGAGAAAATTGGGGAATTTTTCCGGGAGATTTTGGAGGATTTGGGGAGAAAATTGGAATTTTTGGGGGATTTCGGGGGTTTGGGGGGAATTTAGGGGTGGAAAGGGAAATTTGGGGGGATTTTTGGGGTGAAAAATGCAAATTTTGGGGGATTTTGAGGAATTTTGGGGAGATTTTAGGGAATTTTGGGAAATTTTGGGTGATTTTAGGGGAATTATAAGGGGATTTGGGGATTTTAGGGGACATTTGGGGGAAAAAATTGGGATTTTTGGGGGTTTAGGGAATTTGGGGAATTTTGGGAAAATTTGGGAGAAAATTTGGGAATTTTTGGGGAGATTTTGGGGGTTTGGGGAGAAAAAATTTGGGATTTTTGGAGGGGATTTGGGGAGAAAATTGGAATTTTGGAGGATTTTTGGGGTGAAAAATCAAATTTTTGGGGGAAAAAAATCCAAATTTTGGTTGATTTTTGGGGGAATTATAAGGGGATTTTTGGGGGATTTTGGGAAAATTTTGGGAGAAAATTTGGGAATTTTTCGGGGAGATTTTGGGGGTTTGGGGAAAAATTGGAATTTTTGGGGGATTTTTGGGGATTTGGGGCCGAATTTGGGGTGGAAAGGGAAAATTTTGGGGGGATTTTTGGGGAAAAAATCAAATTTTGGGGGAAAAAATCCAAATTTTGGGGGAATTTTGGGGGGATTTTTGGGGAATTTTTGGGGAAATTTTTGGGTGATTTTGGGGGAATTATAAGGGGATTTGGGGATTTTGGGGGCATTTGGGGGAAAAAATTGGGATTTTTGGGGGATTTAGGGAAAATTTGGGGAAAATTTTGGGGAATTTTGGTGGAAAATTTTGGAATTTTTCGGGGAGATTTTGGGGGTTTTGGGGGGAAAAATTTGGAATTTTTGGGGGGGATTTGGGGAGAAAATTGGAATTTTTGGGGGAAATTTTTGGGGAATTTTGGGGGGATTTTTGGGGTGAAAAATCAAATTTTGGGGGAAAAATCCAAATTTTGGGTGATTTTGGGGGAATTTTGGGAGATTTTGGAATTTTTGGGGTTATTTTGTGGAATTTTGGGATTTTTGGGGTTATTTAGAAATTTTTGGGTTATTTTGGGTTATTTTGGGATTTTTGGGGTTATTTTGGGATTATTTTGGTATTTTTTGAGGTTTTTTTGGGATTTTTGGGGTTATTTTGGGATATTTTGGCTATTTTGGGGGAAAATTGGGTTATTTTGGGGAATTTTGGGTTATTTTGGGTGATTTTTGGGTGATTTTGGGTGATTTTGGATTATTTTGGGATATTTTGGGTTATTTTGGGATTATTTTGGGATATTTTGGGATATTTTGGGATATTTTGGGCTATTTTGGGATATTTTGGGTTATTTTGGGTTATTTTGGGCTATTTTGGGATATTTTGGGTTATTTTGGGATATTTTGGGATATTTTGGGATATTTTGGGTGATTTTGGGATATTTTGGGATATTTTGGGCGATTTTGGGTCCCTGCCCCGCAGGAATTCGGAGTCTGTGACGTATTTCTGGCAGAACTGGAACATCCCCGTGCACAAGTGGTGCCTCAGGTGGGGAAATTTGGGAAATTTGGGGGAAAAATTGGGATTTTGGGGGGAATTTGAGGGAATTTTGGGGAAATTTGGGAAATTTGGGGAAATTTTGGGGAGATTTTTGGGGAAAAAATGGGGATTTTGGGGGAATTTGAGGGAATTTTGGGGGAAATTTGGGGGATTTTGGGGGGAATTGAGGGGAATTTTGGGGGAAAATTTGGGAAAATTTTGGGGGAAAATTTTGGGAGATTTTGGGGAAATTTGGGTGAGTTTGGGATTTTTGGGGGAATTTTAGGAGAAATTTTGGGGGATTTTGGGATTTTAGGGGGAATTTGGGGAAATTTGGGGAGAAATTTGGGGAAAATTTGGGATTTTTGGGGGAATTTGGGGAATTTGGGGGAATTTGGGATTTTAGGGAGAATTTTGGAGGATTTTGGGAGATTTTGGGGGAATTTTGGGAAAATTTGGGATTTGGGGGCATTTTAGGGGGTGTGAGGGGGGATTTGGTGGAGAGAAATTTGGGAAATTTTGGGTGGAAATTTGGGATTTCTGGGGAGTTTTGGGGGATTTTGGGTAAAATTTGGGATTTTTGGGGGAAATTTGGGAAATTTTGGGGAGAATTTGGGGAATTTTGGGGGAATTTCAAAGAATTTTGGGGAGATTTTGGGAGGTTTGAGGGGGAATTTGGGATTTTAGGGGAGATTTTGGAGGATTTTGGGGAGAATTTGGGGAAATTTGGGATTTGTGGGGGATTTGGGGGAAAATTTGGGGGATTTTGAGATTTTTGGGAGGGATTTTGGGGGTGATTAAGGGGAGATTTGGGGAAATTTGGGGATTTTGGGGAATTTTTGGAATTTTGAGGAAAATTTGGGGTTTGTGGGGGATTTTGGGAGAAATTTTGGGGGAAATTGGGATTTTTGGGGGAGGTTTTGAGGGGGGATTTTTGGGGGTTTGGGAATTTTAGGGAAAATTTGATATTTTAGGGGGAATTTTGGGGGGTTTTTGGGGGTATTTTTGGGGGTTTTTGGGGTTTTTTGGGGATTTGGGGTTTGGGGTTTTTGGGGTGCTCAGGGTGAATTTTGGGATGGGATTTTGGGTTTTTTTCGGTTTTTATGGGATTTTTTGGGGGATATTTTGGGGGTTTTTTTGCTTTTTTGTGGTTTGGGGATTTTTTGGGGTGCTCTGAGTTAATTTTGGGGTGCTCAGGGTGAATTTTGGGATGGGATTTTGAGGGTTTTTGGGGTTTTTCCGGGTTATTTTTGGGATATTTTGGGGGATTTGGGGTTTGGGGTTTTTGGGGTGCTCCGAGGTTAAATTTGGGGTGCTCAGGGTGAATTTTGGGGTGCTCAGGGTCAATTTTGGGGTGCTCTGGGTTAATTTTGGGGTGCTCAGATCCATTTTGGGATGGGATTTTGGGGGTTTTTTGGGTTTTTTCCGGGTTATTTTTGGGATATTTTGGGGGATTTGGGGTTTGGGGTTTTTGGGGTGCTCAGGGAGAATTTTGGGATGGGATTTTGGGGTTTTATTGAGTTTTTATGGGATTTTTGGGGGGTATTTTGGGGTTTTTTTGGGGAATGGTGGTTTGGGGATTTTTTGGGGTGCTCCGGAGTTAATTTTGGGGTGCTCAGGGTCAGTTTTGAGATGGGATTTTGGGGTTTTTTTGGGATTTTTCTGGGTTATTTTTGGGATATTTTGGGGGGATTTGTGGTTTGGGTTTTTTGGGGTGCTCCGAGTTAAATTTGGGGTGCTCAGGGTGAATTTTGGGGTGCTCTGAGTTCATTTTGGGGGTGCTCAGGGTCAGTTTTGAGATGGGATTTTGGGGGTTTTTTGGGATTTTTCTGGGTTATTTTTGGGATATTTTGGGGGGATTTGGGGTTTGGATTTTTTGGGGTGCTCCGAGTTAAATTTGGGGTGCTCAGGGTCAGTTTTGAGATGGGATTTTGGGGTTTTTTGGGGTTTTTTGAGGTTTTTTTGTGGGGAATTTCGTGTTTTTGTGGTTTGTGGATTTTTTGGCGTGCTCAGGATCGGTTTTGAGGTGGGTTTTTTGGGTTTTTTCTGGGTTATTTTTGGGATATTTTTGGGGGATTTGTGGTTTGGGGGTTTTTTGGGGTGCCCAGGATGAATTTTGGGGTGCTCAGGATGAATTTTGGGGTGCTCAGGGTGAATTTTGGGGTGCTCAGGGTGAATTTTGAAGTTGGATTTTGGGGGCGGTTTTTGGGTTTTTGTGGGGGAATTTCGGGGTTTTTGTGGTTTGGGGGTTTTTTGGGGTGCTCAGGGTGAATTTTGGGGTGCTCAGGGTGAATTTTGGGGTGCTCAGGGTGAATTTTGGGGTGCTCAGGGTGAATTTTGGGGTTTTGGCCCCCAGGCACTTCTACAAGCCGATGCTGCGGCGCGGGGTCAGCAAACGGGCGGCGCAGGCGGCCGTGTTCCTGCTGTCGGCCTTCTTCCACGAGGTGGGACCCCAAAATCCCCAAAAATCAGCCAAAAATCAGCCCAAAAATCAACCTAAAAATCACCCCAAAATACCCCCAAAAAATCATCCCAAAAATCACCCCAAAAATCCCCAAAAAAATAATCCTAAAATCACCCTTAAATAACCCAAAATCTGCGGCCGTGTTCCTGTTATCGGCCTTCTTCCACGAGGTGGGGCCCCAAAAATCCCCAAAATCACCCCCAAAAATCACCCCAAAATCACCCTAAAAAATCATCCAAAAATCATCCCAAAATCACCCTTAAATAACCCAAAATCTGCGGCCGTGTTCCTGTTATCGGCCTTCTTCCACGAGGTGGGACCCCAAAATCACCCCAAATCAGCCAAAAATTACCCCAAAATCACCCCAAAATACCCCCAAAAAATCATCCCAAAATCACCCCAAAAATCCCCAAAAATAACCCGAAATCTGCGGCCGTGTTCCTGCTATCGGCCTTCTTCCACGAGGTGGGGCCCCAAAAATCCCCCAAATCATCCAAAAATTACCCCAAAATCAACCTAAAATACCCCCAAAAATCACCCCAAAATACCCCCAAAAAAATCATCCCAAAATCACCCAAAAATCCCGAAAAATAACCCAAAATCTGCGGCCGTGTTCCTGTTGATCGGCCTTCTTCCACGAGGTGGGACCCCAAAATCACCCCAAAATCACCCCAAAATCAGCCCAAAAATCCCCAAAAGTCCCCAAAAATCATCCCAAAAATCATCCCAAAATAGCCCCAAAAAATCCCCAAAAAATCATCCCAAAATCATCCCAAAAATCCCCCAAAATCACCCCCAAAAATGTGCATGGGAACCCCAAAATCACCCCAAAAAACCCAAATCACCCCAAAAATCTGCATGGGGACACCAAAGTCTGCATGGGTACCCCAAAATTCCCCAAAATCCCCAAAATCATCCCAAAATCTACATGGGGACCCCAAAATCTGCATGGGGACCCAAAATCACCCCAAAATCCCAAAATCACCCCAAAGTCACCTTAGGGACCCCAAAATCACCCTGGGAACACCAAGATCACCCCAAAAATCCTAAAATAACCCCAAAATCTCCAAAATTACCTCAAAATCACCAAAAAAACCCACCCCAAAAATCACCCCAAAATCACCCCAAAATCACCCCCAAAATGTGCATGGGAACCCCAAAGTCACCCCAAAATCACCAAAAAAAATCCCCAAAAATCATCCCAAAATCACCCCAAAAATCATCCCAAAAAATCAGCCAAAAATCCCCAAAAATCACCCCAAAATCGCCCCAAAAATCACCCCAAAAATCATCCCAAAAACTCAGCCAAAAATGCCCCAAAATCACCCCAAAATCACCCCAAAAATCACCCCAAAAATCACCCCAAAAATCATCCCAAAAATCACCCCAAAATCACCTTCGGGACTCCAAAATCACCCTGGAAACCCCAAGATCACCCCAAAAATCCCCAAATTACCCCAAAATCACCCCAAACATCTGCGTGGGAACCCCAAAATCTGCATGGGGACCCCAAAAATCCCCCCAAAATCACCTTGGAACCCCAAAAATCCACAGGGGGGACTCTTATAATCTCCATAGAACCCCCAAAATCTCGCTGGGAACCCCCAAAAATCCCCCCCAGGAACCCCCAAAATCCCCCCAGGAACCCCAAAATCCCTCCAGGGAACCCCAAAATCGCCTCTGGGGACCCCCCAAATTTGGGGGTGCCCCGTGTGACCCCCGAATTCCCGCAGTACCTGGTGAGCGTCCCGCCATGGATGTTCCGGCTCTGGGCGTTCATGGGCATGGCGGCACAGGTGAGCACCCCAAAAACGGGCACCCCAAAACGGGCACCCCAAAAACGGGCACCTCAAAAACGGGCACCCCGAAATAGGGAAACGTGAAAATGGGAATCCCAAAATGGGGGACACCCCAAAACGGGCACCTCGAAAATAGGGACACCCGAAAATGGGGACACCCGAAAATAGGGACGCCCAAAATGGGAACCCCAAAAACGGGGACACCCCAAAAATGGGCACCCCAAAAATAGGGACACCCCGAAAATGGGAACCCCAAAAATGGGGGCACCCCGAAATAGAGACATTCTCAAAACGGGGACACCCCGAAAATAGGGACACCAAAAACGGGCACCCCGAAAATGGGAACCCCAAAAATGGGCACTCGAAAATGGGAGCACCCAGCGGGCACCCGAAAACGGCACCCGAAAATGGGCACCCCAAACGGGAACTCCCAAAAACGGGAACCCCAGAAACGGGCACCCCGAAAATGGGAACCCCAAAAAGTGGGGGCACCCGAAAATGAGGGCACCCGAAAATGGGAACCCCAAAATAGGGACACCCCAAAACGGCACCCCAAAACGGGCACCCCAAAAATAGGGACACCCCGAAAATGGGGACACCCCTAAAACAGGCACCCCAAAAACGGGCACCCCAAAACGGGCACCCCGAAATGGGGACACCCCTAAAACAGGCACCCCGAAAATGAGGGCACCCCAAAACGGGCACCGAAAATAGGGACACCCCAAAACGAAAGCACCCCAAAACCCGGGCACCCGAAAATGGGGAATACCAAAAATAGGAACACCCGAAAATGGGGACACCCCAAAACGGGCACCCAAAACCGGGCACCCCAAAAACGGGCACCCGAAAATGGGGCACCCCGAAAATGGGGACACCCCGAAAATGGGGACACCCCGAAACCGGGCACCCCAAAACCGGGCACCCCGAAAATGGGGGCACCCGAAAACGGGCACTCCGAACGGGCACCCGAAAATGGGAGCACCCGAAAATAGGGACACCAAAATAGGGACACCCGAAAATGGGACACCCCAAAAACGGGAAACCTGAAAATGGGAACCCCAAAAATGGGGAATCACGAAAAATGGGAACCCTGAAAATGAATCCCAAAAATGGGAACCCCAAAAATGGGAACCCCAAAAACGGGCACCCGAAATAGGGAAACGTGAAAATGGGAATCCCAAAAATGGGGACACCCCAAAAACGGGAACCCCAAAACGGGCACCCCCAAAAATGGGCACCCCAAACCCGGGCACCCCAAAAACGGGCACCCCGAAAATAGGGAAGCGTGAAAATGGGAATCCCAAAAATGGGGACACCCCAAAAGCGGGCACCCCGAAAATAGGGACACCAAAAATAGGGACACCCCGAAAATGGGGACACCCCAAAAACGGGCACCTCGAAAATGGGAACCCCAAAAATAGGGACACCCCGAAAATAGGGACACCCCGAAAATAGGGACGCCCGAAACGGGCACCCCGAAAATAGGGACACCAAAAATAGGGACACCCGAAAATAGGGACACCCAGCGGGGACTCCCAAAACGGGCACCCTGAAAATGGGGAATACCAAAAATGGGGACACCCCGAAAATGGGGACACCCCAAAAACGGGCACCCCAAAACCGGGCACCCCAAAACGGGCACCCGGCGGGGCACCCCAAAACGGGCACCCGAAAATAGGGCACCCCGAAAATGGGAACCCCAAAAATGGGGACACCCCAAAAACGGGGACACCCCGAAAATGGGAACCCCAAAAATGGGGGCACCCCGAAAATAGAGACACCCCGAAAACGGGGACACCCCGAAAATGGGGACACCCCAAAAATGGGAACCCCAAAAACGGGCACCCCAAAAATAGGGACACCCCAAAAACGGGCACCCCGAAAATGGGGGCACCCCGAAAATAGGGACACCCCAAAAATGGGCACCCCAAAAATAGGGACACCCCGAAAATGGGGACACCCCAAAAACGGGCACCCCGAAAATGGGAACCCCAAAAATGGGGACACCCCGAAAATAGGGACACCCGAAAATGGGAACCCCGAAAATAGGGACACCCCGAAAATGGGAATCCCAAAAATGGGGAATACGAAAAATGGGGAACCCCTAAAA
This sequence comes from Luscinia megarhynchos, assembly GCA_034336665.1. Classification (NCBI taxonomy): domain Eukaryota; kingdom Metazoa; phylum Chordata; class Aves; order Passeriformes; family Muscicapidae; genus Luscinia; species Luscinia megarhynchos. The sequence goes on along the minus strand of JAPFBE010000037.1, from coordinate 1,372,477 downwards.
TGGGGACACCCCAAAAATGGGGACACCCCGAAAACGGGCACCCCAAAAACGGTCACCCCGAAAACGGGCACCCCAAAACCGGGCACCCCGAAAATGGGGGCACCCCGAAAATAGGGACACCCCAAAAACGGGGACACCCCGAAAATAGGGACACCCCAAAAACGGGGAAACCTGAAAATGGGAACCCCAAAAATGGGGAATACGAAAAATGGGGAACCCTGAAAATGAATCCCAAAAATGGGAACCCCAAAAACGGGCACCCCGAAATAGAGGCACCCCGAAAATGGGGTCACCCCGAAAACGGGGACACCCCAAAAACGGGCACCCCGAAAACGGGGAACCCCAAAAAGGGAGAACTCCAAAAATGGAGAACCCCAAAAATGAGGACCCTGAAAATGGGGAACCCAAAAATGGGGAACTCCAAAAATGAGACTCCCAAAAACTGGGACACCCCAAAAATGGGGGACCCCAAAGAATGGGAAATCCAAAAATGGGGGGCCCCAAAAACTAGGGCACCCCAAAACTGGGCAACCCCAAAAATGGGAAATGCCAAAAACGGGCACCCAAAAATTGGGAACCCCAAAAAACTGGGACACCCCGAAACTGGAGAAACCCGAAATGGGGACACCCCAAAAACCGGGGAGTCCCAAAAATGGGGGGGTGGGGGGACCCCAAAAATGGGGAATCCCAAAAACGGGGAACTTCAAAAATGGGGAACCCCAAAACTGGGACACCCCAAAAAAAGTTCACCCCGGAACTGGTGACAGTCCTGACTGTCCCCCTGTCCCCAGATCCCGCTGGCGTGGCTGGTGTCACAGAGCACAGGGGTGACAGGTGACACAGGTGACACAGGTGACATTTGTGACTGTCCCCGTGTCACTGTCACTGTCCCCAGATCCCGCTGGCCTGGCTGGTGTCGCGGTTCAGGGGGTGACAGGGGCTGACAGGCGGTGACACAGGTGACACAGGGTGACAGGTGACACCAGGAGGTGACAGGTGACACTTGTCCCTGTCCCAGATCCCGCTGGCCTGGCTGGTGTCGCGGTTCCTGCGCGGGCACTGCGGCAGTGGGGTCACAGTTCAGGGGGTGACACAGGGTGACACAGGTGACACAGGGTGACACCAGGGGGTGACAGGTGACATTTGTGACTGTCCCCAGATCCCGCTGGCCTGGCTGGTGTCAGCGGTTCTCGCGTGGGGCACTGCGGCAGTGGGGTCAGGGTTCAGGGGTGACACAGGTGGCAGGAGGTGACAGGTGACATTTCTCCCTGTCCCCAGATCCCTTTGGCGTGGCTGGTGTCAGCGGTTCCTGCCAGCGGGCACTGCGGCAGTGGGGGTCAGGGTTCAGGGGGTGACACAGGTGACACAGGGTGACACCAGGTGACACAGGGTGACACCAGGGGTGACACAGGTGACACAGGGTGACACAGGTGACATTTGTGACTGTCCCCAGATCCCGCTGGCCTGGCTGGTGTCAGCGGTTCCTCGCGCGGGCACTACGGCAGTGGGGTCAGGGTTCAGGGGGTGACACA